>OY776119.1:69703726-70065363 GCA_963675135.1 Galeopsis tetrahit | reverse complement strand
TCAACCTGAGGCCATATTTCATTTAGACGCTCCAATGTCGAGAGCAAAACAAAATGGACGGATTTGGGGGCCCAAGCCCTTTGGCCCCAGCCCGAGTTTTAAGCCCTCATGCCATGCTCAGCCCACCAAACATAAACCTTAATCCTGGAAACCAAGGCAGAACCAAGAAAAGGAAACCTTCGAGAAAGAGTTTGAAAAAATTGGAAAGTAAGAAATGGAGTGTCTTCGTCAAAGAACTAGACTCATAAACCAGTTTACAGAGAATTTCAGAGGGCACGGGACCTATTTTCACCCATCACGAGGTTCGAGTGCAATACCTAGAGACCACGCAATCGGCAGAAAGCACGGGTGAATCCATTAGTGACTCCGAGATAACAAACTACAATCGTAAGTCGGCCAGCAAAGCAGCGAGAGAGGAGGCACAAAGAATTTTAGAGATAGGTGAGGAAATGGGTCTCGAAATTACTGGAAACAAAGAGGAGTTGCTTGATAAACCGACCAGCATGGAACTTAGAGACAGATCAGCTTATCTGAGAAGCATATTGTAGATGTTGTTAACTCTTAAATGCCTTAACATTATCAACAACATCTTAATTTGACCTTCCGAGATTTTTTCTAAGTCTTTTTTGAAATGCTACATTAAATGTTGATCTAAATGTTGTTGCATTTCTGGCAGGATCTAGAAGCTTCTACAAGGATTTGGAACCTGGAAGACTCCAGAACATTGCAGAACATGCTAGACCAGCCTGGAACCTTTTAGAACGACCTGGAGCATGCAAGAAGGATCTAGAAAGATCATGGAAGTTGAGTTCCTAAAAAATAGGACCTCAATGATGGAATCCTCTAGAATTCACACCCTACTCTATAAATACCGAAGGAAGGCTCCACAATTCAGTGTATTCTATTCGATCAATCTCCTAGACCAAGCGTTCATCCCTGTTAGGAATTGTGGCCAGTAGTTATACATTTTAGATCATACGAAGTATCCCACCCGTATAGCTGTGTGCTTTTCTTATCTATCGAGAGTGTAATCATAGATAGACTAGCATTTCGACAGTGTGTAATTTTATACACTTAGTTCGTTTTCAAAACTAGGCACCTGCCTCGTTTATAGTTTTAATTGTGAAGGTTATTGTTGTAACATTTCACACAACATTTGTACTTGAAGATAAGTATTGATATTTCGCCGTAAGGCTCGCATAGATTTTTATTTATAAAATCTATGTGAAAAATATTTCCATTGTGTCTTGTTTGTTTTTAGTGTTTCAAGTCTTCCGCTGTGTGTCATTATTTCTGATATTCTGTTAGAGTCAGTGTTGTACAATTTGTCCCAACATTTAGTACAACATTAATCTACTTAAACTTAAACACTTCATACACAACACACTTTCAGTTGGTATCAGAGCTGATACCTGACGATACTAGGTTAGATCTTTGGTCAAGCGTGTTTTTAGTGTAGGTTAGCAATGGAAACACATCACATATCCACTGCACTTAGGCCACCCGTTTTAGATGGTTCGAATTATGCTTATTGGAAGCCTAAGATGCGTATGTACATCAAGTCGATTGATGAACGTGCTTGGAGGACTGTACTTACAGGCTGGGAAGCTCCAAAGAGACCAGCAGATGCAGATGGTGAAGTTCAACTCAAGAGAGAATTGGACTGGACGGCTGACAAAATAACAACAGCAGGCTACAATTCTAAAGCTTTAAATGTCATTTTTACTTCTGTTGATGTTTCAATGTTTAAAATGATATATAACTGTTCTACTTCTAAAGATGCATGGGACAGGTTGCAAGAGCATTATGAGGGTTTAGACAGTGTTCGAAGGACTAAGCTTCGAATGTTGGGGACAAAATTTGAGAATCTCCGAATGAAGGAAGATGAAACAATTTCATCCTACAATGAAAGGTTAAGTGAGATAATCAACGAATCACATTCTCTTAGTGACCATATTTCTAATGTTAGAGTAGTTTATAAGATATTGAGATCTGTTCCTAAGAGATTTGATGCTAAAATTTGTGCTATTGAAGAGGCAAAAGATACGGATAAGTTAAGTCAAAATGAATTAGTAAGTATTCTTAGAACTTATGAGATAAACACTAATCAAATTGATGAAACTAATGATGATAAGAAAGTTGTGGTTTTTAGAGGGGAAACGTCAAACAAATCTGAGAGTCAACCTATCATTACTGAAGTTGATTCGGATGAAGAATTACTTGATGAATGCCTCAAAGATCCTAACAACATTGCCTTGCTCACTAAGCACTTTAATAAGTTTCTTATGAAATCTGTGAACAAATCTAGTAACATTCAGCCTAAGATTCAAATCAACACATCAACACCTCAACCATAAAGGAGGAAAGGTCAATTCACACCAAGACTATCAAAGAGTGAAGGTAAACCAAGGTATGATCCTGAATTTCGAAAATCAGTTCAATGCAATACTTGTTCTGGTTATGGCCATTATGCAAATGAATGTGCCAATACTAGACTTAAGCAAAAACTGAATTTTAGTGCTACCTGAGTGATGATTCTGATGATGATCTTGATGAGTTAAATAAGAATGAATATTCTAATTTACCAGAATTGATTATAATGATTCCTCAGATGATGATCTTGATGAAACAGATTTTGATGCTGTACCTGATGCTTCAACATCTACAGCAACATCAGAACAGAGTCACCCAGATTTGAATTGTTTTAATGGTTTGGTTGATGATGCAGGAAAAATGACTGATGACAATGAATTTCAAAATCTATTAGATGATTGGAACAATCAGAAACTCACTCTTAATTCCTTGAATAAAGAGAATGAGGATCTGAAAGACACAATCACCAAGCTAGAAGTTATACTTACCAAAAGAGATCTGGAAATCTGTAACCTAAAGGAGAAACTGATAAATTCCACTTTATGTTTCAAGAAATATTCCAAGAGTGCTTCTAGGGTAAATAATGTTATAACTACTGGTAAGTCTAATAATCATGGTTTAGGTTATGATGGTGTAACTGCTTCTATTACTGAAAATTTTAGAAAACCTGTGAAATTTGTGAAGGCAAATGTTGACACATTTGGTGTAACATCTGAACAATCAGATTCTCACAAAGTTAAGAGGAAGTATATCTGTCATTACTGCTTCAAAGTTGGTCATATTCGTCCTTACTGTATAAAATGGCTTGAAGAACAGAAAAACTTGAAAATGCTGCATGAAAAATTGTCACCTCCTGGTAAACAGTTTCTGAAATCTGCATGGAAACCAAAAGCTACCTGTAATGTTGTTCATACCTCCTTAAAAGCATGTCTACCTGATTTATGGTATTTTGATAGTGGCTGTTCTAGACATATGACAGGCCGTATAGACTTCTTATCTGATTATGTGACCTTGAATAGTGGTAGTGTTACATATGGTGGCGGTTCTAAAGGAAAGATTGTTGGTAAAGGAACTTTGAATGTTGAAGGTTTTCTTAAGCTTAAAAATGTCTTGCATGTTGATGGCTTACTTGCAAATTTGATTAGCATTAGTCAACTTTGTGATGTTAATTTGCATGTGAAATTTGACAAAGATTCATGTTATGTTCTTAATAAAGATGAAGTTTGTGTCATGACTGGTACTAGGTCAGCTGATAATTGTTATCTTATTGGAACAAATATGTGTAACTTGTCAAAACATGATGAAAATATTATATGGCATCAAAGATTGGGTCATGCAAATTACAGAGCAATGTAAAAGCTAATCAAAGCAGATGCAGTAAAAGGAATTCCAAAACTGAGGTTTCACAATACCACTGTATGTGGACCATGCCAAAAAGGTAAGCAGGTAAGAATGCCGCATAAAATGTTGTCACATTGTTCTACACATCGATGCTTTGAATTGCTGCACATGGATTTGATGGGTCCTATGGAAACTGAAAGCATTGGAGGAAAGAGGTATTCCTTAGTTGTGGTAGATGATTCTAGATATACCTGGGTAGAGTCTTTGAGAGACAAATCTGAAGCATTTGCTGCATTTAAAATTCTTTATAAGAGGTTCAAAAATGTGTTTAACTTGAAAGTTGGCCGTATTAGAACTGATTATGGTAGGGAATTTGAAAACAGCATGTTTAATGATTTTTGTGATAAAAAGGGTATCTTGCAAGAATATTCATCTCCTAAAACTCCACAACAAAATGGTATTGTTGAAAGAAAGAATAGAACTTTACACGAAATGGCAAGAGTCATGCTTACTTCCAAATGTCTTGCTAAGAAATTTTGGGGAGAAGCATTGAATACTGCATGCCATATTATTAATAGGGTTTTTATTCGTTCTGGCACAAATCAAACACCTTATGAGATTTTTAACAACTGAAAACCTAATGTGAAATATTTTCATGTATTTGGTTGTGTGTGTTATATTCTGAATGATAGGGATCAACTTCACAAGTTCGATTCTAAAAGTGATAAAGGTTTCTTTTTAGGCTATTCTAGAAATAGTAAAGCTTATAAAGTTTATAACCTTAGAACTAACACTGTTCAAGAATCTGTTAATGTTGTGTTTGATGATGATAAAGGTCTTACAGATGACAAAGATGAAGAAGATGTGTCACATCCCGATTTTAGGGCCTAGATGAAAATACTATACACTCTAGTATTTGACTTAAAATATGCATATTTTATAAAACTTGGCAGCGGAATTGAATTGGTAAATAAATACTCAAAACACATTTAAGAATATTAAAATTTTAACTTCAACTAATGAGTACCAAATCTTGTCCCAAAAAGAGATGTGAAAATTCCTAAAATGAAAATAGTTTAAAATCTTAAATGCAAATAATTAAAAATAATTAAATAAAATAGCATGAAGGCATTTCTTAATGACATGTACTGCATCCACCTCCCTCCACTTCAACTCCTTCAATCTGTAAAATGTTAAATGGATTGGGGTGAGCAAAACAACTAGCTCAGTGGGATTAACTTTGTCATAGTTAAATATAACATACAAATAAAATCATAACTCACAAACATGCATACAATTTCATAAGCTTGTTGGCAAGGCCAACCATAATAACATAGGCTCGTTGGATAAACCAACCATAACTTTGTTGGATGAACCAACCATAAAAACATAGGCTTGTTGGATAAACCAACCATAATAACATAGGCTTGTTGGATAAACCAACCATAATAACATAGGCTTGTTGGATAAACCAACCATAAGATGTAAGATGCAGCAAGAAATAAAGTCACTCACACGAAATATTTAAAAATGACAAAGTATAGCCAATCAAGAAAATCCCACCTTAAAAACTTGAGTAGTCTCGTAACTTGAATTACTGCCAAAGTTTCTCGTCACCTATAATAATAAATGTTATCTTAGAATTATTATTCTCCTAGAGCTATATACTGATTATAATAAGCAGAAGACATGTTAAATCGAGGACTACTAATAAATATATACCTAGATATATTACTAAATAATGAATAGTGAACATGTATATGATTTAGAATTAACGTGGTTAATAAATTAATGAATAGTTAATAAATTATGATTAACTATATAATTAGTAATATACGCCTGGAGCTTTGTACTTACAATCTACTGCAACCACTAATTAAATGAACTCTATAGAAACATGTTAAAAATTAATAATTATAATAACAAGAGGAGAAGTGGTTAATCTTTCAAATTCAATTAAAAGAGAGAAAATAGTTGTCTAGTAATTTAAAATAAAAGGGTTTGGACTATAAGTTAATATATTGGTTAAATATACCTCCATTAACAATATATAAACATACATGTGTACCGAATTAATTATCAGAAAAATACGAGAATATGAGAAACATAAACTGACATCTAACATGGCACTAGAGATAGTTTTTCTACTGTTCATTGGAAAATATCCTTAATATAATGAATGAATTTTTTTAATGAGTTTCTACCTAGCCGACCCACTTACGTAAAAATTTAAAGAATCGAAATATGAATGGAGGCACAACCAACATAACTTTGTGCCGGAATCAAATCGCAAAATGGGTTAAAAGGGAAAAGAATTGATATAGAGAAATTGATACCGTTCTCAGAAAAGGGGAGATATCAGATGCGGTGCCTTTCAATTCGGGAGACACCACGATGGATGATAACGACTCGATCACTAATTGAGATAGGCTTAAAGTGTTTAGGAATAGAGATTTTTTTGTATATAGGTTTCTTGAAAAGAAAAACCACCGTGCGTGATATAATAATAGAGGAGATGTAAAATTAGTTGAGAATAATTTGGGATTTAGAGAACAATCTGGAATTAAGAAAGAAATCTGGAATTAGGAGAGTTATTCTCGTTGAATAGGAAATTAGTCTCCTAATTTGAATTCTAATGGTCAATCGAATAGAGGTAGTTGAGGAATGTGTTCCGAATTAGTGGGGTGTGTAAAAATTTCAAATCAATATTAAAAATTATTATATATATGTATAATTAAAATCTAAAATATTTAATATAACATTTAAGTAAATCTATTAAAGTTTGTATCTAATAGTATTTAACACCACTTATTCGTATAAAATAATAATAATAATTTATTTCCTACTAATATATATAAGTATAACGTATTAATTAATATACTTAAACTACCGTCATAAATAAAAATATAATATTCATATACTTATTATAATTTGTTTTAAAATAGTGTATTAGGCAATCTTTTAACCGATTGCGATTAAAAATTCTGGGGTGTTACATCCTACTCCCCTTAAAGAAAATTTTGTCCTCAAAATTTAGTAACGTACCATGGGTAAATAATTCTCCATATCTTGCGCGTATCTCATCTTCGCGCTCCCATGTCGCCTCTTTTTCACTATGACGATTCCACTTAATCTTGATTAAAGCAACGTCCTTGTTCCTCAATCGATGAACTTTCCTTTCTAGGATTGCAATAGGTGCTTCCTCGTAAGCCAAATTATTATTTATCTCCAATGTCGAGTAATCAATGACATGTTCAGGATCGGGCACATACTTCCTCAACATGGACACGTGAAACACATTATGTACGGCGGCAAACTTAGGAGGTAGAGCTAGTCGGTAGGCTAAATCACCAACTCTCTCAAGTATCTCGAATGGACCTACGTACCTTGGTCTTAACTTGCCCTTCTTTCCAAAACGTACAACTCCTTTTGTTGGCGAAACTTTCAAAAACACCTTCTCTCCCTCATTGAACTGTAGATCCTTTCTACGCTTGTTAGCGTAGGATTTTTGTCTATCTTGTGCAATTCTAATCTTTTCCCTCACATTCTTTACTACTTCAACTGTTTGTTTTAGCAACTCGGGACCCACGAACTTGCCTTCACCAACCTCATCTCAATACAATGGCGAACAACACTTTCTCCCATATAGCGCCTCATAAGGAGCCATCCCAATGGTCGCTTGAAAGTTGTTGTTATACGCGAATTCAACCAGAGGAATATTGTACTCCCAACTACCGCTCAAATCGAGTATACATGCCCTCAACATATCCTCCAAAGTTTGGATTGTCCTCTCTGATTGCCCATCAAACTGCGGATGGTAAGCCGTACTAAAGTTTAACTTTGTTCCCATGGCCTTATGTAAGCTTTTCCAAAACTCCGACGTAAATCGCGTATCTCTATCAGACACGATTGAAACAGGTACTCCATGCAATCTCACGATTTCTTGAATGTACAAGTGTGCATATTGCTCCATCTTAAGAGTAGTCTTTATTGGAAGGAAGTGTGCAGACTTAGTTAGACGATCCACGATAACCCAAAATGCATTATTCCCTTTAACTGTTCTCGGCAATCTTGTAACGAAGTCCATCGTTATGTGCTCCCACTTCCATTCTGGAATCTTAAGTGGTCGAAGTAATCCTGATGGACGTTGATGTTCGGCCTTCACTTGTTGACAATTCAAACACTTCTCTACAAACTCTGCAATGTCTCTTTTCATTCCATTCCACCAAAACATTCTTCGTAAGTCGTGGTACATCTTCGTGCTACCCGGGTGTGCAGCATAAGGTGTACTATGAGCTTCTTCAAGTATTACTTTCTTTAGTTCAACGTTCTTAGACACACAGATTCTTCCTTCATAATACAATGCTCCATCCTCAGCTACTGCAAAGCCTTTATTCTCTCCTCTAAGAGTACTCTCCTTCACTTTACTCAAAAACTCGTCTTTGGGTTGTTCCTTTTTAATCGTGTCCCTCAAGTCTGGTTGTACAACTAGAGTTGATAGAACTGCTCTAACACTTCTTGGTGGTATCAAAATCTCGATCTTCATTTCCGCAAATTCTCTTATCAACAATTCTTGCTTAGTTAGCGCACTTAACTCGTTCCTTGTCTTTCGACTTAGTGCATCAGCTACTACATTAGCTTTTCCTGGATGGTATTGTATGATGCAATCATAATCTTTTACTAGCTCCAACCATCGCCTTTGTCTCATGTTCAACTCTTTTTGCATGAAAATGTACTTTAAACTTTTGTGATCCGAGTAGATCTCACACCTTCCGCCATATAGGTAATGTCTCCATATCTTTAATGCGTGAACAACGGCTGCCAACTCCAAATCGTGTGTTGGATAATTCAACTCATGAATCTTTAGTTGTCTTGAGGCGTAAGCAACAACCTTACCATTTTGCATCAAAACAAACCCAAGTCCCTGTTTCGACGCATCACTATAGATCACAAATTCCTTGGTGGGATCTGGAATTGTCAATACAGGCGCTGATGTAAGTCTCCGCTTGAGCTCTTGAAAACTTTCCTCACATTTCTCGTTCCATTCATACTTTTCTCCCTTCCTCGTCAGTTGCGTCATTGGTGAAGCTATTTTTGAAAATCCTTCTATAAACCTTCGATAGTAACCAGCCAATCCCAAGAAACTACGTACCTCATGTGCATTCATAGGTCTTTTCCAATCATTAATAGCTTCCACTTTGGTCGGGTCTACTTCAATTCCCTTTGCTGTAATCACATGTCCGAGGAATGCAACTTGATTTAGCCAAAACTCGCACTTCTTAAACTTTGCATATAACTTTTCCTTGCGAAGTGTTTCCATCACGATCCTCAAATTTTCTTCATGTTGCTTTTCATCCATTGAGTACACCAAAATGTCGTCTATGAACACTATGACGAACCGATCTAGGAATGGATGAAACACTCGGTTCATCAAATCCATAAAAACTGCAGGAGCATTAGTTAATCCAAAAGGCATTACTACAAACTCATAATGGCCGTAACGAGTTCTAAATGTCGTCTTCATGATGTCACTTTCTTTGACCTTCAATTGATGGTACCCCGATCGCAAATCAATCTTGGAAAATACTCCTGCTCCTCTCAACTGATCAAACAAGTCTTCGATTCTAGGCAAAGGGTACTTGTTCTTAATTGTGAGTCGATTCAAATCCCGGTAGTCGATGCACATTCTCAACGTTCCATCTTTCTTCTTAACAAATAAAACAGGTGCTCCCCATGGTGAGACACTAGGTTGGATGAAACCCAAATCCAATAATCCTTGTAATTGCACCTTCAATTCTTGTAACTCTTTCGGTGCCATCCTATAAGGGGCTTTTGACATTGGTGCCGCTCCAGGTGTCAAATCAATTGTGAATTCAACTTGCCTATCTGGTGGGACTCCAGGTAAATCATTTGGGAAAACATCTTTGTATTCTCGAACAATTGGTACGTTAGCAATACTTATCCCTGATGTCTGGCTCCCCGTAATGTTGACCAGATATCCTCGACAATCACTCTTCTTCAACATTGATGCTGCTTTCATAGCACTTATCACTCGTGGTACGGTCCTAGACTTTACTCCATAAAACACAACTTCCTCCTTGCTAGGTAGATGTAAAGTTACTTCTTTTTCTCGACACTTAATGTCGGCTTGGTATTTACTAAGCCAATCCATTCCAAGAATAATATCAAAATCTTTCATATCCAACACATATAAGTTCGCCTCTAAATCATGTTCGTTCACCTTAATATTAACATTTTTAACCATAGAGTAGGCATTTACGGTTTTTCCAGATGGTATACTAATAACAAGTGGTTCTTCTACACTCACATCCTTATTTCCAGTTAGAGCATGAAATTTAGCAGACATAAATGAATGTGTAGCTCCCGTATCGAAAAGCACAAAAGCTGGTATATTTGATACTGTGAACATACCTGCCATAGTGCCTGGCTGTTGGTCGGCTTCCTCTAGAGTTAAGGCAAACATTCTTGCATTGCCACCAGCTCCCGTATTCGGTCTCCTCCTATCACCTTAGTTCTGATTCAACGGGCAATTCATTAGCATATGTCCTTGCTCCTTGCATTTGAAGCATCTATTTTGTCCCATCAAGCATTCACCGCTGTGCTTCTTGCCACACTTCGTAAAATTTGGTCTTTCTACATAACTCCCAGGTGCTTGACCTCCTTTGAGTCGTCCTTGCTTGTTAGGATTTACATTTCTGTTTGAGCCTGCATCATTCCACTTTCTTTTCCCAAAATTTTCAGTTGGCCTTCGACTGTTCTTGTCAAGTTGTTGACTTGCTGCAATTTCCCCTGCTCTCTTCACCAGATTACTAAAAGGCATGTCCCCGTGACTAGCAAGGATACTGCGTATTTCAGGGCGTAGCCCCTTCTTGAATTTATGGGCTTTCTTTCGTTCGGTATCTACCATGTGTGGGGCAAAACGGGCCAACCGACTGAACTCTGTCTCATACTCCTCCACAGTTAAGCCTCCCTGTTGGAATTCAAAGAATTCCGACTCCATCTGCTCCCGATAGGTCTCGGGGTAAAACCTTTCCATAACAATCTCCTTAAATCTATTCCATTCTAGTATGTTACGTTCTTCATCTGTTCTTGATCTCCAGTAGCCTTCCCACCAATGGTCAGCATCCTCCACCAGCTGGAATTCAGCGCAAGCCACACGTTGATGCTCTGTGCATCCGAGGAGGCGAAACACGCGCTTAAGAGCTCTTAACCACTCTTCGACTGCCGTGGGTCCATCACGTCCGTTGAAGGTAGGTGGTTTATAACGACGGAACTGTTCCACGATGCTAGCATTAGTTCGTATGTTCTGAGGCTCATTGTTGGCTTGATTCTGGTTTTCCTCCCCCTGATTTTGAATAGGTTGTCGACGTGGCGGCATCGTTTCTATTTCTGCTAGTCATCATCAATATAGTAACAAGTCATTATCTCATTTTATAAATCTTTAGAAAATATCACAGGTCACTGACAATTCTGAGAATACACTGAAGTCTGAAAATGTTGCACCAAATGTTAACACATCTGGGTCAACATCTACAGAACAGACAGTTGTAACTTCACAGAATGATCAGTATGTTCCCAAAACAAATCCTTCTTCAAGAAAAGGTAAAAGTCATCCTTCTGACCAGATCATAGGCGATGCTACAGTTGGAGTGCAAACAAGAGGAAGAGTAAGATCAAATAAGGTAGATGTGGTAAGAACAATATGCATGTCTTATATGTGTAATGTTGTAAATGCTGAATGTTATTTATCTGAAATTGAACCTAAGAGTGCTAAAGAAGCCTTAACTGATGAAAACTGGATTAATGCTATGCATGAAGAACTTGTTCAGTTTGAAAGAAATGAAGTATGGACACTTGTTCCAAGACCTAGTCATACTAATGTCATTGGAACAAAGTGGATATTCAAGAATAAAACTGATGAATCTGGTAATATTGTTAGGAACAAGGCTAGGTTAGTAGCACAAGGTTACACCCAAGTTGAAGGAGTTGATTTTGATGAAACTTTTGCACCTGTTGCTAGGATAGAATCTATTAGATTACTGTTGGCAATTGCATGTTTTATTGATATTAAACTTCATCAAATGGATGTAAAAGCTGCATTTCTAAATGGCATATTGAATGAAGAAGCATATGTTGAACAACCTATAGGATTTGAAGATCCACAGTATCCTGATCATGTATATAAACTTAAGAAAGCATTGTGTTGGTCCTGAAAGGAGTATATAACAAGTGTATGGGGGGGGGGGGGGAAATACACTTGTATGCAATTTCTTTTCAAACTTTGATCAAACTAGAGTTCAGCAAGGTTGTCCAGGACAACTCTACTGATATGATTAACTCTTCTAACATAATCAAACTACTAAGTACTATTGAGTACTTAGTTGAATAACTATCTAAGTGAGTTATATGTGCGGAATTAGTGGTTGGCCCTTTAGTTTAAAACTCCTTTTAGTTCTGAAATCACTTTAACAGAATATCCAGTTCAGGGAACTTGTCCAAATCAACTTTGGCACAGTTTGTGATATGTATCTTTGAAAGTCCAGTTTGTGTGCAGTGTTGAATGTATGTGAGGTACTTTGAATGTAAATCAACACAAGAGTTTATAGTGGTTCAGAGACTCAAGCTCCTACATCCACTTTCCCTGATTTAACAGGATAATTCCTTCACTCTTGGAATTAACTTGTTTTATAGCGCCAAGGTGCACTTGATCAACCACACCACTCCTTGGTGCCTTGATCCCTAGGATGTCTAAAGTCCTAGTACCCTTTCTCAACTCAGAACTGAACTGTTCTTCTCTCAACAGTCAGCTCTTTCCACTTCTACTACTACAACCTTCTAACTTTCACACTTGAAAGGTAGAAGGGTTGAAGTAAGGTTCAAACAAATGAAATATCCTTTACAATGAAGGTCAGTGTATATGGATAGGATATCTCTCTAAGCTTTGTATGGATATACAATGAGGTTCAGCTTAGATGAAGTGTTTGAGGACTAAGATAGTCTCTTTGAAAGCTTAAAAGCACTTGTTAACTTGTAGGATATTTGGATATGTTGAGGTTCAGTGGATGCATTCAAATGGTCTTCACACTTCTCTATTTATAGACAAATTTGAGGATTTACCCGTTGGAGAGGCAGCCTCAAATGTCTATAAATGTCTTCCTTGAAATCTTCAAACTGGAAGACAAATTCTGATAGTGACATGTCCTTAATTTGGGAAATAAACGGCTGTAACCACTTTGTCTTCATTCTGCAGCACTTTTCCCAATATCTGACTTCAAGATTCACTTGGTCAAACATGGACATCTCTTCTTATCAAAGATCCTGAGATAAGGACAACATTCTTTATCACTTGGACAACTCTACTTATTAGTTTCAGCAGAGTTTTCTTATCAGCAGTGTTAGCTCTTGAGCTCTTCAGATGACTTGGCTCTTTCTCTTTCCATGACTTCTTAGAATAGTTCTTTGAGCATATATGTCTTGGAAAAGTGGTCTTGACCTCTTCAGCAAAGTTGGCCTTGATCTTCAAGGCTTGTTCTATTTTAATTGTGCTGAGACAATATTGCTGGACAAATCTTTTGAACTTGACATTTCTTGTAGTAGACTTGATCTTCAAGATCTATTCTACTTAGTTGATCTTCAGATAGGTTGTTCCATTTTGACTTGACTTTGATCAGCATACTTGTCCTTCAGCAGACTTGAGGTCAATCCAGAAGCTGAGCCTTGAGGGGACTTGATCAGAATAAACTTGTAAGCATGTGTTCCCCCTCAACTAATGCATCTATTTATCTAAGAGTTGCCTAACACATCAGCTCCTCTACTTATCTTAGTCTACATGTTCCAACAGTCTTGAAACATGTTCATTAAAATTGACTTATCTACTCTGCATGTCTTAGGGAGGTTTTGGTATCATAATCAAAACTCATTTTATTCCCAACAATTTCCCCCCTTTTGATGATGCTAAAACCTATACAATCTATGCAAAGGTGACTTGATTACACTTATTACATTCTACTTTAGTGAAGGTGACTGGGGTCAAGTTCCCTGAAAGAAAATGTGTTAGTGTATTTTCTGTTTTCATTTGCATATAGGTTTATAAGTCAGAAAAGTTGGAATTCAATAATGTTGATTCAAAATGTGTTCAACTATCATTCAATTAAGAGATCATTACAGGCATGTTGATAGTTTGAACAAACATATTAGAGTATGAACATTACATCATAGCATAAATTAACTAAATTACATGATCAGAGCAATATTTAACAAGATATTCTATCAGAGCATTAGTCTTTAAGTATCAGAGCAAAAAGTCATCAGGGCAAAACATATCAGCAGTCTTGAGCATTTTCAGCATAGATGACCAATTTCAACAAGTCAGCAGTAAAGACATTCAGATCAGCAGACAAAGGGTCAAGAGGACTTAGCCAATTCAGAGATTATCTTCAGGAGGTGGCACCATCCCATATTATGCCCACACTCTCTTCTTTAATTCCATGGCCTCTTGGTTAGTGCCCTTAGGTCCAAGTTCCATTCTGTTCAACTTCAGGATCTCAAAGAATTCTTGGAAGATTTTTGACTGATCAATCCATCCATTCAGCTTTGGAGGCATGTATATGATTGGCTTAGGGGCAGTGAGTTCAATTCTTGCAATGTCAGCAGCTGCAAGCAATTGCTGATATAATTCCCTGTGATATTCTATCATGAATTCAGTAAAGGTGGAGTTGACATCTTTTCCACTCCATCTGTCAATGACATAGTAGTCATAGACAAACTCCCTTTTTGCCTCTTCCCATGTATCATTCAGCTGTATTGGCACCCATTTATCCAATTGTGGATATTTGGTGTCCATGGGGATCAGTAGCTGTGGCTTTAACTTGCTGTATGTAGCTCTTCTTCTTCTTGGTTTCTGGAAGTCAGCCCTTCTCTTGTCTCTTCCTCTGTTAGCTTCTTCCATCAGATCCATCTTTTCTTGGGCCCTCATCATGGCCAGCTTCTGTTGTGTTTCAGGGTCTTTGCCATACCCTTCTTGAAACAGCTTTGATGGATCATTTATCAGCACAGTTGTCTTCTTCTTAGGTTGGGGTCCAAAGCCTTCTTCATATAGCTCTTCAATGCTTTCAGCAGCTTTGGCACCTTCAGTGGACTTGGTCTCAGCAGACTTATCTGTTTCAGAAGACTTTGCCTTTTTAGCAGTTTTGGTCACTTCAACAGTTTTGACCTTTTCAGCAGTTTTGCTCTTCTTGGAGGTAGGCTCTTCTTCCTCAGTCCTGAATTCAAGTGGCAAATCAAGACTGTTAGGAAAATCTGTAAAAGTTTCAACAGCTTTCCTTTTGTTTCCTTTTGCTTTCTTGATTTGGCCTCTTGTTTGGACTCCTTCAGTGGATTTGTCCATTCCAGAAGCTTCTCCTCCAGGCCTCTGCTGAAGCCTTGCCTTTTCTTCTTGTGCTGAAGCCATTGAATTCTTCAATGCTATGGCTAAGTGCTCTTCTTTATCAAGATCTTCTAAGTTCAGAACTGCTTGCTTCTTGCCCTTACCTTCAGCAGCCTTTTCCTTGCCCTTATCTGAACCACCAATAATCAAGGCACCTTTGGCCCTTGCTCTTTCTCTTTCCCCCTTTTTGGCAGCATCAAAACACTGAGGTTTGAGCTCACTCATGGTTGTTGCCATCAGGGATTGGGCTAGGTTCAGGGATTTCATCTCTTCTAGCAGATATACATTTTCATCATGTATATTCTGCATCCTGTCACTGCTCAATTAAGCTAAGGAAAGATAGAACAGGCTTCATCTTTTGCTCAACAACCTCTTCCATGATTGCTTTCAGAGATGCATAAAGTTGGGCCTTTAGGAACTCAGTAAGATTTTTCACAGCACTTTCAGCAATGTTGGTCATTACTTCTTGAGAAAATTTTTCTGAGGCAGCTTTCACCATTGCCAGTCTTAACTCTTCAGCCCTTTTCTTTTGTAAAGTTGTTTTCTTTCCAAGGGCCTGCTTGACAGACAGCCTAAGTGCTTTGACATTAGAGTTGTGGTAGTCTCTTAGCAGCTTCTGTTCTTTCTTGATTTCTTTGGAAATTGATTCCATGCTTGTCTTTGCTTTATGAACTTCTGTAGAGATAGTTTGCAATCCTGACTCTACTCCACTGATCCTGACTTCAATTGTGGGCAACACCACATCCTCTGAGCCTGTCAGTCTCATTTCTACTGAACCCAATGTTCTTCCTTGCTCATCCAAGGTGCCTGAAGTTTCAGCATAGGCAGTTTGGACTTGATGAGCCAAAAAGTCCAGTTTTGCTGAATGTTCACCAAGGATTGCTTGGGCTGAACTGGAATCTACTTGGATAGGTGCATCAGTGAGTAATTCATCTGCAAAAATTTGATCAAAAGAAATTCCTGCAATATCAGACAAGTCAAATGGGTTAGTGAATAAACACTCATCACCCTCAGTATTTTTTGCATAAGACTCTGATACATCAGCAGCCTTCTTCTCATTTTCAACTTCTTTTTGTCTCCCTTCATAAATAATGTTCTCACACAAAGGATCAGGCCTCCTTTCATCAAGGGATTCCTGAAGTTCAGATTTGACTTCAAGAATAACCTGTCTTTCCTCACTTATTCCACCCTCATATGGTGGTACACTCACAATCTTAGTGATTACTACCTCTCTATCATCCAAAAATCCCTCTGGTTTTCCAACTATACTCTCCTTTTCAACCCCTTCACCTAAACCTACAGCACCTTCACCCTCAACAGGGTTCAAAGGAGGCAGTTGTTGGGAGATCACAGTGCTTTTCTCAGCAGCCACTGAGTCATCCTAAATGATTAAGGGTTGATCAGTGTCCAGCTCTCCTGACACTGAATACGCCTTAACCAAACTAGCTTCTAGGATAAGAGCCTCCACATCTGTAAGTTGTGCCTTGGGTTCAGAAGAACTTGCATTGGCAGATGTGTCCTTGGCTGTGTCACCAGCTCTGGTCAACACCTCTGAAGATACAGAGCCTTTTCTATGATAAGTGACAAGAGGGTTTGAGAACTTGCTGGATTCAGAAGGGTTGGGTTGGGGAGGTTCAGAGAGGTTAGTCTGGGAGGGTTCAGGGGGGTTGTCTTGAGGAGGTTTGGAGGGGTTTGAAGGATCATCTTTACCATCATCACTTGAGCTGCTATTAGGGTGCTTGATCCCTTTAGCCAGTCTCTCTTTCTCCTCAGAAATCTTGACAGCAACCAACTTGGCAAATACTTCCTCATCAGTGAGGAACCTTGTCTTGTTTACTCCAGCAAAGTGGAGTAATCTGCCCTCTTCTATTTGCCACCAATTTGCACCTTTGTCAAGAATGACTTGTGCAATCTCCATGATGGACTTATCTTTCACTTCCACTAACATCCTCAAATCATGGAACATGGTTTGGAGTCTTGGGAATTCTGCAAGTTGTGGATACAAGCTGTCCACAGTAGCCCTTGCTCCACCTCTGAGCATACTTTCATAAGTATACTCCTCCTCATCACCACTTGAGTGGGGACTTTGGGTTATAGGGGAGTTGGCTCTGGTTTCAATAGTTGCAGCTTCAGGAAGGTTTAGTTCAGGGGGGTTGGCTTCAGAAGGGTTGAGCTCAATAGAAGGTAAACTCTCCTGAACAATGTTCAGAGGAGTTATCCAAGGTTTATTCAGCCTAGGCCAACTCTACTAAGGAAGCCTCAGCTGAACAGACCTCAGGACAACTATCCTCAAAGGCAGAATAAAATGAGACAACCAAAACCCTTCATGTCTAAGGTTAATGGTCATAGATATGCCTTCCCTCAAAGATTTCCTCAAATAGCACCAAGAACTCATAAGTTCAGGAGTTTTGACAACTCTCCTGAAACTTACAGAGTCAACACTTTCACACACACTTTCCCAAAGGCATTTAAGGGAAAGACAGTGTATGTTGATGTTGGGATATGAATCCTAGAACAAGTCCTAAATGATGATAAAAGATAAAATATGAAGTTTTGATAAGCCAAAAAGAAGACTTGAATATTTTCTAAGTATTAACTGACCTATTCTAGTTATGGAAGTCGTCTTGAACAGATCAGTAGATGTTCACAAGACAAGTGAGGTTCACAAGTCAAGTTATGTTTTGAAAGAAAAGTTTAAGTGTTTAAAAGACAAGTACGTTTTATAAGTACTTTGATAATATTTGTTTAGGATTTTTCTGAGCTATTCAAGTTGTATAGAAGCTCATATTATTTCGTATATAATCGATGTATAGTTTTTAAGTTGACTAAGCTTTGTAAAAAGAGCTTAATGTAATGTAATAGTCTTGTTAGGATTAGATGTTAGGACTAGATTAGTTCTATGTTGTAATCTGAAGAAGTCTACTACACAAGACAAGTAGAAGACGAAGTCTACTACTGGAGGAGAAGACAAGTACACACGACTCAACAAAAACAAGATAAAAAAGACAGAAGTTAGTTACTGAAACGCGTGCTGAAGAAAAGGATTGAAGAAGTTAGTTAAGGAATAACTAATTAACTGAAGAAACGCGTAAAAGGATAAGAAGAATCAGTTACAAGTAAGTTTTCAAGAAAAGGTTGTTACACAACTAAAAGTTCTTGAATTGGAAGTCTATAAATACCCCAAGGTATTCATTCATTAGAGACTACTGATACTACTGTATACTGAAGCATTATTGAAGATTAAAAGAAGTAAAGGAATTACTCTCAGAGATTAAAGTTCAGAAAGTGAAGCTACACAAGTCAAGTGAAGATCAAAGAAGTCTACTACTGAACGAAGAGAAGTTTTATTTTTTGTTTTACTGTTTCAAGTTGCTAGATACTTGTAAATCGCTAGTAAGATCGAAGAAGCACTTGGTAGTATTGTCGAGAAGATCTAAGTCTTATTTCTTGGGACTTAAAGCTACAAGAACATATTACTCCATTGGACGAGTTAATAAGAATTTCACAACTGGGTTTGTGAGAGTGGATGTAGACAAGTTGTCGAACCACTATAAAATCTTGTGTTTGATTTACTTTACTGTTTTGTTTGTTGTTTAATTGATTAATTGTTTGATTGAATTACTTATCTGAACAAGACAAGTTGAGTATACGTAGAACAGAGTTCTCGAAATAAGTTGAGTATAAACTAGAAATTGGGCTCATTGTTATATTTTGATTTCCGCATCGTACTTTGATATATCGAAAGATTTTTGAAAAGTCTATTCACCCCCCCTCTAGACATTTTCACTAGCTTACTCGTTATTAAACTCAACTTAGGGACCTACAAGTGGTATCAGAGCAGTAGTTTACGAACTGTTATTTCTTGATAACCAACTCGAGACTTGGGTAAAGTCTTGGTCCGTAACTGTACGTGCTCCTACGTGTTCACAATTAACATTCCTGTTATATCTGTTTCTTGTTCCCTGTTCTTGACTTATTTGCTTCTTGATCATAAAACTGATTATCACTAATTTACTCGTTTAACATGTCTCTTGAAATCAGCGCTAACAAGTTACCTAAGTTCCAGGTTCAAGATTATGACTATTGGAAGCTAAGGATGGAAGCCATCTTCAGTCCCACTCACGACTTAATGATCTCCGTCATCACTGAAGGTCCAATTGTGACCATGATCCCCAATACTGCTGCCCTTGACAAAGATCAACCCGTGGGTACTCTCGTCAAGAAACCAAGGTCAGAACTAACCTCTAAAGAAATGAGACAGAATAATTTGGATAGCTTGGCTAAGAATTACATCTTACACACTCTTCCTAACGAGTATCTGGGAAAAGTGTTAAAATGTAAAACTGCCAAAGAAATGTGGGATCGCTTAGCTATCATTTGTGAAGGGACATCCTTAATCAAAGAAAGCAAGCTTTCCACAGCAGTCCAAAGATTTGAATCATTTCATATGAAAACTGGTGAAACAATAGATCAGTTGGATACTCGTTTTACCAAAATCATGAATGACTTGGAAGTCCTTGGTAAATCTTATACTCCGCGTGAAATTAATCTTAGGATTCTCAAAAGCCTTGATAGTCGATGGAAGATGGTAAAAATGCTTGTTAAGAATACCCAAGATATAGACGTGTGGACAACAGAGACCATGTTTCAAACTCTAAAGGCCCATGAGTTTGATTTAGACGAAGATGAACCTATAGCAAGTAGTGACAGAGAACATGTTGTATCTAAGAACGTTGCCTTTAAGTCTAGTTCGTCTAAGTCCTCTAAGGTATACAGGTCGAAGTCTAAGACTAGGTCTGCTTCTGTGAAAGACGAGTTAGATACTGATCTTAGTCTGAAGGATCAGGTAAGCCTCATGGTTAGAAAGTTTGATAGGCTGAATAAACATTTCGGAAGATATAAGAAGTTCTATAGAGATCATAGAGAGTATGCTACTAAGAACTCGTCTGAAACCAGACGAGACCGAAACTCGTCCGAAAGGAGAGACGAAGTCTCGAAAGGTAACAGACAAGATATAGAGTCTGATGGTAGGAAGATTACTCGTTCTGATAGACGTGATAAACGAAGGAATAACTCTCCTATTAAAAAGGCTACTTTTTTTTTTTGAACAGTAAAGGAAATATCACATTTCACTCGAGAGCCTTTAAAGGGAGCTCGACCCTATGTTGTACATGATTTCACTTAATTACATATACTACAAATACTTTACTCACCGCCTAGCCCCTAAATATTAGTGCACAAGAGAGGATAACTAAACCATGCCGCCAGAGACGCATCAGACTTCAGCAGGCCCCTGCTTCCCATCCAAGACCAGAGATTAATTTTAATTCTTTCAAGCGCCTTTTTCGAATCTTGCCTTTCCCCATTGAATCTTTTTGCATTTCTGTTATTCCATATCTCCCAGACTACTCCTGTCCAGAGGCTTGAAAGCATTCTTATCCTCGTCTTTCCGAACCCGATTGCTGTTGAGTGTTGCAAAGAGTGAATATCAATGTTTATGTGAGGAACCATCGTAATGTTACACCATTTGTAGCATTCGTTCCATAGCTCCGTGGCAAACTCACACTCCACAAGCAAGTGCCTATTTGTTTCCAAATGACGCTCGCACATAGGACACCTATCTTCTTCGTCGGACAATGGAACACCTCTCTTTCTTAGATTATCAGTTGTTGCCAGACGCTATTAAAAAGGCTACTAATGATCTCTTGTGCTATAACTGTGAGAAACCAGGTCACTACATATATGAATGTCTAGACCTGAGCACTGATGATCGAGAAGAACGCAAAGCACGAAGGGAAAGAAGATACAACCGTGGCAAGAAGGCAATGATGGCCAATGATGACTCTGATTCTGACTCAGACGAGTTGCCATCATCCTCATCTAGCTACCCGTCTGAACCAGATCACGATGAAGCTTTCATAGTAGATGATGGTCTATGCTGCATGGCTAAAATCGACCAAGAGGTATCATCTGCCACTTCTTTTCAATCTTGTGATGAATCAGATTCTGATGAAAGTGATACTGCCAGTAGCAAAGTAGGGAGTAGTCTTCAGCACTCCACTAGTGCAGTTGAAGACGACCTCCTACTTGCTAACCAGGCATTCATTGAAGTCAGCGATGAAAACATCATTTTAAAACAAGAAATCATTGATCTTAAGAAAGCTCAGTCTAAAGTAGATCCTAATATAACAGTCCTAAATGAATGCTTGCAAGAAGAGTTGAGTCAACTCAAAGACAAGTGTGCATTAACAGACAAGTTGTATCAAGACCTACTTAAGACACATGCTACTGAGAAACATGAATTCAATGTTTTAAAAAACAAGTGCAAAAAGCTTGAAGAACGTAATAAGTTCTTAGAAACTGAGGTTGTCACTCTAGACCTTAAACTTACTGACCTGGTTAACTCTTCTAAGGTTAATCTTGAACTGTCAGATAGGTATAGGGCTCCTGCTGACAAGACAGGCATAGGTGCTGAGACACCCAGCTCGTCTACTCAAGTTCCTAAGAACCCTACTATTTTCATCTCAAGCTCTTTGACTAATGATAAAGGAAAAGGACCAATGATATACGATATTGGAACTCCATCCGAAGGTAATGTACCCAAACAAACCCGTGTTAATATTCCAAATACCAAGGAAGGTAAAAAGAAAGTGAACAACAAGGCTGTTCCGTTTAAGACAAGTCAACAAAGGACTAGAAACCGTGGACGACCTAATCAGGTCAGATATGAGGACTGGTATCCTGAGGAGACAAGTTTTAGACAAGTACAAACTAGATGGAAAGAGCCTAGACCTCCTTTCATAAGACAATCTCAGCTCTACTCGTCTAGGCCTAGGAAAGTGACTTCAAAATATCGTATTCAACCCGTCTTATATCCTCCGCCTGAATCATATGATATCGAAGAAGAAGAAAGACCTAAACATGTCTATAAACCGTATGGACCTAATGCATATAAACCCTACTCTGACTATTATAGACAAGTGCCTGCTCAAGTAGAGATTAAGTCTAAAGGCTATCTCCAAAGAGTAGACCCAAACTCGACTGATAGGCCAGATAAGGACAACAAGGTCTTATTTTGCAACAAATATGGTCGAAAGCTTAGAAGATCAAACCTGTTCAGGACTCCAATGTACATTTGGATTCCATTAAACTCGACTAACCCCCCAGGACCCCAATAAACAAGGAGGGTACCTAAATTATGAAATATCATCTAAATGCAGGGTCGACTCGATCTATACAAGAAGGGTGGCTCAATAGGAGAAACTTGGTACATAGACAGTGGTTGTTCGCACCACATGACTGGTACCAAGACACTTCTATCAAGCTACCATGAGCAAGAAGGACCAAAGGTTATATTCGGTGACAGCTCTACAGCCATCACAAAAGGCTTTGGCTATATCCGAAATGGCGACGTAGAGATACAAGATGTATCACACGTAGAAGGTTTGAAATATAATCTATTATCTGTTTCACAGTTTTGTGATCGAGGCTACAAAGTGCAGTTCAAAAGTCAAAAGTGCGAAATTATAGACAAGAGGACTCACACCGTACTACTCGTCGGCATAAGACAGGGTAGTGTGTACATTGTGAATTGGAATAGTTGTCCACGGGACACTTGTCTTCTTACTAAGACACCCAAAGAGGTCAGTTGGCTTTGGCATAGACGCCTTTGCCACATGAACTTTAAAGTAATTAATAAGATTGCGAGAGATTACCTTGTTGAAGGTATACCCAACGAAATCTATTTCAAATCACATGTATGCAATGCTTGTAAAAAAGGTAAACAGGTAAAAGGTTCCTTTAAATCTATTCCAACCCTCTCAACAAGTAGAGTTCTTGAACTTCTACATATGGACTTACATGGCCCAATAACTCCTCCAACTTTGAACGGTAGAAGGTACACACTTGTTGTGGTAGACGACTATTCTAAGTTCACTTGGGTAGTCTTCTTACACAAGAAGAGTGATACACAAACACTCCTACCTGATCTGTTGAAGAAGATTCAAGTTGAGAAGAATCAGTCCATTGTCAAGATCCGTAGTGACAAGGGTACTGAATTCATTAACTGCTATATTAAAGAATTTTGTTCTAAGCGTGGCATCCAGCACCTTACTAGTGCAGCAAGGACACCACAACAAAATGGAGTAGCAGAACGAAGGAACAGAACTCTTAAGGAGGCCAGCAGGACCATGCTGACAGAGTATAATACTCCTCAGAAGTTTTGGGCAGAAGCTATCAATACTGCATGCCATTCCCAAAACAGGAGTGCTATCAATAAAGCACTAGGTAAGACGCCCTATGAGGTATGGAAAGGTCGAAAACCTAGAGTTTCATATTTTCATATATTTGGTTGTAAGTGCTTTATCCATAACAATGGGAAAAGTAAGTTGAATGCATTCGATGCTAAGGCAGACGAGGGGATATTCTTAGGATACTCCTCGACTAGCAAAGCATTCAGAGTATTCAACTACTCTACCCTATGTGTGGAAGAAACACCACATGTAGTTTTCGAGGAATCTCTACAGGACTCGTCTGCCGACCAGATCAGTAAGAAGGTAACTGATCTATCGATCTAAACTGTCCAAGAATCAGAAGTTTATGAATCTGTGCAAGGCTATAACCCGTTCATGAAAGCTCTCGAGTCAGATGATAAGGAGAAGGTAAGTGCTCAAGGTAAATCCACTAGACCAGTTGACATGCCTGAACTAGTCGACTCGTCTACTCCTATTAAATTTTCTGATGTAAATGATATTGAAATGCATGATGCTATAATTGATCTAGATGATGATAATATGCATTCTAAGACTAGAAAAACATGGAATCTGCTCATGATACTGAAAATATCATTGGTGACTCTACTGTTGGTGTAAAGACTAGACGACAACTCTTTGAGTCGCAAGAACAACCTAGTCCATCTTTGTTTTGCTGGTGTTATTTCCTCTCATCTATCGAGCCTAAAACCATCAAAGAGGCTTTGGCTGATAGTAATTGGATCATCGCTATGCAAGACGAGTTAAACCAGTTTGTTCGAAATGACGTCTAGGAACTTGTCGATAGACCTAAACATCATAATGTAGTTGGCACTCGATGGATTTTCAAGAATAAGAAAGATGAGAATGATATAGTTGTTCGAAATAAGGCTAGACTAGTAGCCCAATGCTATTCACAAGCTGAAGGCATAGATTATGATGAAACATATGCTCCTGTTGCTAGACTAGAAGCCATTTGATTGTTCCTTGCATATGCTGCTTACATGAAATTTACCGTATATCAAATGGATGTTAAAAGTGCATTTCTTAACGATATTTTTGCGGAAAAAGTGTATGTTGAACAACCCCCAGGTGTCGAAGTCAAAGGCGACCAGGTATACAGATTAAAGAAGGCCTTATATGGACTAAAACAAGCTCCAAGAGCCTGGTACGATACTCTTTCTCAATTTCTATTGGAAAATGGTTTTACTAAGGGCAAGGTTGATAGAACCTTGTTCAGAAGACAAGAAGGGAAAGACATTTTACTCATCCAAATTTACGTAGATGACATCATTTTTGGTTCACCTAACAAAAAGCTGAGTGAAAGTTTCTCAACACTCATGCAAAGTAAATTTGAGATGTCGATGATGGGTGAAATGAATTACTTTCTTGGACTTCAAGTAAAACAGACCCCAGAAGGGATTTTCATAAATCAAGCAAAATATACTCGTAATCTACTAGACAAGTATGGTATTAAGACTTGTAAATCCTCTGGAGTACCTATGCAACCTACCTACAGGATGGATCCAGACGAGAATGGTAAGTGTGCTGATCAAACTCACTACCGAGGTCTTATTGGTTCATTACTCTACTTGACTGCTAGTAGACCTGATATTACATTTTCTGTTGGTGTATGTGCTCGATTTCAAGCTAACCCAAAAGAGAGTCATATGGAAACCACTAAGCGGATTCTGAAATATTTGAAAGGAACCATCAATCGTGGTATATGGTATCCTTCAAATGATGATTTATCTCTAAGTGGCTACTCTGATTCTGATTTTGGTGGTTGTAGAATAGATAGAAAATCTACATCTGGTTCTTGTCAATTTTTAGGCACAAAACTCATTTCATGGTTTTCAAAAAAGCAGACAAGTGTTGCTACCTCTACTACTGAAGCCGAGTACATGGCTGCTGGTAGTTGTTGTAGTCAATTATTATGGCTTATTCAACAACTTAGAGATTATAATATCTGTGAATCAAATGTTCCTATATTCTGTGATAGTAACAGTGCTATTGCCATTACACAAAATCCTGTTCTGCACACACGTTATAAGCATGTCGATGTGAAACACCATTTCATACGTGATCATGTAGAAAAGAAGGATATTCGCATGGAAAAGATTCACACTGATTTTCAAAGAGCTGATATTTTCACAAAACCATTAGCTGAGGCTCGTTTTCGTGAGTTATGCATTAGTCTAGGACTAATTGATCTTGACCCTACTTGCCTATAGATATGTACTAACCAGACAGGTACATTTCTAAGAAGAAAGGAGAAACAGACAAGTCACCACAAAAAGAACAGAGCACTCGACTACTCACTCAAAAGACAGGTATACAAGGTCAGACAAGATGACCAAACAACCCGATGAGGAAGCTGGTAAAGCTGAGGGTAATACTAAGGGAATAAACATTTAAGGGGGAATCTTTGATTTCTTAAAGAGCTTTGTGTTGACTCTTAAGTTTGTTAAAAGTCATCATTGTTCGAAACCTTATTCATTACTTTAAAGATTGATATTCATCTTAACTATTCTAATCGACTACCTGTATCTTATCTAATCTGTCGCACAAATAAGACATGTTACATAGTCATTCGATATTCAAAATAGACAAGCACAGTCGAAGGGGGAACTCGTCTTGTGTGCTTAAGTCTACTCGTCTGTTCTGAATAGACTCGAACAGACAAGATAAGTGCTCGCTTGAACTTGAAATACTCTAAGTGTTTAATCAATGTGAATTAAGAATATTATGGTATTTTGATATTCTTGGAAAACCTAGAACTCGATTTATACACTTCTATTTTAATGAGGTGTATACACCCAGTTCGCGCCAAATCCTACTATCCTAGGTCAGATAGTTCACTCCTCTGTCTTAACCAATAGGAAAGGTGGATTCCAAATTTTACAATATCAAAACGCATTATTTTCTCGATTCCGTAACTGAATACCAAGAGTCCCAACCGTTGGATCATTTGTTTTCAATCTTCACCATTGATTTAAACTTCGTGTGTTAACAAAACTCAACACCTACACACTACTCATCTCACGTTTTCTTAATTCTCCGATTCTAGCTTTCAAAATTCCTTGTGATTCTTAATCTTTGATTCTTACTCAAACTATCACTATGACTATCATCTCCATTTTTTATGTAAGGACTAACATGCTAGCTAGGTTCGACCTCGGCAGATTCATATCAGAAAACAAAGTGCATGTTGAACCTTCGGTGTTCTTCAAAGGTAAACACATTGATGGAAATTTGGAGATCTTGACCAAATGCAGCAGATGTGGCTTGAAACCTTACTTGGAGGCGTTTCCTCAAGTCGTCCTGGAGGAAGAGGTTCTTGAGTTCTTTGCCAACGCCACCAGACGAGGAGATGTGATTGAATCGTTCCTTGGAAGAAATCGGGTGGAAATCACTCGAGAAGCCATGTTTGAGCATCTGAAGTTGCCTATTGGAACTATTGATGTGGAAAACTACGCAGCTGGTCAAGAATCAAGATATCTAAGTATATTTTGTGGAAGGAAGTTGAGGTTGAAACCGGATGGCAAGCTTTCCGCAGTCAAGAAAATGGATCTTCTGGAGAAGTATCGAACTCTACTGGACATAGTGCCACTGTTTCTCATGATTCGGTTACTCTTGTTAAAGCAAGGGTGATGGCTGCAATTTTTGATGGAATTACAGAAGGAAATTGGTTCAAGCTGATTGCAGATCGAATCATGTACTTTGAGAAAAGTGTTCGAGTTGATACTGATACTCGGAATTGGGTGGTATCAAATGTTGTTGGATATGGAAACAAGCTAAGTATTCTACTTCCCTTGTTAATGCCAAACAAGACAGAATGGAGTAAAGGAAAACCATTTCATCCCTTGAAGTTCTATTTGAAGAAGGAGGCCTTGAGGAAGCAAGTCGCTGCTAGACCAGCTGCTCCTAGGCAAGTTGAGATGAATCCGATGGACTTGATGTCGTATGCTGCTTCGTCTAGTTCTTCAGAAGACGAGTCAAATGATGAAGAATCGGAGGAAGTTGTGAAAGTCGAGTCCAGTGCAGATGACTCAGAAAAGACTCAGTCAGATGAAGAGTCGCAACAAGAGAAGGAGTCGAGTGATCAAATTCCTGAAATGTATACTCTCGTAAGAGTTGGATCGCCTACTCGTCCAGTCGAGTCGAGTTCGCAGGTTTGTATCTCTACTCAATCTGTTTCAATTCCTCTCTCTCTCCCCTCTATTCGAACCAAGGCTAGGTCACATCGATCTAGGCCTCGACCTGTACCCTCAACCTCTCAAGTACTGGCAGCATTACCGCTTAGGGCCAGTCATCCTGAACACACTCCCATACAGGATACAACTGATACTTCGACAGTTGTCACACCAAACCAAGATACATTAGAGCCCCCAGAAACAACAGCCCATATTCCCTCTACCTCAACAGAAAATGTTGAACCCTCCAACCCATCTACTTCAGACAAGACGCCAGTTGCCACTGCAACAACTAAGACAGGGACCCCACCTGCTCAGACCCCGTCTGATGTTAGATTTAATTTCCTGGTATATTATCCTATGTGTCTGAGGGAGAAGCGAATTCGTGCCCGGGTGACCAAGAATTTGAAGAGAAAGCTCTCAACTCTCGAAGTTGACTACGCGTCAGAGCAGTTTGAGATCCTTCTCAGGATATGCACCTGGTTTGCACTTAAGAAATCATCAACCGACGATCTTTTCGAGGTTATTCAAGGCATGGGAAGAATCTCCAATTTTATGGATTGGGAGATGGAACAGAAAGAAAATAGTGGTGTTCAAGACCATTCAGAATTATTTCCTCGTAAAGCCTTAGTTGATCTTGTAAAGAGACTATTGAACATTCCTGATGGCATTTTGGTTGAAGAGTTCTCGTCTGATATTGGAACTCAGACTGAGCTAGTGGAGGAAGAGGAGAAGGCAGAACTGGTTGATATTGCTGTTCAAACCTCGGAACCTACTGAAGAAGAGGCTGACAGTTCAGAAGAAGTTGATTCTTTTGAACTTGGAGAAGAAGATGATGAATTCATGGAAGCAGTTATGTTTGATGAAGATGAACTTGTGAAGACAGTTCAAGAAGAAGTCGTTGGTGAGGCTCAGTCATCTACTCAGGTATTCCCTAAAGGATATCTTGACGAGCTGAAGTCAGATTTGAAAGGAGTTGTTCATTCTGCTATAGAAGAGTTCTTGCACTCAAAAGTGAAGGATGTGTTAGTGGAGCAGAATCAATCACTTGTTGACAGCTCAAGATAATTGATTGTTGGAGAAGTCAACAAGATGGACTCAACTTTCCGAGCAGAGATGTATGCTGAAGTTGAAAGGTTTCTCAAGAATCAAGTGGATGCTTCTGAAAAGAGATCTATCTCATTTGCTCGATCGTTAGCTGAAGAGTCGAGTAAAATGGAAAGACTCTACAGGGTAAAAATTGAGATTGTTGATGAACAAAGGCGGGAAGCACAAGCTCAGTTGGTGCACTCTCAAGCTATTCTCTCCGAGTTAACAAAGCAAAACACCCTACTTCGCCAGACAGCTACTCATTTCAAAGATGAATTAGTTATTAATTCAAAGAAGCTAGAGTCTACTGCTGATCGACTAGACAAGATGAGTCGTGATCAGACCCATCAAAGACAGATAGAGGTCGCTGCTGAAGCAATGAAGGAAGCAGTGAAGGAAGAAATGACTCGCTTTACAAGTCTTTTCACTCTTAAGGCACATGATGAAGCCAAAAAGGGGGAAGAAGCAAGTAGAGTGGAGAAAGTTAGTCTGTCTAAGGTGAGTGCTGAACCAGAAGAAAAGGATGCTGCTACAGTTATGCAAGAGCGAAGGAGGCCTAAAAGGAGGCTTGTTAAAACTGCAGAGCTGGAGCAAGCTGAAGATGATGAACTCAAAAGATTGGAGAAGGGCAAGAGTGTTGCATCTCCAGAAGCTGAGATTCAGACCAGGCGATCTAAAAGGAAGATAGCTTTTGAAGAAACTGATGAAATTGCTAGAGTTGAGAAGAAACAAAAGATTGTTGATCCTCATGATGAAAGTCATTATGCTAGCAAGAAGAAAATTGAAAAGCATATTGAAAGATTGCAGAAGCTGAAGGCTGATGAAGAAGAGATGGAAGATCAGTTCATTGACTACTTCATTGATAAAGAGCATCGTCAAGAATGGCTCAAAGTGAAGAGGCAGTGGGAACTGGATCATTGGATTATTCGGAAATATGGTGAGTCTGAAAGTCCAGATGAGTTGTATGCTATGTTTGACAAATTCATGGAAGGTCAAAACAAGTTGCTTTGGAATTTGGTCATGAGGATATCGGCCGCCGCAAATTTCAACATTCTAGTGCCGATCTTTCCGAAATGGAAGACACCGATGACCAGCTCAGGAAAAAGAGTTGATCTTAACCAGATCAAGAAATTTGAAGAGGAACTGTTAGACAAAGAGAAAATTGAAGAGGAAGACCATATCAGAGTTATTCACATGAGACTTCTAGATGCATTCTGTGTTCCAAATCCAGAAGAAGGTACTCTTTCAGATTAGTTTTTCTCTGGTACTTAGTTTTTATTTTGATTAAGTATGTGTAAATATCTACTGATCATATTTTGAATGAATGAAAAGATAAGTACTATTTGATGTTTAAAGACAAGATAACTACTTAACTAGTCTACTATTGTGAAAAGATTCAAGTAGTTTTGGCTTCATCAAAAAGGGGGAAATTGTTGGGATATGAATCCTAGAACAAGTCCTAAATGATGATAAAAGATAAAATATGAAGTTTTGATAAGCTAAAAAGAAGACTTGAATATTTTCTAAGTATTAACTGACATATTCTAGTTATGGAAATCGTCTTGAACAGATCAGTAGAGGTTCACAAGACAAGTGAGTTCACTAGACAAGTGAGGTTCACAAGTCAAGTTATGTTTTGAAAGAAAAGTTTAAGTGTTTAAAAGACAAGTACGTTTTATAAGTACTTTGATAATATTTGTTTAGGATTTTTCTGAGCTATTCAAGTTGTATAGAAGCTCATATTATTTCGTATATAATCGATGTATAGTTTTTAAGTTGACTAAGCTTTGTAAAAAGAGCTTAATGTAATGTAATAGTCTTGTTAGGATTAGATGTTAGGACTAGATTAGTTCTATGTTGTAATCTGAAGAAGTCTACTACACAAGACAAGTAGAAGACGAAGTCTACTACTGGAGGAGAAGACAAGTACACACGACTCGACAAAAACAAGATAAAAAAGACAGAAGTTAGTTACTGAAACGCGTGCTGAAGAAAAGGATTGAAGAAGTTAGTTAAGGAATAACTAATTAACTGAAGAAACGCGTAAAAGGATAAGAAGAATCAGTTACAAGTAAGTTTTCAAGAAAAGGTTGTTACACAACTGAAAGTTCTTGAATTGGAAGTCTATAAATACCCCAAGGTATTCATTCATTAGAGACTACTGATACTACTGTATACTGAAGCATTATTGAAGATTAAAAGAAGTAAAGGAATTACTCTCAGAGATTGAAGTTCAGAAAGTGAAGCTACACAAGTCAAGTGAAGATCAAAGAAGTCTACTACTGAACGAAGAGAAGTTTTATTTTTTATTTTACTGTTTCAAGTTGCTAGATACTTGTAAATCGCTAGTAAGATCGAAGAAGCACTTGGTAGTGTTGTCGAGAAGATCTAAGTCTTATTTCTTGGGACTTAAAGCTACAAGAACATATTACTCCATTGGACGAGTTAATAAGAATTTCACAACTGGGTTTGTGAGAGTGGATGTAGACAAGTTGTCGAACCACTAGAAAATCTTGTGTTTGATTTACTTTACTGTTTTGTTTGTTGTTTAATTGATTAATTGTTTGATTGATTGAATTACTTATCTGAACAAGACAAGTTGAGTATACATAGAACAGAGTTCTCGAAATAAGTTGAGTATAAACTAGAAATTGGGCTCATTGTTATATTCTGATTTCCGCATCGTACTTTGATATATCGAAAGATTTTTGAAAAGTCTATTCACCCCCCTCTAGACATTTTCACTAGCTTACTCGTTATTAAACTCAACTTAGGGACCTACAGTTGATGCTAAAGGAAAGCAACTTAGCCACCTTGAATCAATCAGGGTAATTAAGCAAGTTTGGGTTCCTAAAGGTACAGCTAACCTCTCAGGACCCAAAACTCAAAGGGTACCTAAAGCTTGCTAATTGCAGGTACCTCAGGGCCACAAGAAGATGAGGAGCATGAACAAAAAGTCAGCATGGTACCTTGACAGTGGATGTTCAAGGCACATGACTGGAAACAAAGAACTCCTCACTGATTTCACTGAAAAAGAAGGCCCAAATGTCACATTTGGAGACAGCTCACAAGCAACAACAAAAGGTTATGGTACCTTGATAATTGGTAATATCAAGGTATCCAATGTATCTTATGTGGCTGGTCTCAAATACAATTTGCTAAGCATAAGTCAGTTATGTGATAAAGGCTTTAACATTGAGTTCTCAAGTGGAAAATGTTTAATTAAAGATAGAACTCAACAAACTCTACTGACTGGAACTAGAAAGGGAAATGTGTATTTTGCTGACTGGGACAAGTCTACTGATGCTGCATATTTTATTGCTAAGAGCTCTAAGGAACAAAGTTGGTTATGGCATAAAAGGCTAAACCACCTAAACTTTAAATCAATGAACAAGCTTGCTAGAAATGCATTAGTTAAAGGACTACCTAATGAGGTTTTCATTAAGGAGCATGCTTGTAAACCATGCCAAGAAGGAAAACAAATTAAAGCCTCATTCAAGGGAAAACCAGTCATCTCTACTGAAAGGGTACTTGAACTTTTACACATGGACTTATTTGGACCAATTACCCCTGCAAGCATAAATGGTAGGAAATACACATTGGTTGTAGTAGATGACTTCTCTAGGTTCACATGGGTAGTATTTCTCCTTAATAAGAAGGAAACACAAGTCAAACTCCCTGAACTGCTAAAGAGACTGTCAAATGAAAAAAGCCTTAACATAATCAAGATAAGATGTGATAAAGGCACTGAGTTCATAAATTCATACATCAGTGAGTATTGTACACAAAATGGTATAGCCCATGAAACTTCAGCAGCTAGAACTCCTCAGCATAATGGAGTTGCAGAAAGAAGGAATAGAATTCTAAAAGAAGCTGCTAGAACTTTAATTGTTGATTCAAACCTACCAAAGAGGTTTTGGGCTGAAGCCATAAACACTGCCTGTTATACTCAGAATCGATGTTTAATCACTAAGGGTCAAGGCAAAACCCCCTATGAACTCTGGAAAGGAAGACTGCCTAAAGTGCCATATTTCCACATATTTGGTTGTAAGTGTTTCATTCACAACAATGGGAAAGAGCAGTTGAAAACTTTTGACAACAAAGCTGATGAGGGGATATTCCTTGGATATTCTCAAATCAGTAGAGCTTTCAGGGTGTACAACTGTAAAACCCTAATTGTGGAGGAAACACATCATGTTGTGTTTGATGAATCTATTTTTGAGATCAGGAACAAAGACCAAGATACTGAAGAAATCACACAAAGAACAACCAGATTGAGCCTAAAAGACAAGGACACTGTATTCATAGATGTTGTCCAAGCCAATCTCCCTGAAACTGTTTCACTGGACAACAATCCTGAAGGCAATATTCCTGAAGGAAATGGTGAACTGAATGACCCAATCCCAGTTCACACTCAGGTAACAACTACCAATGAAGAAGCAGGCTCTGCTGAGGTAGTTAATAGATCAAATATTCCAGGGGAAACCATAAATGTTGAAAATACCAATGTCCCTGACATTGAGGAAAACATCCCTGAATATGATCCTGAATTAGATCCTGCATTCAATTATCCTGAATTTTATGATAATGGTGACTCAACCTTAGTAGAGGACAACTCTGCTGAAGGGATCAGAAAAAGAAGGACATGGTTGTCTGACCATCCTACTGATCTGATACTTGGTGATCCAAGTATAGGAGTCAAAACCAGAAGGTTTCATGGTGAAAGTGCTTTGTTTTGCTGTTTCCTATCAGAACAGGAACCAAGTGACATTGAAGAAGCACTTCAAGATGCAAATTGGATCACAGCAATGGAGGAAGAGCTGAACTAATTCACCAGAAATGATGTATGGGAGCTGGTGGAGAGACCTTCACATCAAGATGTCATAGGAACCAAGTGGGTGTTCAAGAATAAGAAGAATGAGAATGATGTGATTGTCAGAAACAAAGCCAGATTAGTGGCAAAAGGCTATTGTCAATCAGAAGGCATTGACTTTGATGAAACATTTGCACCTGTGGCAAAGCTAGAAGCAATAAGGCTTTTCTTAGCCTATGCATCCCACAAGAGGTTCAAAGTGTACCAAATGGATGTCAAGAGTGCCTTCTTGAATGGAGTTTTGAAAGAAGAAGTCTATGTGGAGCAACCACCTGGTTTTGAAGTTGGAAACCAAGTCTACAGACTGAAGAAAGCTCTATATGGACTCAAGCAAGCTCCAAGAGCCTGGTATGACACACTGTCATAGTTCCTCTTGGACCATGGCTTTATCAAAGGAACTGTGGACAGAACTCTCTTCAGAATCACTGAAGGAAAGGACATCTTGCTTGTCCAAATATATGTTGATGACATCATATTTGGATCCCCAAATGAAAAGCTGTGTGAGAAGTTCTCAAAGCTCATGCAAAGCAAGTTTGAGATGTCAATGATGGGAATGATGAACTTCTTCTTGGGCTTACAAGTCAAGAAATCAAAAGAAGGAATTTTCATCAACCACGCAAAGTACACAAGGGAAATGATCAAGAAATTTGGGTGTACAACCAGCAAGCCAGTAAGGATCCCCATGAATACAAATTGGAAGATGGATCCAGATGAGAGTGGTGTTCCAACCAACTCTACTGAGTATAGAGGAATCATTGGTTCACTCCTCTACCTCATTGCCAGCAGACCTGACATCACCTTTGCAGTAGGTGTTTGTGCTAGGTTTCAAGCAAATCCTAAGAAAAGCCACCTAGAGGCTGCTAAGAGGATCTTGAGGTATCTCAAAGGCACTGAAAATCTAGGCCTTTGGTACCCTGCTGATGACAACATTGAGCTAACTGGCTACTCAGATGCTGATTATGGAGGCTGTAGAATTGACAGAAAGTCCACCTCTGGGACATGTCAATTCTTAGGGAACAAGCTCATTTCTTGGTTCTCTAAGAAGCAGAACACAGTGGCTACCTCCACCACTGAAGCTGAATATGTAGCAGCTGGAAGTTGTTGTGCTCAAATCCTTTGGTTGAGACAACAACTAAGAGACTACAATGTCAACTCTACTGAAGTGCCAATCTTCTGTGACAACAACAGTGTTATTGCAATATCTCAGAATCCAGTCTTACACACTAGATGCAAGCATGTGGATATCAAGCACCACTTCATTAGAGACCATGTGGAGAAGAAGGACATCAAGCTAGTAAAAATCCACACAGATCATCAAAAAGCTGATATCTTGACAAAACCACGTGCAGAAGCAAGATTCTTGGAATTGTAAGCAGAGTTGGGACTTCTTGACCCAGGGAAGTTGGACAAATGAGTCCAAAGGAGTTTATTAATCAAGGGGGAACTGAAATCAAAGTTCAGGAGACTTGGTCAAGTCTACTGAAACTCGGAAGAGATGACCTCAATTGTTCAAGACACTTGTCCATTGAAATTCAGGACAGTTGTCCACATCACTTCAGGACACTTGTCCATGTAGGGTCAGATAAGTTGTCTTGGCTATCAAACCAAATCTTGGTTTGATAAGCACCTATTTTGGGTAATCATTGCCTATTTCAATATATGTCCCATTCCTTTTAAAGATATCACCTTTTCAAGGATTCAATTTGTCCCTTACCCAAAAAGTCGCTTTCAATGCATTAAATGCCAAGATTTAACTCTTGTTTGCATTAAACAATTTGAGACATGATCTACCTTGATAACCCCCCAGCCTTAAACAAACATTAAACTCCTTCCCACGTTTTGAATAAAGACAGTGTTTCACTGTTTCATTGGTTAATAACCATTGGATCAAAACTGGCCAACTCCCCTGAAATTGATCTTGGCCGTCCAAGCTTGATTTCCTCATTTGTAAACCGTTGAATTGCCTTAAGACTCACCTACTCATTGACATACATTCCTTTTGGAATATTCACAAGTCTTAAGAAGCCATACAATAGTTCATTCTTCCCCACGCATTCAAAATCTCTCTCAAACCTTACTGTTCTTCAATGGCTCCCAAAGCTAGACCTGAAATGGTTGTTGATTTCTCAAACAAGGACCTTGACCTTGATTTTGGCTATCTTAGCCACAGAAACAACCTAATCTTTGATCCTATCATCTCCTTTGAGTGTGATGATCTAGAGGTTACTCCAACCTTGAGATGGTTAAGAAGGGCTGGCCTTCAAAAGTTTATGCAAGAAAAGACAGACTATTGCCTTGAATCTTACATGGCTGAGTTCTTTGCTTTTCTGAAATGGAGAGGAAAGCCAGAAGATGGAGAGGTCACCACAAGACTTTCTTACAGGGCTGAAGGAGAAGAAGAAGAAAGATTTCACAGGGTGAAATTTTCTGAAGAGGATGTAGATGCTGCCTTTGGATTGCCCTCTGAAGGGAGGAATCCAGAATTTTATGGCAATGGCCATGAGCAAGAAATTGCTCAAGATTGGCTCCTTGTTCCAGGACCAATTTCATCTACACAACACAAGAGGGCTCTCAAGCTCAAGTTCCTCAATCTATTTGAGGTAATTACAAAGAGTCTCATGAGCAACACTAGCAGTTTAGAGCAAGTGAGTGCTCCAAGAATAAGGATCATGGCTGCAGTGATTGATGCCAGTGATAAGGGCATTAAGTTTGATTGGAGGACCTTCATCTTATCTGAGATGATGAAGGAAAAGGCAAAATTCAAGGTGAAAGCCCACCAAAAGGTTGTATTGGAGAGCAAACTCAAGTATTGCACAAGAGCAAGCTTGCTGATTGAGAAGTTTGCTCATTATTCTGAGATGCAAACCTTTGCCAAGCCCCTCCCTGCCCAGAAAATTTTGTTCAGAAAGCTGAGCAAAAAGACTGAATAAAGAAGACTGCAACTGGCCAAACCTGCTGAAGAGAAGTAAGTGGAAAAGCCCAAAATGAAGAAAAGAACAAAGGCCAGGGCTGTCAAAACTAAGAAATTGTCTCAAATTCCATCAGAAAAAGCCTCAGGAGCATCAACTGAAGTTGATGAAGTGGTAGAAGAGGGAGTGCAAGTGCCTTCTGACCACTCAGAAAAGTTGAGGCAGAAATACAATGAGATAAGGCAAAAGAAAAAGGGTGATAAAAGGCCCAGGGAAGTTGTCCCTGAGAAGGAAGAGGGAGGAAGTGGGAGCAGTAGGGAAAGTAAGAGAAGAGCCAAGCCCACTGACAAGATTCTGGAACTTCAGGAGGAAAGGTCACTCCAAGTAGCTCTAAGGGAGAGCAGGGCAGAAAGTAGGACAAAATCCAAGTCCAGGACCAACTCTTCTGGTTCTGGAACCCCATAGTCCAAAGTCCCTGAAGATCAAGCTTTAGAGCCCAACCTCCCTGAAACCCAAAATCTTGAACCCAACTCCCCTGAAACCCATGTTACCCCTCCTAACCAACCCATCACCCCTGTTAATCTTACTAAGAGATATTCTCCAGAAGGGAGTGCACAGAGAAGTGCAATATATGTGCTAGATGATCTAGCAGTAGATGAGACAAGGCTACAATCTCCTCTTGATTCTTCCATGCTCAACTACTCAAAACTTTTAGAAGCTGCACTTCATGAGCCAACCCCCCTTAGCAAAGCCCTTCAGATCCATTGCTCTCAAAAGCAACTGAAGTCTGTTCAAATATACTAATTGCTCAAATATATGTTGATGACATTGTGTTTGGTTCTACTTGTGATAAAATGTTGAGTAAATTTGTTGAGGCAATGACTGCAACATTTGAAATGAGTATGGTCGGAGACTTGAACTATTTTCTAGGTCTTCAAATCAAACAATGTAGTGATGGTATTTTCTTCTCCCAGAGTAAGTATGCTAAGAACTTGGTTAAAAGATTTGGTTTTGAGAATTCAAAACCAATGAAAACTCCTATGGGATCTTCTTTGAAACTTTGCAAGGATAATGCTGGAAAAGATGTTGATCCAACACTTTACAGATCCATGATAGGTAGTTTACTATATCTAACCTCTAGTAGACCAGATATTATGTACAGTGTGTGTCTTTTTGCTAGGTACCAAGCTAATCCAAAGGAATCTCACCTGAATGTTGTGAAGAGGATTATCAAGTATGTTTCAAGTACAAGTGACCTTGGAATCTGGTACACTAAGGACACCAACAACATTTTGATTGGTTATAGTGATGCTGATTGGGCTGGAGATATAGATGATAGAAAGAGTACGAGTGGAGGATGTTTCTACATGGGAAAATCTTGTATCATGGCACAACAAGAAACAGAATTGTGTTTCACAATCTACTGCAGAATCTGAGTATATAGCTACTGGAAGCTGTTGTACACAACTCTTGTGGTTGAGCAAGATGTTCCATGACTATGGTATTGAAAATGGTATACTTACAATCTTTTGTGATAATACTAGTGCCATTAACATTTCTAAGAATCCTGTACAACACTCACTCACTAAGCACATTAGCAAAAGACACCATTTTATGAGAGATTTAGTAGAGAAGAATGTTGTTAAGTTGGAGTATGTACCCACTGAAAAACAAAATGCTGACATTTTCACTAAGGCATTAGACCTGAGAGATTCTCTATCTTGAGGAAATCTCTTGGCATGAGCACTATCTGAAAAAATTCGGATGGATGTTGTCACAAATGCGTCAGCATATGGGACAACATCATGGGTTGTATAAATTTTATAAGCTGAATCTATCTCTTACTAAGTTAAATAATTCCTTTGTAAAATATCTACGAATCTAAGAACCTTGGAGTGCAAAAATAAACATGTCTCACACCTCTCAAATGCATAAAAATGAGAATGTTATTAGCATACTAAAAGATGTACCAAATCACTGAGTAACTATGGAGCACGGAGTTCACTACTACGATGCCTTCTTTTCAAAAGATGATATTTGGTAAAAACATCAACATATTTGTAATCCATTAAGTAAGTATGGGGCACGGAGTTCGCTACTACGATGTACTCTACAGGAACAATGGATCAATACAAATTAGATGCTATAACACAAAAAAAAAAAAAAAAAATGGTGCAACACAAATGAAGCAATTTCATGTAAAAATGGTGTTGAGGTGTTTGTAACAGTTTTGAGCACAACATTGCCTGATTCGAATTTATTTTTATTAGTTGTAATTATTTGATTATTTATTGGGATTTATTTCATTTTATTTAATTAAATTAACCCACGTCTTTATTTATTTTTCAGATTATGCGATTTTTAATTCTGGAAGCTTCTTAATTATTTAATTAAATTAATTAAATGGATTTTCCCCACTAATTACCCATGATCTAGATTGTGGCTAATTATGTGGAGCATTGTCGGATTTTTCTGGATTATTCTTTTAACCTCCAACTACATAATTCTCTCTATAAATATCGATCATAAGATTAACTATCTTGCTAATTGTGATTTTTGATTTTGTTGAGTACTAAGCTTGCAGAATTGTTTTGTGGTTGTGTATATCTCAAAGAAGTGTGTGTAAACTTCCATCCATTACCTTGAAATTCCAACCGCCTCATTTAAATGGTTGAAAGAAATTCAAACTCCTCACAATCTCACTCTGATTCGAAAAACTCATCCCACTCTCGCACAAACCCTCTCGAAATCCTTGCTTCCATGGCTTCACAAAACTCAACCTCGTCAAATGCTGACTCAAATGTTTCTGCAACACCATCAACAACTGCTCCTACTCCTCAAACTGCTCCTCAAACCGCTCCTCAAACAACCAACATTCCACAAGATGCAACTGTCGAACAGTTCACTAGGGCTATCGAAGAGGTGTCTGATACTCTTCGAGCTACTGGTCATCTGCCCGTGATGACATTCGGAGATATCACTGTGGATATCTCTAGCTATTTGGTCAATCAAACCGCTCAAATGGCTACTGAAACTAAAAGCCCTAAATCACCTGAACATACTGTTCACGGCTCGCAAGCTAAAGATGTTGAGGTCGCTACTGAAGGAGAAGTTACTGCTACTTCCGACCCCGAAGACGCTGAAATGGAGGACGCAAATATCTCTGAAAATGGCAAACTCCTCACTCTTTGTTTCTGATGAATCTGCACCTATTCCCTTCAAGAAGAATGCGCAGAAAGGCAAAAGACAGAGAAGCCCTATACAAAGAAGGAGATCATACCGCGTGTTCACACGTGTGAATTATTCTGAATCCATGAGAAAGAAGAAGAAAGTCGGAGCTGATGCTGGTGAACCCATCCAAGTGTTCACAGATTCTAAGGAAGAAGCTCATGTTGCTGCTGAGAAACCCAAGAAAGTTGTTGCTGAGAAACCAAAGAAAAAGAAAGTTGTTGCTGATCCCAAAGGCAAAGGGAAGGCCAAGATGATTACTAAAGATGAACCTGCAAAATCAGATTCCAATTCTGATTCTGATGTGTGTTTAAGAGAAATCCTGAATTCTCTTAAGAAAAATGTTGAGCATTCTGCTGTTGCAAAGGAAGCTGCATCAGAACTTGAAGATGATGGCAGTGGTGATAGCTCTTCCAGTGCAGAGAGCAGCTCTGAAAAAAGCTCTGCTAAAAGCTCCACATCAAGCTCTGCAAATGATGATGACCTTGCTTCTAAAGAGGAAGGTATTTCTGATTCTCTTGAGACTCTAGAGAATAGGTTGGCTATTTATTCTAAGAGAAAATTGTTGATAGAGAAGAGAATCAATATACCTGATTTTGAAAGTAAAGGCATGGTTAGTTTCTTAGAGGAAAGGAATTTGATGCATGCTGTGAATTTTGGTGAATCATTCTTGACAAACTGGGCTTATGAATTTTATGCTTGTATGAAGAAAAGTACTAGTAGGAGATCATCTAAGTGGTATGGGACTGTTAATTTTAGGGGGAGGGATGTACCTTTTACTCCTGAATTGATAAATGAGTTTCTACATATTCTCAATGTTGAGGTAGATGAAGAACCTGACATGGATGTGGTAATTTCTGCTATAACTGGTGGTAGGATAGTTAAGTGTACTAGACAAATGCTAGCCAAAGACCTCACTTCCCTACACTCTGTGTTATATAAACTCATTATCTACAATTGGATTCCCACCACAAACACTACCAAGATCACAAAAGACCAAGTTGTTCTTATGTATAGAATCTGTGCTTAAGAAATTCAATTTAGGCCTCACTATCTTCCACCACATGATGAGATTTACTGGAAAAGTTTCTGAGAAAGGCAATCTACCCTATCCTGTTTTGATTTCCAACTACTTGAGGCACCATGATTTTGTTGCCAAGAACACTGATGTGTTGAGGGGGAGAGTTCCATTACTGGTTATTGCTCCTGCCTCACTCACTGGGGATATAGTAATTGATCTGCCTTTGACTGCTCCTGGTACTGAACATCAGCACAGTCCTTCAGCTTCTGATCATCCAGAATCTTCCAGATCAAGACAGAGACATGCACCCCCAAATGTTGAGAACATATGTATCAACATTTCTGGTAATGTGTATCTTTCACAGGAATTCATCAAGCTTCAATTGCAGCACTTGCAGGACACCATTGAAGAGCTCCAGTTCTTGAAGGACATGTGGACCAATATGCTTTCACCTACAACAGGGGGAGTACCACCACCATCGAACTCCAATGTGGTGATTGAAGAAATGACTGATGAGGGAGTTCCAGCTGCTGCTGCTGGTGATGGACCTGATGCTGGAGATGCTGCAGTGACTGATGTAGTTGCTCGCCTTGCATCTACCTACTTTGTTGATGAAGCTGATGATGATGTTGCTGAGATGGATACATTATATGGTGATCTCCACTGATGAACAGGAAGAAGCTGCAAGACATGGGGAGATCTGATATTTATTCAGTTTCAATCTCTGTAAATTAATGTTTAAGTTTGAATTCTGAAATTCTGATACACTTGTTATTTATTTTTAGATGATAGGTTGTTTATTGTTTTGCAGCTTGCTTAATTATGGTTACACTTGATGATATTTGTTTACTGCCTTTGCTTAATCTGTTTACAAATTATCATGTGTTTTCTGCACGTTGTTTAGTCTTAGTTTTTGTCCATAGTTGTTTTATTTTTGATCTGATGTTTTAGCTATTCTGTTTTAGCTATTTTTGTTTGTTTGCTCTGATTTTGTTTTAGAGCCTTACTTAAATCTTAAGTAGTTCTTCCAAAACTTAACTTAGGATTTCAGTAAAGTTACTTATGTTGTGAATAAGTGTATTGTTTATACTTGTTCTGTTTTGGGTAAAATTATCTTGATCCTATGGCACGGATCATTATAAGATTATCCTTGATCTTCATTTGATTTGATCCAACGATTACAACAGGTATTGTCTTGACTAGTACTTAGCAATGATGTTAACCTCAACTGAGTACATAATACTGAGTATGTATAGAAATATATGTGCATCAGGTGTGTTGTAGTCGAAAGGTCAAATTGTGGGAGATTGTAGATGTTGTTAACTTTTAAATGCCTTAACATTATCAACAACATCTTAATTTGACCTTCCGAGATTTTTTCTAAGTCTTTTCTGAAATGCTACATTAAATGTTGATCTAAATGTTGTTTCATTTCTGGCAGGATCTAGAAGCTTCTACAAGGATCTGGAACCTGGAAGACTCCAGAACATTGCAGAACGTGTTAGACCAGCCTGGAACCTTTTAGAACGACCTGGAGCATACAAGAAGGATCTAGAAAGATCATGAAAGTTGAGTTACTAAAAAATAGGACCTCAATGTTGGAAGCCTCTAGAATTCGCACCCTACTCTATAAATATCGAAGGAAGGCTCCACAATTCAGTGTATTCTATTCGATCAATCTCCTAGACCGAGCGTTCATCCCTGTTAGGAATTGTGGCCAATAGTTATACATTTTAGATCATACGAAGTATCCCACCCGTATGGTTGTGTGCTTTTCTTATCTATCGAGAGTGTAATCATAGATAGACTAGCATTTCGACAGTGTGTAATTTTATACACTTAGTTCGTTTTCAAAACTGGGCACCTGCCTCGTTTATAGTTTTAGTAGTGAAGGTTATTGTTGTAACATTTCACACAACATTTGTACTTGAAGATAAGTATTGATATTTCGCCGTAAGGCTCGCATAGATTTTTATTTATAAAATCTATGTGAAAAATATTTCCATTATGTCTTGTTTGTTTTTAGTGTTTCAAGTCTTCCGCTGTGTGTCATTATTTCTGATATTCTGTTAGAGTCAGTGTTATACAATTTGTCCCAACATTTAGTACAACATTAATCTACTTAAACTTAAACACTTCATACACAACACACTTTCACATATGTTGGGGTTCAGAGGAGGATTTTATCCCAGGTTTTTAATGATCTTTATGACATACAACATCAGGGGTTTTAGGGGTAGAGTGAAGAAAAGCGAGATTAGGGAATGTATTGCGAAAGAAAGAGTTGAGTTTGTTTGCATTCAAGAAACGAAGATGGAATTCATCACTAGGGACTTCTGCAAAGGACTATGGGGGGGCGAGGATTTCGATTGAGTATACAGAAAGTCCAATGGAGCGTCAGGAGGCTTATTGTGCTCGTGGAAGAGGTTCGTATTTACTATGGAAGCGTGTTTAGAGAGGGGTGGGGCACTGGAGGTCAAGGGATGTTGGGGCCCGAACAAGGTTAAATGCTCTGTAGTGAATGTGTACATGCCTTGCATCCGTTCAGAAATGTATGCTATTTTTTATGAATGAAAATATGTTTACAACAACAATGAAGGGATCTTATGCTTTATGGGAGACTTCAACACGGTGAGAAATTCGTCAGAGCGTAGAGGTATGGGTCACATTACCCCCCTTTCTGAATGTTTTAAGTTCGAAGATTTGTGAGATCAAACAGTGCAGACAAACTATGAAGGACAAGAAAACAATGAAAGGTGTCCTTCTTCAACAAAAATCAAGGGCGACCTGGATCAAGGATGGGAATGAGAATTTCAATTTTTTCCATGCAGTGGTAAACCAAAGGAGGAAAGCCAACGAGATAGATGGCATTTTTGTTAAGGACTAGTGGATCCAAGGTGTGACAGAAACAAAATGAGCGATCCATGCTTTTTTCCAGGACTCTTTTAGAAGGAAGTAGTGGACTGGGAGGCCCAATCTGGGCTCTATTACATTCAGGAGGCTCAGCAACGATGAGAAAGATTGGTTAGTTAAGGAGTTCACTGAAGACGTGGTGAAGAAGGCAGATTGGCAATGCGGGTCGGATAAGAGCCCTGGACCGGATGGTTTTAATTTTAAGTTCATCAAGAAACCTTGGGAGATCGTTAAAGATGATATTGTGAATTTTGTCAAGTAATTCGGGTCTACGAATAAATTGGGCAAAGGCTGTAATGCTTCTTTCATTACCCTTATCCTTAAAATCCAAAATCGGACTCGAATAGAGGACTTTAGGCCTATCTCGCTTGTGGGAAGTATGTACAAAATTGTGTCCAAGCTTTTGGCCAACAGAATTAAAAGAGTAATGGACAAGGTCATATCCCAAGAGCAAACTGCATTTGTTGTCAATAGACAACTCACTTTCATGCAATGCAGTATATAATGTTAAATGCAAATTAGAGCCCACTAAAGTTGAGAAAGAAGAAACATTTTGGCAGCAATTAACTCATTTGGATGACGTGGAGGATGAAAAGTGTAACATTGAGTATGATGTTGAGCCTTCATCTGGATGTGGCTCGGCAGATGGTGGTGGTGTTGTTGTTAGTGATCGGTTGAACGCTGAAGTGCGAGATTACATCTCCCTAATAATAGACGAAAAATTGAATAATTTCAAAGAGCCGATCATGGTTGAGATCAATGCAGTGAATAAAAAAGTGGATGGGTTGATATATTTGATAACCAAAAGAAATGAAGATGCACATGATAATGGTGAAAATCGTGACGTCGGAGGTTATCTAAAGGATTTCCGAGAGGATTTTTCAGATGATCATGCAGGTTCCATGGAGATTTCTCCTTGGTATTTAATTTAATATAATATTATGATTTATTTTGATATTGTAACATTTAATGGTGACGTGTAGGTCAAGCTAAAAAGAACGAAGATGGAGTAATAGGGGATAAAACCAAAGGAGAATATGAGGACGCGGGCAAAAGCTCAAAAATTAATGGTACGTTTACTCAAAAAAACCTTATTCTATTTTTATGTCCAAAAGTTGACCATTTGTTATGCGAGCTTGTGTTTGGTACGTTTACTAACATGTTTATTGATCATGTTTAATAAGTATGTATGATATTTAATTTCCTTGTATAGAGGAGTCAAGATTGGAGGGAGGTGAATTAATCGATGTGGAGACCTCTTTGACAGAGGACGTAAGATCAAAGTCAAAAGTTGATGGTACGTTTAATAGGAACGATTTACTTTTATTTTATCTCTCAATTTTTTTTTACATGTTAATTCGCACTTTGTATTAGTTGGGGCTCGAAAGCACAAACTTGGACTCACAACATGTTCTCCTTACCTAGATCCTTCACATGTGGAAAAATCGGTAAAAAAAACATTGATTGATGCACATAGACCTTTTGACGAAGGAAGCCATAAAACTGATCTTGATAAATGGTTATAAAAAAATGGGAGGTAATTGCATTTGCATGCTTTGAATATATGTAGTTCATTCATAGTAGGTTATGGTCTAACACTGTTCTTTTTAATGTGTGCAGAGATTTTTTGAATACGCCTGTTTGCTCTGTATCAAAAAGTTCTTTACTGACCTCTTGGGCAACAACAAAAAATGGCTTACAAGTGATGTAAGTACATAATTCTACTATTATAGTAACTTACAAATTTTAATTCATATTTTAATCGGTCTTATTTGTACAGCATATTGACCTTGTCATGTATCATATACGAAAGTGGCTTGTGAAATCTCATTTTCAGGATTCATGTTTCCTAGACACGTATTTTGTTCGACTTGTGGATATAGTTAATTTGTTTATGTGTGAAATACCAAGTTTAAGTAAAAAGGATAAATTGTTGATAAGAGAATCATTTTTTGACGATTATTGTGAAGAGAAGAGCGTAAAACATTTACTTCGATATGTCGTGGGGGACTCACCAATGTTAGGAAAGTCTTGGAAGGGTTGCAGATTCTTATATATCCCTTTTAATTGTATCGAGCATTGGATTGCACTGAAAGTTGATATGAAATCTGAAGTGATTGAAATTTATGATAGTATGAATAGCCGTCGTAGACATGACATCATGGGCAGACCCAGAATGAGTAATTGAGGGGGGCTAACAGTAAAATTTCGAAATAATCAAATTTAAAATATACACTAACAAGCTCATATATAATATACTCTGTATTTATTATCATAGAATTTCCAAAATATAACCTTTAAAATTTAAAATGTTTTTTTCATGTCACGAAAATCACATATACATGAATGAGATATATACTTCCATATCGATGGTTGTAATCTCGAATCACGTTCAAATGATTGAATATTAAATGTCTCATTAATTTCAACCATCAAAGATTTTGTAGGATGAATTTCATCATTTATCTATAGATGAGTTTGACTTAGATGCTTGAATATTTTTATTCTTTTTTTTCAAAGAAAAAATGTATTGTCCATAGGACATAGCTTTTTCATCACAAAAGAATTAAATAAAAAATTGAAAAACTACAATAAATTTTGCATTCTAACTCTTAACCAACAATTATTTATATAATTCTTGTTTATCTTTTACTTTGAAAATAAATTCTATAAATACATTAATTAATAATTGAATGATTAAATTTATATTAAATGCAAATTACAAATTAAAAATTTGAAGAATAATTAAAGTGCGGTGATTAGATTTGAAACAAAACTAGAAAAGGAATTAGAAAAGGAAGATAAAATGGATTGGGCCTCTTTTAGTTAGTTTTATTAAGGGAAATAAATTAATAAACTAATTTAGTCACATAACTTTTTACCTTTTTTGATATGGTCCCAAAAAAGTTAAATGTACCAATTTAGTCTCATTTTTTTACAATTTGTTTTTTTTATCCCAAAACGATAAATGTATTAGTTTAGTCTCATTTTTTCACAATTTGTTTTGTTTTGCTCCCAAAAAAGTTAAATGTAATTGTAAAAAATTGGGATTAAATTGGTACATTTAACTTTTTTGGGACTAAATCGATACATTTAACTTTTTTGGGACCAAAACAAAATAAATTGTAAAAAAATGGGACTGGATTTATACATTTAATTTTTTTGGGAACGTTTAAAAAAAGGTTGAAAGTTATGGGACAAAATTGACTCATATCCCGTTTTATTAATCTGGAGGGGGCCAACAAACAAAATAATAATAAAAATTGACACTAATACATATATATACTCTATATCATGATTAAAATTTAGGAGGGGCCATGGCCCTCCTCCCCATAGGCATAGGTCCCGCCGCTCCTACATGGCATGATGAGGACCTTTGTAAAGATCATTCCTAAGTTGATAGGATCAAAAGTAGATGAGAAATACGACATCAAGGTTTTTCAATTAAAGAGTATACCATGTGCTCAACGGGTTAATGGGTAAGAATGTTATAATGTTTTTGGTGTTTGTTTTTATATATAGTCGTTATACTAAAACTCCTTCTGATGCAGATTTGATTGTGGTATGTTCATGATAAAGTATATTGAGCGTTTGATCCAGGAAGATGTGAGTACAATTTGTAGTAATGACATGCCGGAATTGAGGAAAAAACTAGCACTTGACATTTTCGGTCATTATTTTGATCCCTGACTTCTTGTAATTGAATTATGTAGTCCACAAAGAATGTAGACATTTTTTTTTTTTGTTGTTGTTCATGAAGAGAATATGAATGTTTTCATATTAAATTTATATTTAGAAGAAATTTCATCTTTGTTGTTATTGTTTTTGTTCAGGTGTTGATTAAATTCTTGAATGTAGTCATTTAAAATTGATGTATATTGTAAGATTTTATTTAGGTGAAATTTGATTGTAAATTTTAATTTTATCTACCTTAAGATATATGGTGTTAAATTTGACTTTTTTTAAATTATTCTTTTTGCATCAAGATTACTAATAATACTTATTTAAAATATTTCGGCCTAAAAACTACATGTCTTAAAATTTAGAGAAAAAGAGTAATAATACATGTTTCAACTATTGCAGTCTAAAAAAAACAATATAAAATACATGTTTTAAAATTTAGATAAAAATGACGGAAAAATGTTTGAACATGTTAAATTTAGTAAAAATATGTCGTCGTATAATGTGGATATCGACGTATAACGTGTGTTGAATACCTCGATAAATGAGAGAACGGTCCATGTGACATTATAACGGAACGAATTTCATTACAGTCACTAATGACACCATACCGACCATTCTCCAACATACATCTAATATTTTATACAAGTAATGTGTATAACGTGGATATTGACATAAAACGTGTGTTGAACACCCCGATAAACGAGAGAACAACCCTTGTGACTTTATAACAGATCGAATGTCGTTAACGTCACCGACGAAACGGTATGTTGTGTACAAGTGTCGAATAACTTCTATGACCATTATTTTAAAGGGTTTAGAGTGATTATTTGCGATGCCATGTCCATTGAACAGTACATCACTGATTAATAATTGATCGTTTCACTCCATCACCATATTCTAAGTTATATAAATCATGCTTGTTTGTCAATAAAACTATGCATCGTTTTCGAACATGTTAAATTTAGTAAAACAATGTCGTCCTCTTCTTAAAAACATGTTAAGTTATAAAACGATGCCATCGGGGAACTTAGGTTTCATATTTGGCATACGAAAACGAGAGAACGACCCCTATGACATTATAACGGAAATAAGGTCGTTAACGTCACCAACGACACCGTACCGACCATTCTATTAGATCCACCTGATATTTTATACAAATAATGTGTATAACATGGATATCGACGTATTACATGTGTTGAACACCCCGATAAATGAGAGAGCGACCCCTTTGACATTATAACGGATCGAAGGTCGTTAACGCCACCGACGACACGGTATTTTGTGTACAAGTGTCGAATAACTTCTATGACCATTATTTTAAAGGGTTTAGAGTTATTATTTGCGTTTCGGATGCCATGTCCATTGGACAGTACACCACTGATTATTTTTTCAGTTTGCACGGTTTAGTATGTTTTGCCAGCGTAGTATTGTTACGGCTCCAGGGTCGTGCACATGAGCAATTACAGAAGGTTTTTCGATTTTGCACGATTCATAGAGCATTGCCCGTGCAGTTTTACACGGCTCTTGGATCGTGTACGTCCACACTTACAGAATATTTTGCGATTTTGCACAGTTTACTGAGTATTATCTATGTAATGGCACACGACCACTGGACCGTGCACAATAAAATTTTCAAAATTATCTTTATTTTTTCAAATAATTATAAATATAAATTAATTATGGTAAATTATTGGTGATATTTTATTGCTACATCATATCCTTATCAACTAAATAAAAAAAATCATGTTTGACACGTTCTCCTTAATGTGATACACCACCAAATTCTAATCAACCAAATATAAATTATCATGTCTTATAATTATAAATATATACTCCCTCTGTCCCACTATAAATTTCCCACTTTCCTTTTATGGATGTCCCACTATAAGTTTCTCATTCCATTTTTGGCATATTATTTTCTCTCTCCCAATCACATCACTTCTACTTTATCTATTATTTTATCATACTTCATCTAATACATATCTATTATTTTCTCTCTCACCATCACATCACTTATACTTTATCTATTATTTTATCATATTTCTTAATCAAAACACTCAAAAGAAAGGGGAAGTTTATAGCGGAACGGAGGGAGTATTAATTATGGTAAATTATTGATGATATTTTATTGTTACATCACATCCTTATCAACAAACTAAAAAATTTCATGTTTGACACGTTCTCCTTAATGGGATACACCACCAAATCCTAATCAACCAAATATAAATTTTCATATCTTATAATTATTAATATTAATTAATTATGATAAATTATTGATGATATTTTATTGTTACATCATATCCTTATCAACAAAATAAAAATTTTCATATTTGCATGTTCTCCTTAATGGGATACACCACCAAATCCTAATCAACCAAATATAAATTCTCATATCTTATAATTTTCCTTATTGAGATACACCAAATCTATATTCATAATCTCTATTTTCTATCACCATTATAATTTGATCTTCACATTATATATGTCCTTACCCACAATCACTAAATTCATTGGAGAAAACAAAAAATCACATACATAATTTCAGGTACTATTGTTTTCATCCCCTTGGTTGTGAGTTTGTATTATTCGATTATAAAAACTGAAATTTTGAAGCTATTTCAAGGTATGTATTCTATCATTATAATTTTTAATCGTCCTCTTCATATTTTTTATCATTATTTGCATGTTGTTTCTTCAAGTTTAATCATTGTAACACTTGCACAACAACCATGTTTAGCTATTTTCACCATGTTACCATTTCCACCCTTTGATTGACCTTTTCTAAATTACTTTATATGTTAAATAGATCAAAATATGTTCACACCAACCATGTTTAGTATGGATTTTCCACCCTTCAATAAATGCAGTTCCATTGCGTCTTCACCCGAGGGATCGAGCACATCCATTAAAAGAAGGATAAAAGTTGACCACCGAACCTCCCTTCACAGATTAAATTGTGTAAACTTTTTATTAAATGAGGAGCAACAGAAGGTGATGGTTTCAATGGGATTTAGGTCCATGTTGAAGCTCAAATCCAATAGATTTGCATTGCATGTTGTGGTTGTTACAAAATTTTGATCTGTCTACCCACATATTAAGCTTAAATGGTAGCAATGTTAAATTAACCGTTTAATCCAAGTAGGTCAACTATAGGGATGACTTCATACCAAGTAGGTTCACAATTAATTTAACATTGCTACTATTTAAGCTTAATATGTGGATAGATGGATCAAAATTCTGTAACAACCACAACATGCAATACAGATCTATTACATTAGATTTGAGCTTCAATATTGACCTAAACCCCATTCGCTTTCTGTTGCACCTCATTTAATAAAGAGTTTACAGAATTTAATCTGCGAAGCAAGGTTCGGTGGTCAACTTTTATCCTTCTTTTAATGGATGTGCTCGATCCCTCGAGGTGAGATTAATGGAACTGCACTTATTGACGAGTGGAGAACCCATACTAAACATGGTTGGTGTGAATATATTTTGACCTATTTAATATATTGAGTAATTTAGAAAAGGTCAATCAAAGGGTGGAAATGGTAATTAACATGGTAAAAATAGCTAAACATGGTTGTCGTGCAAGTGTTATAATTAAAATTGTCACATTCTGAACTAACTGATATACTGACATGAGCATTGCGAGCCTTGCCAAAGCCATTTTAATGACCTTGGTGATTCTCGAGGACAACTTATATGGTCCCGGACTCGTGAACTAGTCCCTGGCTATCTGATTTCATAACATGGATAACATGGAACATAACACGTAGAGACACATTCAATATATCAAGTAAAACATTTAACAATGAACAACTTACTCTACTAACCACCGTAGAGGTAAATAATGAATTAGAAAACCCCACCTTAAAGCCGAGTGAATAAATTTAATGAATGAATGGTGGCTTAGTCCTCTTTGAGATTACCGTTACATTAAAATCCACGGCACTGCATACTAATCAAATTCCAAAATCAAACCTCCAACAAAATACGTAATACACATCAACTACATTATATTTCTGCATAAGTTTTTAGTTGAGTTTAGATTTAATTAACCTACAATCATGATATCAAATAAAATCCACTTCATAGTTACTCATAATTAGGATATCAAGTCAACTATATCCAGTAGTAAAGCTACACAATACGAGTACATGCTCTCAAAATTTATTCACGTAAATCAAGAATTTAATTAATCAATCTAATAGGATTACTAAACTAATTAAATGATAAATCCCATGTTCACTCAATACACGAAAATGCCTGCACCCCTATGTATACACCTAATTAGGCCTTAGTTAATAAACATGAATTTGATAATGAATTGAATCAAAAATAATAAATTTGATAAAGAAAACAACTAATCTAATATTGTTGGTCACTGCACTCCCTACACTAAACATACGCGAATAATCAATCAAATATAACACGTTAAGCATATATAATTAATATCGTTACAACAGTATTGCATTTAGAAATTTAGATAAGTAACCAGTTAGGTTTGAAAATAACAGTAACACAAATATGCAGAAAATACCGTAGACTTCTTGTCGCAGAAGGCTGCAATTAGATTTTAAATGTGTATCTCCAGAATTTTAGGGTTAAAGCATATATATATATATACACATACGGTAAACAGTTGGGCTTAGGTTTGGATTAGATCTTGGATTTGGGCTTCTTTAAAATGGGTAGGGCTGCTGTGTACTCAAGTACACGGTGTACTTGAGTCCACTTGCAGCCCTAATTATGTGGATAAATAACATATTGCATGCTCATATACCACCAACTAGCCGTTACAGCCTAGTGGTCACCCATTGCGTTTTTCACCACTAGGTCATGTGTTCGAGTCCCAACTACATCAAGTTTTGAATTTAATTTTATTTTCGCACCTTTTTTATTTATTTTCGCACCTAATAAATATTTTATTTTTACACCTTTTTTATTTATTTTCGCACCTAATAAATATTTTAGCACTCGTTTATCTAGATTATAATGATAGTCATAAAAGTGCAAGTTTAAATAATAAAATGTGTGAAATTAATAACAATTTTTTAAAAAAAAATTAGAAACAGTTTATCTAGATGGTGTATCATTGATAGTCATAAAAGTGCAAGTTTAAATAATAAAATGTGTGAAATTAATAACAATTTAAAAAAAAAAATTAGAAAAAAAAATTAGAAACAGTTTATCTAGATGGTGTATCATTGATAGTCATAAAAGTGCAAGTTTAAATAATAAAATGTGTGAAATTAATAACAATTTTAAAAAAAAATTAGAAACAGTTTATCTAGATTATAAAAGTGCAAGGCTAATAACCAAAAGGTGTATCATTGATAGTCATAAAAGTGCAAGTTTAAATAATAAAATGTGTGAAATTAATAACAATTTTTTAAAAAAAAATTAGAAACAGTTTATCTAGCTTATAAAAGTGCAAGACTAATAACCAATTATAAAAGTGCAAGGCTAATAATCAAAAGGTGTATCATTGATAGTCATAAAAGTGCAAGTTTAAATAATAAAATGTGTGAAATTAATAACAATTTTTTTAAAAAAAATTAGAAACAGTTTATCTAGCTTATAAAAGTGCAAGACTAATAACCAAAAGGTGTATCGTTGATAGTCATAAAAGTGCAAGATTAAATAATAAAATGTGTGAAATTAATAACAATTTAAAAAAAAAAAATAGAAACAGTTTATCTAGATTATAAAAGTGCAAGACTAATAACCAAAAGGTGTATCTTGATAGTCATAAAAATGCAAGATTAAATAATACTCCCTCCGTCCCCCTATAAGTTTCCCACTTTCCTTTTATGGATGTCCCACAATAAGTTTCCCATTTCACATTTTTCCATTTTTGGCATATGATTTTCTCTCTCCCAATCACATCACTTACACTTTATCTATTATTTTATTATACTTCATCTCACACTCATCTATTATTTTCTCTCTCACCATCACATCACTTTTACTACATCTATTATTTAATCATATTTCTTAATCAAAACAACCAAAAGAAAGGGGAAACTTATACCGGGACGGAGGGAGTAAAATTTGTGAAATTAATAACAATTTAAAAAAAAAAAAATTAGGAACAGTTTATCTAGATTATAAAAGTGCAAGACTAATAACAAAAAGGTGTATCATTGATAGTCATAAAAGTGCAAGTTTAAATAATAAAATGTGTCAAATTAATAACAATGTTTTTCAAAATATTAGTAACAGTTTATGTATATTATAAAAGTGCAATTATTAATAACCAAAAGATCATACACTTTTCATTAATAGATCATACACTTTTCAGTTATAATAACATACACTTTTCTTTAATATATAACTTACACTTTTCAGTTATAATATCATACACTTTTCAATTATAATAACATACACTTTTCATTAAAAATAATGTTGCACTTTTTAATATAGTAACATACACTTTTAATTAAAAAACAAAGATACACTTTTTAGTTATAATAACATACACTTTTTAAAAAAAAAAAAATCGAAAAAAAAAATCGAAAAAAAAATTAAAAAAAAAATTGAAAAAAAAGTCAAAGTTTGACCGTTGACTGGTCAACGGTCAACATTTGACTGGTCAAAGTCTACTGGGCTGCGGGTCGGGTCGGGTCACAAAAATTGGGCCTGGGAAAAGCATTGGGTAGGGTAGGGCTACAAATGGGCCTAGAGTACACCGTGTACTCAGAAACATACAAGAATTTGGCCTTTAAAATAAGGGCTTGGATTTAAAAGATTTTAAAAGAAATATATATATTGGCATTTGGTTTGATACGTCATTTGAAGAATAAAAACATAAGTTTGACAAAGAATTCCATATTTGCCTTCCATATAATAATAAACAGTATTACCTTTAGGTTAATGAAATAGTTTTAAGGAAATAAGTTGATGCATCATTTCGAAAATCCATACCCGAAGACATTGTTACCTCATGGGAAACTCATATTTATTGTAAAAATATTTTATGTGACTAGTTTTCTAAATCCATACCCGAAGACATTGTTACCTGATGGGAAACTCATTTTATTGTAAAAATATTTTATGTGACTAGAAAATTTCTGAAAATACTGTAAAATAAAATAGGAGAAATAAAGATAGATTTAGTTGAGAAAATCAAGGAACTAAAATATCTCATATTTGACTTGGATTACTGAAATTTTAATACCTTAATTAAATAAAACTACCGAGAGAAAATTAAGGAAAATATTTTCTAAAATATTTATGTGTTAAATATTATTTTATGTTTATATATATAAGGAAATCTGTTTTAATTAAATAATAATAATAGTAAGCATTACATATATGTACACGTGTATATATTTACGGATTTATTTTATATATAATCAATTCCTTATAAGAAATTTAAGTTGACTCGGTCAACCCTAAACCTAAATTTTATATAGAATCATTTCCTTATAAGAAATTGAGTTGACTTGATCACCCTAAACCCTAAATATTCAAGAATATTGTGAATAAAAATTTTGACTTGGTTAATTTTTTTATTATTAATTATTTATTTATTTTTTTTTTTTTTATTCGTAATTTTTTTTCGAAAATGTGTGTGTTGAAAAGTGTAAGTCAATATTACTAAAAAGTGTAACACATTTTTTTATTAAAAAGTGTAAGTCACTATAATTGAAAAGTGCAACACAACTTTTAATGAAAAGTGTAAGTCATTATAACTAAAAAGTGCAAGTTAGTAATACTAGAGAGTGCAACACAATATTATTAAAAAGTACATGTCAATATACTTGAAAAGTGCAACACAATATTTTAATGAAAAGTGTAAGTTATTATAACTGAAAAGTGCAACACATTTTTACTGAAAAGTGCATGTCTATATAACTAAAAGGTGCAATATAACATTACCAAAAAGTGTACGTCAATATAACTGAAAATATTGTTTTTAAAAGTGTAAGTCACGATAATTGAAAAGTATAACACTAAAAAAAATCCGAAAAAAAAAATTCAAAAATTTTTTTTTACTGAAAAAAAAAAAGTTGACCAAGTCAACAGGGAATAATTGACTGTTGATTTGGTTAACTAAATTTCATATATAAAATCAATTCCATAGGAGAACTATCCAATATTTACATATAATCAAATCTCAAACAATATATATATATATCCTAATTATTTTTTTTTATTAAATAATATCTTATACATTTTTATAATCTAATAATACAAACTCACAACCAAGGGAATGAAAACAATAGTAACTGGATTATGTATGTGATTTTTTATTTTCTCCAATGAATTTAGTGATTGTGGGTAAGGAGGTATATAATGTGAAAATAAAATTATAATGGTGCTAGAAAATATATATTATGATATACATTTGTATCTAAATAAGAAAAATTATAAGATATGAGAATTTATATTTGGTTGATTAGGATTTGGTAGTGTATCCCATTAATTAAGGAGAAAGTTTTAAATATGGAAATTTTAATTTTGTTGATAAGGATATGATTTAACAATAAAATATAACCAATAATTTACCATAAATAATTTATATTTACAATTATTTTTTTAAATAAATATAATTTCAAAAATTTGATTGTGCACGGTCAATACTCAATAAACCGTGCAAAACAAAACTTGTTCAGTAAGTGCACTCGTGCACGGACAAAAAGTCGTGCATTATTGCACGGTCAATACTCAATAAACTGTGCAAATCGAAAATTGCTCTCGTGCACGGAACAAAGGCCGTGCACTATTGCACGGTCAATACTCAGTAATCCGTGTAAATTAAAATAGGCTTTGTAAGTGATCTCGTGCACGGACAATAGGTCGTGCACCATTGCACGGTCTATACTCAATAATACGTGCAAATCGAAATAGGTTTTGTAAGTGATCTCGTGCATGGACAAAAGGTCGTGCAGTTGCGCGGCGTATACTCAATAAACCGTGCAAATAAAAATTTCTTATTTTCTTGTTCACTTGCTCGAGCCACAAATAGAGTAGTACAAGCATCTCTCTCATATTCGTATAAAAATCATTTTTCATCTGTAACCTTTTTTTTTTTTTTTTTGAAAGATTAATCTGTCAAATCTAATGTGCAAAAAAGTTCATATTTTAACAACACAAGAAATATTAAATTATGGATTCAACAACACAAGAAATATTAAATTAATTTTCAAATGAGAAACTGCAATTCAGTAAAATTCCTGAAATACATATGATCAATATTCATAAAAAATCAAATCTAACACTAATTGTTTTTGTAGGACCAACATTAATTAACGTTTTTACAATCATCGTCTTTGTTGAGATCTTCCTCATTCTCTCGATCAATGTTGCTCTTCTTATCTGGACATCGCCCAAGTTTATGTCTAGTAAAGAAAAGATTATTAAGTTAGTGAGTGTTAAAAATAAACATAACTTCATAAACGATTATTAAACATGCAAAAATAATTAAAATGACATACCCACAAGATCCACATTTTTGCTTTTTATTTCGAGGTGCTCCTCGGGGCTTACTCTTTGTCGGATTACCTACACCATAGTTTTGGGACTTCTTAATGGGGTCTCGGATTTCATTAAGCACACCAAATGTTGTAAAATCCGTTTCAGGAATATCCGAGCAACCTTGTGCCACATCCGTTGGGGATTTTTTGGCATTTCTTGTTTGCTTTAAAAATTCTTTAGTGCTCGATTCAAAATGAGAAGCATTCAGACACAAACCAACACTCTCACTGTGCAATTGCATAAACCTCTGATGTTGGGGATCGCTGGATGAAAACAAGTTTGGAACATTGACGGAAAGTTGCTTTCCATGCTATAGTCCAGCGTTTGAATCCACAAAATAAGTGGCAACAAGGAAATCCCATTGACTCCAGCTTCTTGCATTCACAATGAAATATCTCACGTGCTTCATCTATTTTCACCGACCATTGTTGAAGATACTTAGAAATGTATCTTTTGAAAGTGAATTTGGTTATCCCACTCTCACACGTACTGGGTTCTGCAAGAACAAGTGTTTGTTCTCTAGCGATTTCCTTATGAACCAGATTGCGTACGTTTTTAGTGTAAACTGCAGACGCATGATCCAAAAATGAACGTAATGCGGCATGCTTGACTGATATTTTCGGCAATTCTGATTCACATTGAACTTTGAATGTGTTTTATATGGATCAGAGCACAATAAAAAACACATGTCCTAAATGTACTTAACAAGGATTTATTACCAGAAGATATGTACCTGCCACGCGAAAACAACTTATAAGTAGAAATAAATTACAACTTGAAGTAGAAACATATTTTAGAATTCATATATTTAAAAAATACGGAATAAATATATGTTAATAATTACTAAAACATAAATCACATACCTTCTAGCCTTTTTAGCGGTGTTGGCCGGTTCTAGGTCGTGGTTGTGTTCGGATACAAATTTGGTGACCTTGTAGATTCTGAAATGAAGAGCGATATGAAAATAAGCTTTGCATCCACATTTGGTATCAGGTTTCGACTTACGAATATTGTTCCGTCCACCTATAGGAGATTTAGAAAATCCAGACCGCGAACAGTCCTACGCCATATTTTTGATAATGTTATTTGTCCGATCAGTGTGGCATTTTCGGCTTATAAATCTCTTTCGTCTTGCTTGTATCTTATAAAATGCATTAGTTTCTTCCGTCGAAGCGAAAGTCATGCCTAAAATTGTATTGTCGTCTATGGGAGCATTTTTTAAATTGGCATACCCAAAATCCTCATCTGACCCATCTTCTGAACTCTTGTGCTCCTCGTGTGAGTCATCGTCCACTTTGATATCTTCATATCCAACGTCTGAGAACATTGTGGAACGTTGTAAATACAAACTGCACGAGAAACACACAAATAAAAAAAAATCAAGTGGAATATTGCGAGACGTTCATTAAAGGACATGTTATGTAACATATTCCAATTTTATTGTCATCTTCTCATGTTATGCAACATCTTCATATTCTATATTTCAATCTCCTATTTTACTGTCATTTACGGTAACTAATAGCATGTACTTCTAACATAAAATCGAGGAATACCATGTGTTTATAACATAAAATCCAATTTAAACACTACGTCAATTATAAAATTCAATTGGATCGCAAATTAATAGTAGATCAAAAGGAGGAGATTACGAAAAAAAAAATGTGGAGGAAATTATAAAAAGACTGTGAAGTCAGATGCTTAGGAAATGTGCAGTGGGATCAAACTACACACTAATGGATTAATTTAATGATACAAGAAGAGTGTTGGGAGGATAAAAGGGCCTACTGCAAATACCAAATATACATCATGTTTCTTTATTTCTGTATACTATAACATAATTCCACAAGTTTAATCTTATTTAATAAAATGTCCCTTTGCCTGACCAAAAAAAATAGTAGATCAAAACTCTACGTGATGATTTAACTCTACATTATGTCCTTCTAACTAGAGGATTCAAACATTGAAAACTGTTACGAATGTGCATTCAACTATGGTACACTGAACTGAATCCAAAGTGTATAAACTGAGTTTTGGTTCAATAGCCACTTCCTCCTTGAAAATTCAACATCAAACAGCCTAGACAACCAAATCTTGGACCCAAAAAACACCCTTCATAGTAATTTTCACCAAATCACACCACAATAAATTCATGATATCTTCTACATATGTCTTCATGCTGAAATTGTAAAATGTTATTTGTATGGGAGGCAAGAAATTTATTGTTTCTACTGTATCAAGATATGTAGCATCACAAACTTGAATTGACACAAAAGATAACTAGAATGGGATTACTTCCAGAGTTATGGTCGTATGAAGATGTGACTTAAAAAGACAAAAAAAAAATGTAATTTTAAAGGGATTGAATAAGGTAAAAAGTTCATGCTAGTTCTTTGAGGCATTTTGTCAAACACTTGTTGGTGGGCAGTCAAGTTTCTATTTGATTTGGGACCATTTAAAAAATAATTACTACTCAACAACTCAACCACAATTTTAACAATTCCACAATGTTAATTCATTTACTCACAACAAAATATGGAGGAAGAAATAGATACATAAACAACATTCATTTTTCTTGAATTATTAACATGAATTAGTTTAACAAGACTTACAAATTAATAATAATGACAGAGAGAGGGAGAGGCAGCGTAGGGGCAACAGGGCGGGGCGGCGTAGGCGGAGCAACAGGGGGCGGGAGGCGTTGTATCTCAAGAAGCAGAATTCTTATTTTAGTTTATCTGATTTTTATTTTATTTTAGTTTATTTTGATTTTTATTTTAGTTTAGTTTAATTTGATTTTTTTGTTAATTTTATTAATAATATAATATAAGGATAAATAGGTAATTTTAATAATACATATTTTTATTATATTAATAAATATAATATAATATTTTAATGTATAATGATAAAAATGTAATTTTATAATTATATATTTTAATTAATTAAATTAAATATAAAAAATCAATGTATGAAAAGGTAGTAGGTTATCAGGTTTAACTCTTTAGATTTGATTTTTAATGGTTCAGATTTAATTGACTACGATAGTCATACGACACTCTGACTACATGTAGATTTGATTTTTAATGGTTCAGATTTAACTGACTACGATAGTTATACGACACTTTGACTACATGTAGAAGGTCCTAATTATTTGATATATTAATATCTTTAACTAACACAACTCTTTTTTTTAGGATGGATTTTTACAAGATCATCAAACAGAATTACAAATCACGAACTAAGATCTTGATCTTCAAACCAATGCGGATATCGCCGTCCACTTCAATCGTGAGAAGAGGAAAGACGAGTTTCCCTTTGCCTTAACAGATGTCCAGGTCTCCAATCTTTAAACGAGACAACCCCACACTAAGGTGTTTCATATCAAGAATAGGAAACAAAAAAATAGGCAAAGTTCCACCAAGTACCAAGTACCCGATCCTAAGAACCAAGGACTCTCGAGTCAATCTCAAGGAACCCAGCAACCAAAAAAGAGACTCACAAAAAACTACACCAGATCTGCAGATCTACAACTCAAATCTGCAGATCTGAGATCACAACCACAAAAAAGAAACCCATGAACTACAACTCAAATCTGCAATATACAACTTAGATCTGCAGATCTAGCTACAACTCAAATCTGCAGATCTACAAATCAGATCAAGCGAAGACTAAAATACCAGAAGAGCTCGAAGAGAAGCGGAAAGCCAATAGATCTAGGACGAAAAGACAACAAAGACAGCAAAGGATATAAAAACGATGACGGCAACATGAACGACGGATCTGCGACGGGCCGACGGCGGAGACCGATGGAGAAAGGGAGGAGCAACTCTCTAGAGAGAGAAGCTCTCCCTTCTCTCTAAACCTCGTTTATCCATTTTCTGATAAAAATTTACTTCTCCACAATACTTCAATTAAACAAGCTAAGATTTTGTTTTCTAGAAGTAGATTTTCCGAGTGAAATATGTGACATTAAAAGATAGTAATCACTACCATCGATCATCCTCCAAATAATTAAGCTAATTAAATTGAATAAGATAAAAGACAAATATAATTAACAACTTAGATTTCTTGGATCATTTATGAGTTGATTTTCTTTTCTTTAATTCAATAGTAAAGTACTTGAAATGAGATGCTATTAATTTCCTGCAATTGGTTGACGCTTTTGCACTTGGAGATGAATGCGCTATTAAATCAAATTTAAATAGAAAAAGTTAATTATGGTTGAAATTATTAGTAAAACTCATCTAAATTAATACACTTAAAAACAACCAATATATCTCTAGCTCTAATTAAAGGCTTCTAATTAATTAATGCAAAAAATAATCATAATGTACACAAGAGTTGCACTCTCCCATACACCCACAATCATCCCACTTTGTTTCACAAACTTTCTTTCTTTCAATCACATCAACTTTGATGGCTACCTGCACCGCGGGTGGCTTGACATCATCATTATACACGTGGTTCTTGTTCGTCGTCATCATGACAACCCAGTTTTCATTCTCCATGTTTTTCCAAGGTATCTCAACCTTGCCTATGAGATTAGAGCCACTCATGAATATTGATGTAGACGAGTTTCTTGAACGGAGCTCCAAAATAATGGTGCCTTGTTTCAAAGATTTCAAAGATTGTTGATCGAGCAAGCAGTTTAAGGATAGGGTTTGGTTCCAAATAAAGTTGGAAGAATTTGATGATATTTGTTTGCAGCTCTCTAATTTCACTCTTTTGTTGTTTCCGGCTGGGAGATAACACCTAACAAACAACTCCTTTGATGACTTCACATTAATGTTTCTACCCCTAATTATTCTTAGTTCAAAACTCAAAGAGTACTCATGAGAATCCATGAGAAATATATGTCAATGAAAGAGCTATACTGGTGGGATATATATATTTATAGGTTGATTTGTTTTTAACACTTTTTGAGTGGATTAACTATTCTAGATCTTGATTATTATATATATATATATATATATATATGCTATATAAAATAATGAATAAAATCCTTGTTTCTATAGTGATTATAGATTCTATTCAATTTTAAATAATATAATTAAGCTCATGGGATTCATCAAGGGTTAATTTGCCCATCCTGTTCCCTGTCCCTCCGTTCATACTTTCAGGAGTTGGTCCAGTGGTGTATGCTTCACACTTAGGACTGTGCTCGTTTCTTCAGGTTCAAAACTCCTACATTGCAAACAATTTTTAAGTGGTAAGTTCATACAGAACACAAAGTTTTGACTTTAAATGATCTCCCGAATACTATTATACACTGTGATGTTGAAGGATTCATGGAGTACTAATAAAGTAATAATATTATATAAGTTCATGGATTATACTGCATTATACCCCCAACCTATCTACATTTGGGGGAGTATTAATTTATTCATTCATTTTTTTCATTAATTAATTTAATTGTACTGGTGCACATAAGATATAGCCATGCACTAGGGCAGAGTTTCATTTGCTGCGACTCTCCTGCTTTATCTCTCGGCATCAGCTTCTCTACAAACCACATATTTTTTAGCTTAATTAATAATTAGTGGATTAACATAAATCTTAATGCAAATCTTTTTTTAATTTAGTGATGGTCAATTTTAACATCATATTTAAATCCCTGCTACCACCACTCTCTTTGTTTATTTATCATAATGGTCATGAGTTAACTGTTATATTATTCAAATTTTATTCTCAACAGTAGTACCATCTTTTAAAATAACATTAAATGAAATAAATATATATATATATATATATATATTTATCGGATTCAAATAATAATTGTAAATGGGACAAACATATCGGATTTGTCAATCGGTGTTCACTTGAATGAGATGTACAAGTCAAAAATCGTTCCATGAGTGAAAATCAAGGATGTAGAAGTAAAAAAATCCCTTACTATTTTGGTTTTCTTTGTTTTACAATAAATTGTATTTTCTCCATTGATGTTGGTAAATTTTAGGAATTTCTTTGGTGTTCTTGTGTGTCTCCCTTGACATGGTTATCTAAAAAATAAAATTTGTTTTTATGAGATGTGTCTAAAATAGTTGGCAATTAAATAATGCTTCACTCAAGACAAGACATATAACATAAGAGTCAATTTAGTTGATCATGTGGCCTTAACTCTTCAAGACCCCATGGAGTTTATAGTAGTATTATATTGCATAGAAATCTTTTCAAGATAGGAAACAAGGTTGATTTAGTTGATGTCCACTGATCAAAAGTAATTAGATGATTAATCTATATAATTAATAATCAGATTTGAATCAATCTAAATCTACATTAATTACTCAAATTTATTAATTCCACTAAAAAAGTGCAATATTCATGCAGCTTCCTCCACACAAAAAAAAAAACCCACTTTCCAAGCTCAACTATAAATGCATCCCACCATTTGAACTTTTCTTCATCATCATTTCTCTCCCACTTGAATATATCCCACCATTCCAATATTTAGCTTTTCTTCATGGATTCTCATCATTACTCTCTGAGTTTTGAACTAAAAATAATTAGGGGTAGAAACATTAATGTGAAGTCATCAAGGGAGTTGTTTGTGAGGTGTTACCTCCCAGCAGGAAACAACAAAAGAGTGAGATTAGAGAGCAAGCAAGTATCATCAAATTCCAACTTTATTTGGAACCAAACCCTATCCTTAAACTGCTTACTCGATCAACAATCCTTCAAATCTGTGAAACAAGGCACCATTATTTTGGAGCTCCGTTCAAGAAACTCGTCTACATCAATATTCATGAGAGGCTCTAAACTCATAGGCAGGGCTGAGATGCCTTGGAATGAGGCCAAAAACATGGAGACTGAAAAGTGGGCTGTCATGATGATGACGAACAAGATTAATCACGTGTATAATGATGATGTCAAGCCACCCGCAGTGCAGGTAGCCATCAAACTTGAAGAATCTGCAGAGGTTGTTATCATTCGAAGAAATAAAGTTTGTGAAAGAAGGTGGGATGATTGTGGTTGTGCGGGAGAGTGCAACTCTTGTGTTGATTATGATTATTTTTTGCATTAATTAGAAGCCTTTTTAGTCATGAGAGTGCTAGCTAGTGTATTAATTTAATTAGATGATTTTGACTATTCACGTACATATATATGACAAGTGAGTTTTTTTTTTTTTATAAATGTTGATTGATTGTACACAAATTAAGCACAAAAATAAAATAACAAGATAACTCGGCATATTGTAAAATGATATTTCATCTAGCGGCATGTCATGGGAACGAAAGTCAACGGGGCCGAAAATCCCGTCCGTACAGACCATACCAAACAAGAGTGAGAATTTAGGGTTGGAGGGTTTTGTGCAGGAGTGTGATCCCTTGGATCATACACAGACACACATGTACAGAAGGTGATCCAAATCCAAGAATTTACGATTATTTTCCTCACAGGATCACATCCCCTACATCGTACCTTGCAATTCTCAGATAATTAATTGTAAATTTCTATTTATTATGAGGGAGGCTCAGCCACAAAAATTTATACGACTATCAAATATTACAACACAAAACATATCATATCATAGCCTCTCTATCCACCAATCTTATTGTACATAAGTTCTCTATACTAGCAATTTACCCCCAAAATGGAAAACGAAATGTATACTTATATATCATTATTCTTTTCCCTCTAATTTACTTCTTTATTTGGTTGGATTCACAATAATAGCTCTACATTATCCATTTACGTTCAATTGTTTAAAGGCATTGCCACCTTGATGATGATCAAACTTCCATCAATTCCACAATTGTTGCTACTGTATAGCCTAGTTATCATGTGTACGGCGCCAAATTATGACCAACGAATTAGCACCTTAAATCACTTCACTGCTCGATTGCCCGAAGCTCCCATTTACCCTCACCGTCAATTAGTCGCAACTCCACCGAGTGGTATGGTATTAATGCAGGACGCTGTAAAAACAATATAATGTAATCAGTTTTGTCAAGTCTAAAATTAAAAGTTTCAACTACTTTTGGGGTCCAGACTCAAAAAAGATCAAAATCAAATTGAATATAATCGAGAGTCGAATTCGAGCTCACTAATACTAGACTCACTAGGCTCGTCGGGCATAGTTGAACTTAATCGAGTAACAAAATTTTACTATTTTACCCCTAATATGCTAATTATTTACAAATATACTTCAATTATAATATAATAAAAATCTCTAATTAAAGTAATGTAAGTTATCGACGCAACCCAACTCGGCTCACTTACACCCCTAACTACTTACACAAATAAAGAAAAAATGAACAGCAAGATTTGTAAGTTACACACTTCCCTTGACAAATTGCAAATCTAGAGGGGGGTTATTTGAAGAAAAAAATGCAAACATCAAGGCGGTGTTTGAAGTCTTCCAAGTAAAAATAGAGTTTTCTATAAGGAAGTTGGACTAGTTTTGGTAATTTACCCAAACTTTTACGTCCTCCGTACTGTTCTATTTTGGAATTTCAAATCCGAATTTCAAAATTCAACCCACATTCACATCTAAACATACATACTCACTCTTATACAATTGATTTGACATAAACAAACTCCAACAATAATAATATCACATCAGCACTCTTTACACAGTTGATTTGACATGAATTTTCCCTAGTCATAATATAATAATACCACATCACCTACTCTTACACACTTGATCTAACATAAAGTTACATTCAACCCTACCCAAAATCTCACACAAATACATACTATCACTATTCTATTCATTAGGATTCTGAAATCCCCAGATTTCACCGTCCAACATAATCTCAAAACAAACATAGACGAAGAGCAATACACCAAAGAATAGTACATTTGTAACAAAAGTAAATGAAAGAGTGGATAACAGCAAGATCTAAATATGATAAATGCAGATGAGAAACAGGCAAGATAATCAACCAATTAGCTGCGAGCTCTGCATACCTGGGAGGATGTTATAACAGTAATCCCTGACTTGGTTGCAAGACTGTAAAGGTGTTCTTCAACATCAACACTCGTAGCGCTGTACATTAAGATAAGCCAAACGAAAGAAAGGTTAATAGCACGAAATATTAATCAAATGTTTGTCTACCAAAGCAAAAGAGATGAAGTATTTTACTTGGTGCACTCATCAAGGACTCCGAATTGAGGCTTGTGAAAGAATAATCGTGCCTTGCAAGAAAGTAAGATTACTGTCAACATTTGTCCATAATTTTAGAGATAAAACATGCTTACTCTTTAAACGAACTCACCATGCCTAATCGTTGTTGTTCCCCAAGAGATAAAATGTCTTCCCAGTTCTGGGAAGAATCCCATCCACCTTCTCTTTCCAAGAGATACAGTAATTTAACATTCTCCAGAATAGATTTTAGATGTGTGTCCAAAACGCTTTTGGAATCTATTGATTCTGGACCTAGATTTAGAAATCATATTCAACACAATGTCATTATCCTTTGTCGAGCACAATATGAAGGGGGATAGACTAGTAAATAGGGATGTAAACATATCATCAAATAATTTTGATTCGATTTGGTATTTGTATTCGATTATTACAATTCAAATACGAGCATCGCAATATTCGATTAGGTATTCGTGAATATTTAATTAATACACTTATTTATGATTCAATATATAATTAATAATATGCATTATTAATTTAATATATAATTAAGTACTATACATATTTTTAATTAAATAATAATTAATGCTCCAATATATAGTATTTTTAAAAAATAACTTCATTTCTGAAGATTAATGAATAAAATACATAATTAAGAAAAAAATCAGAACTTCTTTAAAAACAAATTCTTTTTAGAAAATAGTAGAATTAAAATTCCGGATCGGATACTCAAATACTATTGAATGAATACGAATCGGATTTAAAATTCGAATTTTAAACGAATATGAATATTCAAATATTGTCATATTCGCCTCGATTCGATTCGCTAACATTCCTACTATTAATAGAGATAGAAAGAGCAAATGCCTTTTTTACCTTCTGCCACAGAACCTACTACCCATTTCTCTGCTTCATCACAGGAGAGGGGATATATTATTTGATCTCTGAGGGTTCCTAAGCATGTGTATGGTTTTTGAGGCACATAAAAAAGACGAGACCTTGAACCCGAACCAATTTCTTGGTAAGGTTTAATGAGTTTCCCACTAACCACAGGCCACAGGCCTCGAAGGACTCTGAAAATCGAACTCTTTCCACTTCCATTTGGACCTAGCAGCAAGTAAAATTGTGCACTCAAATTGGGATCTGAACAGAAAATAAGTTAAAAGACACATAAACAAGAAACATATCTACTTACCAGTAACAAGAAGGCTTTTCCCAGGAACAATATCACATGTTAACTGTCTTGCCAGAATTTTCTGACTTGGTGTGATAATATCCACTTTGGAGAAAGAAATGATATCATCTGAGTGAAGTTCGGGAGATTTAGTTCTTAAAGAACCATCTGCACATATAACTGTGTTAGTCAGAATAACCTACCTAGCTGAATGCAATAAGTTGAAGCGTCGATATAAAGATTTTGATATCCACCAGTTTTGAAATATCCTTCAAAATCCCAAATCAACATAAATTAAACTGGAGAATTCTGTCACTCCAAACTAAACTTTACTGTTGTCACACTCAAATCACATACCATATATAAACCACAAGTAAAAAGACAAACAAAATTTCAGAAACAGCATAGAACTAATTACACATTTGAAGAAAGATAGTCGAGGTAAACCAATTAACTCATAAAAACTTCAAAACATTAACATAGAAATCAACTGGAAAATGCATCTGGAAGTATTACAAAATATTGTGATTGTCCTGTATCATTTTATCAATGAACCAGTAATTAGTTCAAAAGGCAGCATTTCACATCATACTCAACCATATTACTTGAGACTAGTGCATGTGCTATTAGCAATATACTTACATTAATACTCAAAAGTGAATTTCTACAACATGAAAAAATTATAAGTATAGTATATCAGAACAAGAAACAATTGCCAGAGAATCAAAAAGGAAGATTAAATACAGACCATGTTGAGCAGCATCCAGAAGCTCTTCAAGTTCAAGAATTCGGTTGATGCCACCAGAAAGCTCAAGAAATTTCCTATGTAGCTCAAGAATATCACCAAATGCCAAAAAGCTTTGAGATACAACAGATGCTAAGAATCGCAAAGCATGTGCTAGTTCACCTGAAATAGAATTCAGCATAAGAAAAATTTCTTACAACAAAATGTACAAAAAACTATAAGTGAAGCGTGTCAGGGAATTGTCACCTTGAGTTGAAGTCAAGGCTCGATCAGCTTTATGCTCCATAGCATACAACATGCTCAATCCCCAAGTTACATTATGGGGGAGTTGCTTTGTGATGAAGTCATCTATTATACCAAACAACCATTTCTTCTTAAGAAGTAACATTGAGTGACTAAATAGCTCATTAAACCTAGATTCAATCATCTGCAGGTAGAAGGAGAAATAATTAAAACTAAGAACCAGGAAAGCAAGACAAGGCAGATGAAGGCCGCAACAGTAAAAAGGGAGTTTCAGACTTATCTAATGAGAATCAGTAGCCATTAAATCTATGACATCTCTCAGGGGAGTTTCAGATTTATCTAATGATAGCAATAAAGTTGCTTCTTAAAAACAAATAGCAGGAAACTCAATTGATAAGCTATCTGATTTCCTTGAAGAACCTGAACTAGTGATAATAACGGCAATACCTCTCTCTCTCTAGCCCCACCACCAAAAAAGGCAACAGATTCTGCATGGGTCCGCAATCTTTCATGCATGTACCTAATAAACTGAATAAGGTTAGTGCTTGAAAAGCGAAAATGAATAAAAGGGTCATCTTGGTGCACCAAGTTTGTCGTTATCAAATTGATACATGAAGGTTTGTTGATAATTTAACTGAGCAACGAGTTTTTATGCATGGATATCTACAAATACCCAGATTTTGCTATAACACCATATTGAAACATGAATATGTACATGCTCTACTTGATATCAAATTTTGCGATAGAAAATGGTACATATTGATTGGACCCTAACTGATTCTTCATCTTTGACTATTTTACAATGACAGATATACCTCTTAAACCATTACCTAATTACAATTAATCGTCTAATATAAATGTCTGGAGAAATATTGCTATTACCAACACTTAATTCTTTTGCCACCCATATTGTTTTGCACTAATTTGACCTTTATGGAAGAACTCAAGAATTAACTAGAGCATGTCCAGTTAACTCTTGTACCATTTTGAGATTTGTAACAAACTTGAGAAACAAAATCAATTTTTTGAAGTACACATGACACTGAGAAGTACTGAAATGTGAAATGACCTAAAAGTTCCCTCCAGTTGTTGCCCATGACTTGTCAAGTCGCCAAAGTCTGGAGTAACACTCCTCAGAAAGCCTAACCCTAATAACATGTAAGCATACAGAAAAGCAACTCCTCTTCGACCAGTCAATAGCTTCATTCTCCAGGTGAACCTAAAAAAGGAGAGGAAATAACTGTCTTTATATAAGTAAAGGATGATGCATGATATAAGCAAAGGATGAATACTTACCATAGAATATCGACAGTTGGTTTAACCATTCCAGTGACCAGGCCTGACAAATCAGTAGTTAACTTCTCCAAGTCCTGAGTTAATCTCTGATCCGCATCAACATTTACTTGTGACATATGAAAAACCTATAAAACACCCATGTGTTATTACTTTATGACAGTTGGTGAGTTTCTTTTCACAAATGTTTGAATAATGAGCAACTCCATTTATCAAATATGCTGATTATAGCTGCTTCAATTGTTTCCATGACTACAAACCGTCAAAGTCAGCCTTAAATCTCCAAAGTTGTCAGATCAATCACTTAGATACTCCCCACGGTTACTTCTTTCTGTATTCCTTAGACACAACTTTCTAATTTTAAACCTTTGATTTTGAAGAGAAGCATTTGAAAAAAGATCATTAAGATGAGATAGCAAAAAACTTTCTGTGATTTTTCCCGAGAACGAGTGTTGGAGCAAGACCTAGCAGCCAGTGCCACTTGAAGTATTATGTCAAATGTGCATCTTGGAAAAAATTGGCAAGTGTTGGGGTGGGGTGGGGTGGTGGGGTGAAAAGCTTTCTGAAATGCATTGAAATATATACTCCGTATAATGTATTTGAAATGTCATGTTTTGGGAAAGGAGCTGGGAAGGAAAAAGTATTTGAAGTTCCAGAAAGATCAAACCCTACATCTGGGTTAGCTTCTTCTTAGTCACCTTCTTATAATAATTTATTATATATATATAAAAATTGTGCATTCAAACTCATAAGAGTACATGACGCAAAATAGTACCTTATAATAGGCATTATTTCTTAAGTAGTTTCGGAGTAAGTGCTTGGTCAGACGAATCCTCCATCCAAGTGCAAGCAAAGATGTCAGGTGCCTGTAAACAGAAGAAGGCAAAAAAATATTTAGCATACAAAATCATAAAGCACAAAGCTTCAACATCAAATATTGCAGACAATCAAGAATTAGATAAATATTAAGCTGATTAGAAAGTTTAACTCATGAGCCTCTAGGCAAAGATAGAGAGTTTTATATCTTTATACATGTCATTCAACATATCTATAACACTATATACAAATTGATATACTCCCTCTGTCCTATAATAATTTTCATAGGTAGATGGGCACATATATTAAGAAAGTGTAATAATTGAGTGGAGTTTTGAAGGGTAATTTTGTAAATATTTATGTATAAAGTAAAGAAATGAGTTGACTTTTGTGTATGTGTGGAGGAAAAGTAATGGCATTTGTGTAAAATTGAGGATATTGTTGAGGGTGGAGTTTATAAAAAGTTTTCCATTTTAAAGGTGTGAAAGTTATTGTGGGACGTCCCGAAAAGGAAAATGTGAAAATTATTGTGGGACGGAGGGAGTAAAAAAGATAACTCATAATTGGCAATAACATCAGAAGTTGACTCTTGATGTAGAAACTTAGACAGCCACTAATTTAGGTAAGATTTTGGACAATTTTCACCACTAACAAGCTTCAGTGTAAGCAAAGTACGGAACTAGAACCACCCAGGAAGCAACAAGAGCGCAAGTGACAACTCCAAGAGAGCTTCACAAGCTATGTGGGCTTCTTAAGTTTGTGCAACTTAAGTGATCATCCAAATTGGAGGGATAAAGTTCACAGCATCCAGAACCTCTAACTTATATGCTCAAGAAATACAATTCATGAATTTAACAGAATAAATCTCACATGACGTAATCTAGATATGCTTCTATAAGTCGAGTAAAAAAAAGTCTAGATGCATTCATTCCAGAATGATGCAAATTCAGGGTCAACGTAAATTGACAGATGTGACACATTCCAACTTTTGTAATCATTTACAACACTCGTAACAAAACTATGTCGAATTACTGAATAATAAATTAGATTGAGTGCTTATCGAGAGGAGGAAAGGGGGTAGAAAGAAAGCAGCTAATACAACAATTTATCCCACTATATGTACATCTCTTTTGAAAACAAGAAAAAGAAAATGAAGCACAAAAAACAGAAGAGGCATTTCAGGTGTATGGTAATGGACCTCAGACAACACTCTTCAAAACAAATTTTAAGAATTTAATACAAATTCCTGGGGTACTCGTGCCTACAAGGTCAGAGATAGCACTATCCAGTACATGCATTGCTCAGGCATGAGACAAATTTAGGGAAAACCTCTTTGAATGTACTAAATGTGGATATTATAATTTCTCATTAAATACTCTAATAACTGAAGACAGTTACAATATGACAGTGCAAGCCAGGTAAAAATATAACAAAATTATAGTTATCAATTATTATCCCTCCATCCCAAAATTAAGGCCCTCTATAACTCCAGATAAAGTTTAGCCAGTTCAGGGCATGTGCGTAATGAGTGCACTATAAAGAAAGTGGGGGTAGCGCCAGTAGATGAGAAAATGAGAGAAATGGTCTAAAATGATCTGGCCATGTGCTTAGGAGACCTATAGATACCCCAGTACGACTTATAGAAAGTAGACAAACATTAAAACAAATTAAAGGAAGGGGAGACCTGAAAGGAATTGAAAACAAACTACTAACAATGACATGTCATAACATGCACCTAGACCGAAAACGGTGGGGAGATATAGTTCATGTAGCTGACCTCACATAGTCAGATAAAAGCTTAGTTTGTTATTTTCGTATAGAGATTTAGATGAGAATTGAAAAAATAAAAGTTGAGCAAAATATTTAATTTATTCTTGTAAAGGTGGAAAAAAGTCGATGGCATCAGCCGCATCACATCATTTTTTTTTTTTCGAACAAGGTGACATGATAGTTTTAGAATATGATCTCCATTTTTTTTTTAAATGGAATTCTATCTTGCGACTTTCAGAAAGAAAATGGAAGCAATAAGTTTGGCATAGAGCGAATACTTTTTTATTTTAAAATTGGAACTTGATCAAAATTGAGTCACTTTATTTCACATTGTATTGATAGTGTGATGAAATGTCTGATGCAAAACTTCACTTAATATTACCTTAAGGATGGTGCAACAAATGAGGATGCAGCACTTTGGAGAACACTAACACCAATCAACTTAATGAAGGCAGCCTTATCTTGCTCAAGAACATACTTTACAGTTGTCCCTGAGATACAATAGTGTTAACATGTTAAGTACATGACTCAAATTTGACAGTACAAGCAGAAAACACAATGTTAAAAAATTAAGACACACACCATTTAAAGAAGCAATGCGATCTGATATCCAAGTCCTAGACAACACTAGTATAGCAACTGCAAGGAGTTGAGCGCCCTGCTTATCAAGCACTGTGGGTACCTAAAACAAACAAGAGTGGCAGATAAAATAGGAACAAATTTAAGAATAACCTGGGAAAGTCTGTATCACTTCTAAGGAGGACTTTGTACTTAGGACAATTAGAGAAGTACAGTCCATACATAAGACCAGGTTCCAAGATTCGTTACTGACTAAATTAGCTAGAAAAGGTTACCTTACTGGAAAGAGAATTTGAGCAACAAGCAGTTTTACAGATATTTCGTTTTTCTTTTCCCCTTCATTTCTATTTTATCTACTTTGCATTGAAGCAGAGACCAGGGAGAAACCATGGTTTTTTTTTTTTTTTTTTTTTTTTGGGGGGGGGGGTGCCCTTGGCTCTATAAGTTTGTATTTCAATCATATTAACCTTGGAAGTTCCAAAAACTCCTTTTTTGTTAACATCCAGCCCAGGGAAACTATCATGATTGTTTTTGCAAGTAATTAAGCATCAATACAACAACAAAGGATGAACCCTGGGCATTAGAAAGGCTTCAGAAATAATGAGCACTTACAAGTATCTTAAACATGGCAGCTACTCTCAAAGGTAGTATCCTTGGAACACTTTGCAGCTGTGGAAAGACAGGTGGTGTATAATCATCTCCATCAGTCAGAGATGTCGCTAGCAACTCTAAAGAATGTGACCTAGACTCTGAAAATGCTGGATCCTGGCAATGATAATCGAATAAAGTTCAATAACAAGGGACGCATCTAAATTATTATTTGACCGAAATTAGCACATGAGATCATACCTTCTTTGTATTAGCAAATGCACGTTGTACAGTCATAGCATCACTTTGTCGCTCTGACTCGGAACTACTTTTCTTAACAAAATCAGATTCTGTAAGAGCTGGTGAATCCGTCCTACAAATTGATGAATTGGAGTTGGGCTCTAAAAAGAGGAATTTGAACAGGGCAAGGTCTTATGTAAAGTAGTTTTACTGTGCAATTAGTATGTATTTTGTGTATTTTTAAACAGTATTAATTGTTTCATTTGAAAGTATTAGTTGTTATATACTGTAACGTGAGAGTTGCGAACCAATAGCACGGTAAAACTATTTTACATGTGACCAACCCTTTGAACAGATGCTAACTCAAAGGTCTTACCTTTTATAATGGACACTCCAGCCTCCTTCGCCATCCAGGGATAGGACCATGTCATGAAATGCCACCAATGCAGGGCGATGGGAAATCGTGATACATGAGGTTCCCATCGCTCGAACTTTGGCACAGAAACGTTCCTCCATATCAGTTGTCACAGCACTTGTGCATTCATCCAGAATAGCAAATTTGGGTTTATGGTAAAAGAGGCGTGCCATTCCTAATCTCTGTTGCTCTCCTAACGATAGTTCATCACCCCAATTTACCTCCTTTTCAGATGGATAGCGGTCCAGAAGATACTCAAGATCCACCTAACATACCAAAAAGAAACAATTAAACAAATGCCCAGTTGAGTAAGTATGCCTTCACGATTGTACAACTATAAAAGCTTTCAGAACGTATACTTTGAAAGGATCTCACATTTTTCAGCAGCTCAGCCATTTCACTTTGCGTAAGGGGTTCAACCTCCTGATCCACTGTGAGAGGATAGATTAACTGGTCGCGCAAAGTTCCTACTGCTGTATAGGGTCGTTGTGGCACATAAAAGATCTCCTTGTTTAGATCAGAACCAATTCCAGGTTTCACAATATGACCAGATACTAATGGCCAAAGACCACCCAAAACTCGAAATAGCGAGCTTTTTCCACTTCCATTTGGACCTTAAAATACATCAAATCAACCATGAGACCTGTTCCCTTAGATAAAATGATATGCAGGATCTACCTATCACTACTTTAGACAAAGCTTAAGATTATGGTGAAAATAATAGCAGTTATCCTATTAATACCAAAAATAGTGATGATCTTCAAACTCAAATAAAGATTAAGATAATGGACAAGCAATCGTTAATCTTGATCGAGTCTTTTATACTGGAAGGCCACTGAAAATAAAATGTGCCGTATACTACCACGATGTTGGCCAGACTCTAAAAAATAAATGCAGGTTTCATGCATTTCTTTTAGCCGCCAGAACATGAAACAAGAGAATCTATCACCTCACAAACATATTTTCTTCTCTTCTCCAAATTTACTAAAGCAGGAACCATTATACATAAAGGCAAATTAGATACTTGACAACTACGAGTGTCAAAAAAAAATAAAAAAATTATGACGCTATGAAAATAAGTCAATGCAACCTACCTGTTATCAAAAGATTAGAACCCGTTTCAACCCTTAGAGTCAAATCCTCCACCAATACATTTCCAGTTGGGGTGACAACCTGAAAGATCAAATATGCTTCAAGGATCCTGAAAAGAATGAAATAAGTGACAAGCAGACCAACAACTTTGCTACCTTAACACCATCAAACTCAATGTAATTAGCCTCGCTAACATAGTTCCTGCTCCCATCAGATTGTTGAGAAGATGTGTCTCGCGCTGTTAGCTCTCTAGATATACCCATGAGTTCATGAATACGATCTGCATAACCACTGCATATCAAAAGAAAACATACATTAAAACATGGAACACAAATTAACTAGCATACTAACTTGCTCAAAAGCAGAGGATTTCCATATTCACAATAGATTATTAAGAAAATCTCAACCTAATCTAGTTAAAAACTAGTAGCTTCTCTTCACCAAGCAAAATTTAAAAAATATACATCACATTGAATACTAACATACCTATTTTGACTGGTGTTTTGAAAAAAAGAACCATAAGTAAATAAAAAGTTTCCAGGGTTTTGTGTCAAATATCTTCACAGTTACAGATGTATTTATGTCAGGTTAGTCTTCAGAGATTGGCTCTCCAAAGTTCATTCAATGGGCACTAACGTCCACCTTAAATTTGATAAATTGAGAGATCATCTTGTTTTCTAACTTTTTCCAATACGACAATTCCAGTTTTGGAAAAGTGTACATATTCTATACAAAGTTATTACGAAACACAAGACGCGGCCTGAAGAACATGAACATATTATGCTGGCCTTAACTAAGTGATAGAACATGGCAAGTAAAAGAAACATCAGGCAAGAACTTCAAATTTTGAAGCCTTGTTCAGAAGTGCATTAGTAGCGAACTCCAATTGAGATTGATGTCACATTCATTAATATTTCAAAAAGGTACAAACATCGAAATATTCAACAACAAAAACGCCAATTTAGCATGTCTTTTCGAAAACATTAAGTTGTAAGTTTTACAGGTTAAGTTAGCCAAATCAATAGTAGTATAGTAAAGAAGAATAGAGGAGCCCAACAAGCAGTGCAGCCAATCTTTAAATTGAAGTACAACATGCATAATGTGTTCAACAAGAAATACCTCAGGCGATTGAGTCGTCTTGAACTAATAGAAAGAGTTCCTAGTGACTGAAACAATGAGATTATAACACTTGTATGATATCTTAAATTGCTAAGCATCTCTGCACGCCCTAAGGTAGAAGAGTCGGGTCTCAAATTTCCCGAAAAAAAGGGCTCTATAATCAGGATAACAGCAACAGTTGCGCCAAGATACTTAAGTAAGAAGTCCTGAATCATGCCAAACCACCAATGGTCATGAAGAACAACCCTCATGTGCCGAACAAGGCTGTTAAACTTCTTCTGAATGTAAAACTCTTCTCTATTTTCTCCACCATAGAGTGCTATGCTTTCTGCATGGGTTCTTAACCGTGAATGCAATTGCCTATATTCCCCTTCCAGCTGTTGTTCTTTGGACATAAGTTTTCCAAATGCTGGTGAAAATTTTCTAATTGTGGCTCCAGCCCCCAACACATAAGCCTACAAAATTAACAGTACACAGAAAGATGAAAAGTGTTTTCACTAAACAATGACAGTGAGTTGGAAGAAACAAAGGGTATGTTTGATTTGGGGATTTGGGGATTTTGATTTCAAACAATCTTGATATATAGTAATGGTGTGTATTTGATTTGGGATTTAAATAGGATAGGATTATATCAAATCAATGTGTAAGAGTGTGTTATGGTGTATTATTATATTATTGTTTATTGTAATTAACGTTGCATAAGTGAGTATAAAAGGTGTGAAAAGTGATGAATAAATTAAGAGTGAGAATAAGAATGATTTTTATAAGGTTTATAGGTACTTGTAGGAGTGGACTACTGGGTTTTTTAAAAACCGGATTCTAAAATCCAAAACTAGAACCGGATTTAGATTTCAAAACCCCAAATCCGATTTTCTAATCCCAAATCAAACATACCCAAAGTGGTTATGGTGTTGATGAAAAATCAAGTACATAGGTGTAAGTTGACGAGTTTCTACCAGTATATAGAAAATGTATTTGGGGCTTGCATATGAACATAGACGCCATGTATAAAGCACCCCATCTGTAACAGCAATTAGATCCTCTTGCACAAGGTCACTCAACTCCGAACAGAACTTCGGTATATCACTAGCAATTCGCTGCTCCGGATTTGTTATCCGACCATCGACATGAGACATCTTGTAGTATACCATATTCTGAATTCAAGTAAAGAACATATTTTATTATGACTAAAGTATTTGGAAAAGAAATACCTCTGTCGTTGAGTTCATATACACCTGAATATCAAGAATGTGATTGCTAGAAACATGTTACTCAACCAAAAGAGGAGAAAACTTTGAATCTGAGTTACGCATGATGCTATCATTAAATAAGCACATGCTTATTATGTAAAATTAAAATGCGACCAAATGAAGCAGAATTAAGGATAATGAGATGCAGACATAATTACACCTACTGGATCAACTATCGTACTGAACAGATAGATTAGTATATCTTTCTTGTGTCAGTGCAAACGAGAGTTCCTGAGACATAAAAATTTGACTAGAAGTGTATTATGATTAAAAAGTGTGCCAACTTAGTTCTTCAAGGGCTATATTTTGTCTAAAGATATTATTAATACTCCCTCTGTTCCTTAATAAAGGTCTTTTTAAAGATTCTAAATTTAGTTCCAAATTATTTGTCTTTTTAACTATTTTCACCCCCTTTCTTCCCAAGTTACCCCCTTTTAGCTATAATGGAAAAGGTAATATGAATAAATATGGAGAAACAAGACTGGAGAGAAAAAGATTGATTACGGGAAAATTGTCTAAATTTTACGTTTCTTAATTTTTTTGGTAAATCGCTAAAAATACATTTATTAAGGAACGGAGGGAGTATATATATCTAAAGATATATGCTAAAAAAAATAAGGAGTATTATGCAGTTATCCTGACAGTATAAGTAGCATGGACAGTTACCTGAAAATACTGTGTATGTGTAAGCTTCGTCAAAATTTTCCGAAACCGTAAACTTAAGGTCCCTGTTATGTACTTGGAGGTGGAATTCAATGTTGATAGGAGGAAACACAGCAAGATATTTTCAATAATAAGACGAAGAAATACTGGTACACGCCGGAGAAAAGCAGAACGAAAAAGGAATCCTTGAACTTTAGCTAATCGGTTGCTTACAGCAGTTCTGGAAACCTGCAAGACATGGAGATAGCATTAAGAAACTGTCGCAAGTCATTTAATGTAGACAGAACACCACCTACATTTTCAGGAAAGGTAAGGGAACAATCAAAAGAAAGACAACTGGTTTAGAAAAAGAAACACTTCACGATTAGAAATATCAGTTTATGCTGCATAGAAGATGTCGAAGAAATATTAAATGCCTGCATATAAAAAAATTGCCTCTCTCAAGTGGGAAACTTTACCGCTATAGCCACCAAAGATAAAATATCCATTGCACCCAGTCGCCCCATACGAGATAACAGAATAGCAGCCAAAACCTGGAGAGATCTCAAATTTCCTCTTTTTTGCCGACTCTTTTTGACATTCTTATCATTTCCAATTAACTGTTCTGATTCATCATTATTGTTGGCTCCATTAGAACGACCAAAAGAATTGAGCTTTTTAGAGCTATTTCGTGACTGTACGTAAAAAGCAGCAGCAGTTCCACCAACGGCAATGCTAGTGGCAAGCAGTAAAGCTCTCCTGCAAGAATTTTTTTGAAAAATAAAATAACAAATATGGATGTTATGTTGCGAAATGCAGAAGAACAACAGTAATGATAGCCAATGATAAGAAAGATTCAACATCAGGTTACAAAGCTCCATAAGAGTAAGCCCAGTAACCAGGGGCAACCATTAATCAAACTTTTCACTGCTGAGCAAGAATAACTAGAATAAAAAAAAAATCACAAATTCAGTAAACCAGCTATCAAGAGTCCAATTTTCCTTTCTTTTTGTTTGGGTTATGTTCTAACTAGCTTTTTTCCAGAAGTATAAAAAGAAACATGACTGTTTCAGCAATAGATAAAGATCTGAATCTTATTGAAAGGACGAGGCATAGATTCATTGAACGAAAATGTTAAGAGATAATTGACCTTCTTGAGGACAGAAGTCCCCGGCCATGTTCAGTCAATTGTAGAAGCTGAAGTGAAGGCATAATTGGAGGCAACCTCCAGCAGACAACAAATATTAATGGCTAACGATCCTGCCTTCTTGAGATGGTGACAAAGACTGTTTCATGTTGTCAATGCCTGGGGAAATTCAAAAAAAGTATGATATTAAAAATTAAATTTACATAAATAACCACAAGTTGCCCAAATAATAAAATTAATTGTTTTTTAACAGATATAAGTCGACACAGCATTAAGTTTCTGAACTTTTGGCAGCAATGCAAACTCTGCTAAAGCAATATATATTTCAGCAGTGAGTCTAAATTTGTCAACCTAGTAGGTCCTTATTACATATATATGAACATGGCCACGTAATATCCTTTTCAGTTATATATATATATATATATATATATATATATATACATTGGTCACTAACAGGACGAACAAGAGTTTGGGACAATCACTTATATATACCCTCAGTACAGTTCTCATGCTGATACTATTAGTCAACCTAAGTGAAGCCAACTGTATTGCTTTCAATTCTAACAACATATGAAGGAGATGCAGTGCACACCTCAATTTAACCATCATATTACTACGGATATGGAGATCAACTTTTAATATTTTGTCCTTCCAGATGCTAACCAATCAAGTAATTCAAGTGACAAAGTCTTCCGACTGTAGTGGAGAAGTCCTACTCAGTAAACATATGTGGAAGTATTGATTCCAAAGCATCAATATACCATACAGCTGTTTATTGTGGTTTCAAATAAGTTGATTCTACTAGATGGTGCAGATGAATTGATACAGCTACTAAAATGTTATGAATGGGAATAACATTTCCTAATACCAATTTAAAAAAAGTTTAGGTCAAGCACATACAGCTACTCTTTGTAAAACATGTCTCCAGAGCGTACTAATTATGTCAAAATCAACGATGCAGCCACAGAATACAATCATTATGCTCTTAATGGCGGCTTAATAGTCCTGTTGATTTGCATGATCTTTTTTCACAGAGCTTCAGTGCATCTTTCATGTTGTATATAATGGGGTCATCATTACCTTCAACCTAAAGAAAACTACCCATCTACTGATTTTCCATCCTGTTTCATTTAATTTATGATGACGACTTAGCGTGACTTTTCCCTAATTTCGTATTTCAATAGATTCCTCTTCAAAATAAATATTCATTTGACATGTATGAAAGTCCATTGAAAGATAAGCATTTAATGGGAACACCTTGACGTGATTCGCCCTAAAATCAACAGTCGTGTGCAAATACACTTGTCACAATATCCATTTCTTACTCTTCCCACCGCTTCAAGAAAACAGATATACATTTTTATTGGCTTAAACTTTTCGAAAGTCATACCCCGAATAATTTCAAGCCAGCAGATACTATATTTTCAGAATTCCAACTACTTCCAGGTAAAACCAACATTCAATTAAGGAACCAACCTTCTCGGAAAGATACGACAAAAAAATCGAGGATAACGAAAGCCACAAATTACGCAAACTAGTCATTAACAGTTACGTGTGCACGACCGACTGACGACACACCTTCTAGTCATTCCCACAAGTTCCATTTTTTAACCATAAACAATAAAAACTGCTACTCTTTTTGTGATTTAGTCATCACAACTTGATCCAGTAAAATCAACATTATTGCATCACCAATCAAAATAAGTAGTTTCTGAAGCAAGACATAAAAGTGCATACATATCTGTATATCATCAAAAAAACACAGACTTCATCAAATTAATAGCAGCAATCAAGAAATTCCATAGCATTCATCACTAGCGTAACCAAAAAAGGAAACAAAATTGAAATAAATAAATTAGAGCTGAATTCGATGGTTGTAGAAAAAAACTTAGAGCTGACCAGAGTTCTGTTGCAAGCAAATCTCTGTTTTCTCGTCGATAAACACCGTCAGTAGCCGGGAATGCAATCGAGCTACTGAGTAATTTGATCAAACAATAAATTAACTTGAAATTAAATCGCAGAACTGAATACCCTAAACCTCTATCTGTACAATTAGCTTGTTGGTATGCACCGCACAACAGAAAGGGCTTCCGGAGGAGGAAGGGGAGAGAGATACGATGACTGTGATTCTGTGAGAGAGAGGAAGAGGGTTTTGATGGCTACACCAATTTTTTAATGGAAAAGTTTATTACCCCAAAAAATAATATTTATTTACTATTTAAATAAAAGCGAAGCTGATTTTTATTTTATTTTTGGTATCTTTTTTTTTTTTAAGGAATCAGCTGCTTTGAGCGGTGACACGTAATCAACGCAACATGATAAGCGTCAGGATGTAATTGGCAGCAGTCAATTTTTTTTTAATGTGCTCCCTTACAATGGTAAAAAGGTGAAAAGACAACTACATTTTTTACTTATTAAAACTTTCAAATCTTCATTCTCAATACAAAATAAATATTCAATTTAAAATATTCTTTATGTTAAAAAAAAGTGAAAAAATTAAAATGAACCTAAAAAGATGCACATTTTTTATTAGTTTAGTGTTACAGTTATAAAAAAGTCTTGTACCACATTAGTTTTCACCCTAAAAAGGGAAAAATTTATCACAACTCTTACCTTCTAAAATTCTTATGTATTTATCATCTATGTCATTACATTTTCTTTCACACTTACTTTATCGCTCTAATAAAGTTTAAAATACTTGAATACCTTTATTCTATCTTTTTTTTTTCTTAATTTATGTGTCCAAATCAGTATGAAAACTAATTTGTGACGAAGGAAGTATCACATTTTAGCATATAAAGTATCATTATTTTAAAAGGGGAGTTGCTCTAAGGTGTTTTTAGCACCTTACTTTTATATTTTAGTCTATTTTTTTTTCATAATTACTATTAGGTGCAAAAAGTCACATAAGATTGCTACAATACCTTTTTGTTTAAGTTTTAAAGTGTATACATTATGATGTGATTTTTCATAAACTTTTATTTCTTAAATCTTCCCCCAATTTTCATTTATTTCTCAATTTTCATCTCCTTGTTTACAAAGTTACAAATATCAAAATAAACTCCAAAAAATATAAAAATGAGTTTATAGGTGGAAATCTCATTCACAAGTTGTTCTAACAGTTCTCAGGGACTATGATGCGGATTTATTTTTTGTCAAAAACTTTCTAACTTGCTTTTGTACTAAAAATTAAATAAGGTCGGATTTATTAATTTTATTTTCGTCATCGATCCTTTATGATCCATAGTTTTTTCTCTCATGCTTTACCAATAATACCTTTTTTATAAGCAAGACAAGTATGCTACTGTTTTTTCGTTGCCCCTTTAGCTTTAATAGTACTTGTAAATAAGTCAAAATAACTCCTTAATCAATTTTATGTTGAAGTTTGAATTATTTCAATTGTATATTAACGTCGTTGTTTACTTTGTTAGAAACAAATCAACAAGCATATAGAAAGATGTTATATTAATATTTTGGTATTTTCAACATTTTGAACATACAATCACATTGACATTTAGGAAAGTGTCTTTAAATAATAAATAGTAGGTCAGATTTTGTATGAGATCATCTTACAGATCTCATTTGTTATATTGAGTTCTAATTAATATGAATGACTCATGTTTACTTAAGAAACATTGACCGATTTCGATTTGACCTAAAGTTTTAGTGTACGCATCAATAATTTTTGGCCAAAAATCTTATAATGTCCATTGATCTTAAAATCTTGTGTGATGCTCTACTTAGTGCAGCTAGATTTGGTTATAGAAGAGGAGATAAAGTATAATGATTTGGTAAATTTAATTGAACATGAAAAAATCATCATTTTTTTTTGTCGGTGGAAATAAAGATGAGTCAATAGCTGGTAAGTTCCTCCTCAAAATGATTGTTGGTGCTTGTCTTATTCTTCTGTAGTAAGACCTTATGATTTGCTCAAGAATGATCGACTATGTATTTATTTTCATCTCTTAAATAATTATGAAAGGGCTTCTACTATTGCAGGTGTATGAATACCTAGTGTTAGTCGAGCTTTCGATTGCATTGTCGAGTGTGTGTGCCTTCACAAGAGGAGAGTTGGACCTATCTTTACAGACATTCTCGACTACGAATGCTTTTAGTGCTACTTATGTATACAAACTAATTTTTGCACTTATTTCTGAGAATATTTTTTTTTATCACTATTACTTTAAATATAATGAATGTTAATTATTTATTGCATAAACGTTTAGAGGTAATTTACATTGTAAACAATGTGTTGAGATCACAGAAGTTAAGGTGTAAGATTCGAATTGGTTTGTCTTGACCAAGAGATCACAGAAGTTAAGGTGTGCATTATGATGTGTTGAATATGATCTATAGAGAATAAATTCTTTTGGAATGACTTAAGGAATGAAAAATTAGACCTCAGTGGTTGTTGATTTCTTAATCTTTGTTACTTAAATGAGATTGTATGTAATTAATAAATATTGCTTTGATTTATTATGGAAAAAAAAAAGTCTATGGGATTCAATACTTTGTATTTTGGGTAATATTATTAATTATATGACAGTTTATCAAAATTAATACTCCCTTCGTCCAATTTTATTATACCAACTTCTCCGGGCACGGGTTTTAATGAACATTGATTAGTTTATTCATAAAGTAGATAAGTTGAGGGTATGATGGGGTATTGTGGGGTCCATTTATAAATAAATGATTGTTTATGAATAAAGTGAATGACAAAGTGGGTAAATAAGTGATGGTAGGAGGAGGAGATAAAGTAGTATGAATAGTATTGTTTCCAAAAAGGGTATGGGCATAATAAAATTGGACAACCAAAAAAGGAAAGTGGGAATAATGAAATTGGACGGAGGGAATACAAAGAATCGTGTCTTGGAGTGACAAGTTGATTATGTCCCTTTGGCGGCCTCAGAAGGTTTATCATATCAAATCTGATTAGTGAAATTATTTTCTGGTATGATAATAATGTTGAGTTGTCCTTATTCTAAAGAATAAAAGATACTGTATTAATTTATTAAAACATTCTGGAGCTTAAATTAATTATTGGACATTGAATTTTAAACATGAGAAATAATAATCGGGAGCCATATTTCGTAATATGGATTAGGATGGACAATGCAATATTAATTTTATAATGAAATTAATTAATATTAATGGGTTGAAAAAATATTGTGGTTCAATATTGATTTCGGGTCAATTGGGAGGTTCAATCTCAATTCTTCTAAAGATCCCTCAAATAGCCCAATAAAAGTTCATTAACTAAGTTGATTAAAAAATAAGGATAAATTTAATTGCAAGAAATAAGGAAAATATAAATTTTATGGAAAATTATATATATGGAAAGAATATCTCCTTAGAGAGGTAAAGTCTTATATGGAATTGGTTTCTTATAAGAAATTGAGTCCATACCCACCTCATTGGCCTGACCCGACCTGCCCACTTCAACCCACATTCATCAATTCAAATCATATAAATACATGGCATTAGAACCCTAAACCCTAAATTCAGATCATACGAATTCTCAACCCATCAATTCTGAAGACGCACTCTCTCCGAACTCCAATCCACATAAAAATTGTGTTCTAACAGTAACACATACGAACGACGAGATCGAGAGAGAGAGAGATCAAGAGAGATGGACCTGAGCAAGTTTGGCCTTTTCAGACCCATCACTTGGAGAACTATATGCAGTAGCAACAGGGGCGGAAGCTAGATTTTTTACACTGTGATTACTAATTAGAATAATAATTATTCAGAATTATAAAAGGTGAAGACAAGCTTTTGAGTAATTTCAATGAGGAGAGATATGGCCTTAAATCGGAGAAAGCGATGTGTGTTGAGAATGCGTCGGCGTGTACGGCGGAGCTAGTGGTGTAAATGAATTTGGCTCAAAAACTCCAAATTCACGTTTGTTTTAGTTTGTACTTTTTTTAGACAATATTTTTTTTATGAAGTTTTATTTCTTGTCATAACATTATATATCACTGAAAAATGTAGCTCAATATAACTAAAAGGTGCAACATAACATTACTAAACAGTGTAAGTCTCTATAACTGAACAGTGCAACAAAATTTGACATTACTAAACAGTGTAAGTCTTTATAACTGAATAGTGCAACAAAATTCGACTAAAAGGTGTAACATAACATTACTAAAAAGTGTAAGTTACTATAACTTAAAATATTATTCTAAATTTTAAGTCACTACAACTGAAAAGTGCAACAAAATTCGACTAAAAGGTGTAACATAACATTACTAAAAAGTGTAAGTTACTATAACTTAAAATATTATTCTAAATTTTAAGTCACAATAACTGAAAAGTGCAACAAAATTTGACTAAAAAGTGTAACATAACATGACTAAAAAGTGTAAGTTACTATAACTTAAAATATTGTTCGAAATTGTAAGTCACTAAAACTGAAAAGTGCAACAAAATACGAATAAAAGGTGTAACATAACATTACTAAAGAGTGTATGTCATTATAAGTGAAAATATGATTGCAACACCACATAAGTGTAAGTTACACTTTTCCTTATTTGGACAACACTTGACCTGAAGATAAAATGGTTTGTGCTTAACCATTTCAGCTACAGCAAACTACTTAAACACATTCCGCGTAATATTTATTTATTATTGACCATATCCATTTTCTAAAATGGACTCAATTTCTTATAAGGAATTGAGTCTACAGGAGACCTATCCCTTGGAGAACAGAATATTTTCATATCTTCATATTTTCCATAAATTTTATGGAAAAAGATATATATGGAAGAAGATATATGGAAAGAAATATCTCCTGGAGAATAAAAACTTTTCATATCTCTATATTTTTCATAAAAATTTAGGTTACTCCTTATTATAAATAGGGACTGAATTTTCAGTTCCAAAGGTATTACAACACTTTTGATTTTCGAAAATTACAAGAGCAACAAGAGAAAAATTAATTATTCCTTAAGGCGGTGTTTGTTTTGGGATTAAACAATCTCAATCCAATCTCCCTCAATCCATCTCAATCCAAATACAAATTCAAATATCAATTCACCCCTATAATGCACCTATACACTTATTTTTATTATAATCAAATCACTCATTCTTTTTCCTACTTTTTCTCTCTCTTGCTTTTTCTTTCACACACTCATTATCTTTCCTACTTTCTTCTCTTTCTTACTTTTCTTTCACTATTAACAATAAAAAAATATTATTCCGTCAAAAAAAATAATAATAATAAAATATTATAACATCACTTTTGATGTGACATAAAGTTAAATTTACCCATACTTCTCAATCTTTAACCAAATACAACTTACACACAATTACTATTCATGGATTACCCAAATCACAATCCAATCCACCACAATCCCAATCAAATCCACCACAATGTCAAACCAAACACCACCTAAAAGTTAGATAGTTCGTGAGATCTCCCACTTGATCAACGAACTAGGACTTTGGGGAATAATTGTGAAGGCTGTTGGATTGAATTTATTACTCTTCTCAATGATGTCTATTCGATTTAGAGGTAAACGCGTAATCCTTTAGTTCCGCATGTTTAGGAATATATTTATTTTACCGTATATTCATTACATGAATTGCTTGATTTAATTTGCTTAAATCATAGAAATTAGATTTATGATAATTTATATTTAAATTACGTCCCGAATAGATCCATAACATGTTTAAATAGTTCCCCAACAATTTTTCCCTTTAGACTATTTTGAGCTTCTATCCTCCGATATAAGTGGTCGATTGTCCAATGATTTTCATTCGAGTTCCGATTGGGGATGAGTTTGAAGTTCAGGCATAATTTTTACATTTAACTATTATTTTTTTTCTTTTTTTTCCACATTTTTTTCTCCTATTTTAAATGTATTCCGTGAATTGATTGTAGTATTTTTTTTTTAATACTCCGTATATGTTTTTTTATTTTCACTAAAGTATACAAACTATAATTTGTTTACAAAAACTTTTACATTAAATTCAGTATCTTTTTAACAAAAAATCTTAAAAAAATTATATCGTTGAAAATAATATTCTATCTATCTCAAATCAGTTTTTACACTAACATTGTCACGTAAATTAGAAAATAGGGTTCTTATCTTATTCTATTATAATGATAAATTAAGGACATTTTCATCAAATCAACTTTAATCGCGTGAGTATGAGGTAATTGTGTTCGAAAAAAATGACATAAAAGGTAAATAATTATATATTGTGAAAATAAAGGTTGTGAGTAAATTTTCTATTTTATTAATGTGGAATAAATTAAAAAGGAATAATGTAAAAATTATTGTGAGATGAATGTAGGGTTTCATAGGTGGTGGGATAAGACAACATGTATAGTAAAAAAGATTAAATACAAAAAAATACTAGTTAAAATGTAAATGAAACATTAATTAAAAACTAAACAAGCGGCAATGCCAGTTAGAATGACTACATTTAGTAGATATTTCATAATTATCCTCCAAACTCTTCATCACATTATCTAGTACCGGAAGATCCAAAACATTCTCATGTTGATGTCTCAATTGACCAACTATTGGTTCTAAAATTTAATTTAGAAACTTTATTAAAAAATTGTTGATAAATAAAAATAAAATCAAATTAAATAAAATAAAATTAATTAATTAAAAAACTTATGATTCTCTTTACAATGAAAAATTATGTCTCCGAGTTCATATTTATTTTTAGAATTAAATTTTATAAGTTATTTCTTCTATCATAAAAGACATTAAGGAGTTCAAGATCTGCAGTATTTTGCACATAAGACACTCAAATTAGACATCAAGTGTTATTTTCCACTGTAAATTCAAGATTAACCTCAATTTGAAATTTATCAGTAACCATCTAATAACGTTTTAATGGATAATGTATTTGAGTGCATCAAAGATGATGTTAGGAATAACATGAAATTTTAAAGATCAATAGTAAAATGTATACAAAATATAATAAAATACGAAAAAATATATTAAAAATCATAACTTACAATCTCATCACTAAAAGGAACCATGAACTCGGGTACAAAAAGATGCTTTCGAAATTGACCTACAAATTAGAAAATAAACAATTAATAGTGTAAAAAAATTATTATATGATAATTAAATAATATTAAAAATACAAGAAATAAAATATTATCTCGATAGGGAACTTCTTGATCAGTCAAGACAGTGCTAACTTTTTCCTTCAATATTCCAGTACAATTATCAAATATTTTTATTTCTAAATTTTTTTTTAGTTTTATATTTAAAATATAAACATCACCCATGTAGGACATGGTACTAGTGTCTTACTTCTTAAAAATCATCATAGTACCAACTATTTTTAACTTTTATTGTGGCTAAATTCCACAATGTGTTGCATTGATCAATTAAATCAATACCAATATTCTCATTTTTGAGATTTAACTGATTAACAAGTTGATCGGGAACCCCTAAAACATTAACTAAGAAATTAATTAAAAATTATGACTTAAATAAATGAAAATTTAAATAATATATAAAGTAATAAACAAACTCACCATCCACCTTTTGTAGTACTTATGATCCGGCGATGCGTATTTTAAAAAGAACCTAAAAGTATCTTTCGAATACTCGTTTATATATAGCGAATTGTTTCATTAAAAGAGTATCTATATAATAAGTAAAAAAATAAACATTATAAATTATATAAAATTATTAAATAAATGTAAGTTTACTTATTGAATTGATAATAACAAATACCTTTCAAAGTTAGAGGATTCATATTTGTATGGATGTCAATTATTTTTTGCAATGGACGTTTCTTTTCTGAAAAGTGAACATTAATTGTAAAATGTTATATTTATATAGATGGATGTATGATGAATGTTAAAGAAAAAATTCTTATTTATACACTACAAAAAACCATCCATATGGAGAGGGTTTTGGCGAGGGAAAAGCCCTCGCTAAACGATTTGGCGAGGGCAGAGGCGAGGGGCAGTCGCCGTCGCCTAAGTGCTCCTCGCTAATTATTTGGCGAGGGCGCCCTCGCCAAATCCCGAGGGCAGAATCGCACTCGCGAATTAGCGAGGGCATACCCACTCGCGAATTGGCGAGGGCGCGTGCCGTCGCCTTTTCCCGAGGGCAAATCCCCTCACCAATACGCTGGGTTTAAAAAAAAACAGACCTGGGTTTCGAACCCAGGTCTCTAAGGCCACTACCCTTACCCCTCACCACCAGGCCACCCTTTATTCATGTTTTTTCGCACCTGGGCGCGCGCATGGGGGTCGAACTCGCGACCTCCTGAATTCTGAAGAGTTTATGCGCCCCAGTGTGCCAATTAGGCTAGGAGCTTTAGTCGTAATATTTCAAATGCATTATATATTTATCCTTTTTAATTTCTGTTTTTATTCTTTAACTCAATTAATTTAATAAATTACCAACTATATGTTATTAAGTAAATTAATTATATTAACTCAATACTTAATTAATTTAACAAATCCCTCATTACTAAATTTAATAACTTATACTTATATATGTATTAATTAATATATACTAAATTTAATAATTTATACTTATGTATGTATTAACTAAAATTTATTCTTTTATTATTAATTAAGTCAATTAATTGAATAGATTACTAACTCAATTAATTTATATATTAGCTCAATACTTAATTAATTTAACAAAAACCCTTCATTAGCTAAATTTAATAACTTATTAACTCAATTACCAACTATATGTTATTAAGTAAATTAATTATATTAGCTCAATACTTAATTAATTTAACAAGTCCCTCATTACTAAATTTAATAACTTATACTTATATATGTATTAATTAATATATACTAAATTTAATAATTTATACTTATGTATGTATTAACTAAAATTTATTCTTTTATTATTAATTAAGTCAATTAATTGAATAGATTACTAACTCAATTAATTTATATATTAGCTCAATACTTAATTAATTTAACAAAAGCCCTTCATTAGCTAAATTTAATAACTTATTAACTCAATTACCAACTATATGTTATTAACTCAATTTATTTAATAAATTACCAACTATATGGTATTAACTCAATTCATTTATATATTAGATCAATACTTAATTAATCACACACAAGCAATATGAATTAAAACCATATAAAATAAAACATTCTCTCGTACGTTCACTTCACTTCAATCTCTATACACGGGATGGTATTACGAATGACTTCCAATGAATTTATTTATTTTCAATTTTTTTAAAAATGGAACTATTGAAAATTGTCTACTTTCTTTTCCAATCTCCTTTTTCTAGTAATCTAGTTAACTTTTTATTCAAAAGTTTAACACTAGTCTAAAAATATAAAAATTATCTTTACAATGTTGTTACCATTTCAAAAGTTTGTAGAACTTGTGGCAAGGATCAAAATGTTCAAGACTTTTTACATGTACTCATCAACACCATTCATGTGAAATAAATTACATCTCCAATTATTTGATCAATCAAATTACTATTAATTTAATCAATAAAAACGCATAAATTTACCGTAGAAATGAACCCCTCGAAGTGTAGAACAAAAATATCCAAAAATTAGTCTCGATCGGTAGCTCCGGCAGCGGCGGTGGTGCGGCTGTACGCGAAATTGGGGAAGGAGGAGGGCTTTTTAAATGGGCTTTAGGCGAGGGCAATTACGAGGGCCCCACCCCCCTCGCCAATTAGCGAGTGGTGGACCGTCGCCAAATCCCGAGGGCCACAATGCACTCGCCAATGAGCGAGTGCAAAACACACCGTCGCCATATCCCTCGCCAATTGGCGAGTGCATCTGTTTCCACTCGCTAAATAGCGAGTGTGATTCCGCCCCTCGCCAATCCCCTCGTTATTTGTGCCCCTCGTTAAATCCCTCGCCAAATAGCAAGGGTAAAATACCCCTCGCCAATTCCCCTCGTTATTTAAGCAATTTTTTGTAGTGATATAGTAGAAGCCTAGAAGGATAATTTGACTTAATTAATTAAATAAAGAGCGTTTTTTTGTTAGGGAATATTAATAGTGAAATATAATCTTTGAACGTTTTCCTTAATTTAATTAAAAAGTTTTCTTTAAAGAATATATATAATTAATTAATGCAAATTTCCTTCAATCTTTTTAATTAAATTAAGGAAAACTTTCAAAGATAATATTTCACTATTAATATTCATAAACAAAAAAACGCTATTTAATTAATTAAGTCAAAATTTTGTTGGAGAAATTGAGTTTTATTCAATTTCTTAATATTTAATTGATTATTAATTAATCAATTATTTGAGGCTATGAATATTTAATTTTCGAGGAATTAAATGTTATAAGATTGTTCTATTCTCGGAGTAGATGATCGTAGTATATTTAAAATCTCAAAACCGAATTTCGGTGAGTGAGAAATTAATGTACGAAGATTAAGACGTAAAAGTGTTGTCTTAAGATTAGTGTTAATAACTATCTCACATTGATTAATGTGAGAATTAATCACCTCCTTATTAGTAGGAGTTAGTTAAGAGAGTTCAAATTATAGTCACTATTGAACCATTCAATATGCCACGCGCGCGCGCGCCGCCCGCCCTCCCGTCCGGCCGCGCCGGGGGCCTTAGCCTTGGCCTTGGATCTTGGCAATTGGACTTTGGGCTTGGGCCTGGGGGCCATCTATATTTTTAAGGCTCTAAAGTTTGGGTTTTGGCCCACACGAATTTAGGGCAGCCCAAGTCTGGTGGAAGTTAATTGCTGACCAGCCCCCACATGAGTGGAAATTACCACCTATAATCATGCAGACTCGCAATAGTGACTTCGAGACAGAGATAGTGAATCCTTTCTCTTCGGAAAGGACTTAGCATCCACAGCTCCGCCCAGCCTTTCCCAATCAAACAAGGGTCCGAAGGAGAAGAGGACATATGGCCGAGAATCGAAGAAGCAAAAGAGGACCCTTTCCAGATGACCGATAGAGGTTGGACAGATTCCTGTTACCAGAAGGAGGAGATAATAAGGCCTTCACCTCCAGGAATGAAAAAGCGGCCACCCCCGCCCTATCCTATCCCTGCAGCGAAAATCCGAGTTCTCTATTTATCTTCGGGGACATCATCCGACTTAGCGGCAAACCTCTAGATCAAATGAAAATGAAAAGAAGGATCCTGTAAGTTCAATAATGCCTTGAACTCCAATTAGAGTACGTGGTATATATATTCTAGAACACTCCCAACTACTCATTATTTGAAGTGCTATCTCTGAACCCCAAGAGCTATCTACAGATAGAGTTCTATCGGCACTCTGAAAGCCAATACATGGAAGACGAACATCTAATTCCGTGCCAGAAGTTGTCGACGACGATGAGGGGATAATAACATCAGACGACGAGGCAGCCTCAGTTACCATACATATGAATGAAGTGGCAGCAAGCCTGCCTACTAAAGTACTTCAGCGTCTACTAAGTCAGCGACATTTCCCTTTCCTACAATGGAATGGATGAAAGGTACCCAAGTCCAAATCTCATTCAAAAGACGTGGGTGGGCTCATAACGTATTCCAGAGCGGGAGTAGGTCAAAACTTTCACTTTAAAAATCGCAGCACATGACTTGAAAACGAAACTCCCTGTTATGCATACCTTCCGTTATGTCTGTATGATTGCTCACTAACTGAAGACTGACTTTTTTTTTTTAGTTAGCATCGACATCAAAGGAAACTTCCAATGAAAGACGATCAATGGCTGAGAACTCGTCTTAACCGTACTCTATTGGCTATTCTAGAATCTAAGTAGTAGCTCGATTTGGATCTAAAAAGGAGAACATTCTATTAGGGCCGGGGGACCCTATTATCTTATCTATTCTATAGAGCACAAGTAGATAGATCATAAAAGAATGGTAGACATAGACTAACAAGAACCCCACCTTAATTGACTAGTTCCTAGAAAAGGGATAAAAGCCTAGTAAGGAATCCAACTATTCATTCAGTTGCACCACTTCTTTCTTCTTCTTCACTTCGGTGGTGAAACTACTTTTACGGGCGTAAATAAGAAAAAGTTCTTCCTTTCTCGCTCCTACCCTACGACAAGCAGGTACTCATCAACAATTCATTTCCGCATCTGCATACATTCCTCTTGGAATTGACTTTCCATCTGGGACCTACCTTCCTCCTGGGATGTAATAAATTGGAATAAGGATCTTATCTCCTATGCGAACTTGCCCTGCCCTATTAGTTAGGGATACAAAAGTTATAGATCCCTTTGGTTTTCCTTCTCTCCTTTTGTGATTGAATAGAGAAAGAGTGCTCATGCCATATCAGGCAATGGTGGCAGGTAGCTTGACAGTAGCATACTTTTGGCGATCCGCAGATCGAGTACCTATTATACCATTGCTCGGCTTGTTAACTCCCTTCGGGGTCCTTCTTTCCACCTGCCTCTACTTAATTCGTCTTTGCTTTGGCGGAATAACACTAGGATAAGAGCCTTCTCCGCCCTATAAGCTGACTCCTGCCCTATTGTGGTATAAATGAAAACGTATATGGTGAGATTATCCTATCACTGTAAGCAAAAAGTAACACAGCAGATGAAAAAGAGAGAAGCCGCTAGTTGGACTGCTCCCCCCAGCCGAAAGAAAGCTATAGATCTCTCTTCCTGGCACCGCCAAAGACTCTAACTAATAGATCAAGTCTCTCTCCTCTGCCCTGCCGCAATCTCATTCCTTTTGGTCTTCTGCTTGGTTGGCGCAATACATGGTGCACGGTGTCATGCGTACGTACTAATCGCGACATGTTGTCGTAAGGACCAACTGCCGGGAGCAAGTGCTAGAGAAATTCTTGAATCTACTGACTTCTGTCTTTAGAAGGGGCCAATGCTTGATCAATAATGAGTGAACGGGCCGTAGGCGATTACTCAGACGGAGTAGGATCTGTCGTCCTCCACCTATTTACCAAGGCAGCACCCAACAACGACGTTACTCAGTCACAATACGCAGGGGCAGCCCCTCTGAATGCATTGATAGATACATTCGCGGAGCCAGGTACGAAAAGTTTGACCTGTTGTGACGAGTTGATCGCCGACGAATCATGAAATTCATCTAAATTTACGGGGTTTCGGACAAAAAAATGGACCTATTTTGGAAAGTCAATATAATATTATACGTAGTTTCGATAAATGATGGTCCAAGAAATGGTCCTTTGTGAATGAGAGATAACGAAATCCTCGGAAAAACGCGACGTGAAAACGTTCGTAAAAGCACCAAGATCCTGAATGCATTGCATCATCGATTTCTCTTTTTGTCTCCCCTGAAGCGTCGGCTGTGGTCGTTTCCGCTGCGTATGGCTGGTCTGCGTTCGCCTCCATTTCTGCCCACCTTCCAGGACTTCCGGAGTCCAAAGACCTGAGACGAACAAGCCCAGTTGAGCATCCGAAAGAGAACCATGATGGCATGGCCCGGCCCAGCCTGGTGTACGAAGAAAGAAGGAGGCAAAGAGAACCAAAGGTGGAAGGGAAATGAGATAAGCTTAGTTAACTTCTGTACCTTTTTTCTTTAGGCAACAAGATGCTGCTCCTGTTGGACCGAATGTACTTTTGAGATGGTGAATTCTTTGTTTACCACGTATCGACTAATGATACACCTTATAAATGAAATCGATATTTTAATAGTACTTTGCCCAAGCGAGTACTCAATAGAAGTCAATCACAACCCTTCCCGCGTGTAACAAAAAGAGAGAACTCCTGTAGTTTGACCTGTCGAATGTGTATGATCGAAAGATGCCAGAGTCAAGGCAAAAGATTGGTAATTCTATGATGTACGAAGAAAAGAAATAAGGATTTTTGTTTGTGAATGATAAAGTCTCTCACCAGAAGGTGTAGAGGGCGTGGAGGAAGGAAAAGCAAAGCGTGGGATGGGCAAAGACCACTGAAAGATGGATTTCTGGGGAACTCTAAGCTACTTAGAAGAATTTTCGCTATTGGACTCAGAACACTAAGCCTTACTCGTAGCTACATAGAAAACTACTACAGTCGGCTAGGCTCCGTATTCGCTGATGGATAGAGTTCAGCACGCGTGGTTGGCAGCCGTCAGTGCAGTGCTAGCTCGGGTAGGTGGATGGAAGGTTAGAAGGTGGGTTATAGGGATATCCACTCTTCGGAATAGGCAGGTCGGGAGGATCTACATAGTAGTCTCCTGGGGTTGATTACTTTCCTCTCTTCGATTTAGCAAGTCACTTATAAAGATAGACGTTCTCTTCGCTAGCACCTCTATCAATCAGATCGTCCCATCAGAGCGATTAAAAGCATCTTTGTACGAAAAAGGTCTTAGTGCTATAACTGAGCGAGTCGTGGATTATAAATAGTAGCAACATTTCGCTGATCGCACAACCAAGCCAACTAACAATAAATAAAAATATGGTTGTGCCTCTTTTTGGAGACTTCGCTCAATGGCTAACATTAGAAGTGTTCTGAGTTAGTCACAGGGAAACCCGCAATCTCTTTCGAACTTCTGACTCTATAAACTGAACTTTTATGGCTTGCTTATTTAGCTTGGCCACTCTTTTAATGTGTAAAGTTCGAACAAAGAAGAGTCGGGTCAATGTCATCAAAAAGACGCTTATATATAGCCCATCTTGGGAAAGGAAAGATGTGAAGCCACCAAGGCTGTTAAGCACAGATTAAAAAGAAAAAAAAGAAGTATGAGATGGAGAACGAACCAGAACTTGAGCTCATTGAAGACAACCCTGTGTTTCAAGCTATCGTGTCCGTCGCTGTTTATGAAAAAGCGTTCAAATGGCATGCCTATCGACCACCAAGCGCGAACTACCGATCCAATCCTCATGTGCGATCATATATGATATTTCTTTATTCTTTTTGAAGTGGTGGACGCAAACAAGCGCAAGGCTAAGGCCAACAGTAAAAAATCTTCTCGAAGATATTCTATTGACCTTTTAGAGAAGGTTTGCATAAAAAAAGACGGGGTTTTGGTAAATGGTTAGATTTCTAGGACTGACTTGAGCTCTGATTCTTCATGTGAACCTGCCGTACCAAAAAGATCTTATCATGGCGTATATAATGCATCTGTTCATGAATCGGGTAGCTCATTTGGCCACGTCTTTGTGAGCTCTTCCGATTGTTTTCCTTTGTCTTTCGCTCCAAGCTGAAAGTCAAGTGTCGGGACTGGGACTAATGAGTGCTAAAGATTGTCATTGTCGCATATTCGCTGCTACTTTACACACACTGACTCAATCCTGTGTTTTACCGCAACACAAAATCATTATCTCAACATCTATTTGCCAACCAACCAGGTATCAATATGTATCCGGTGTGGCGTCGTGTTGAGTATGAACATGGCTGGAAGTTACCTTTATTTTATAAAGGGTACCTTCCGTGGAAAAAGGCTCTTACCAGCCTACGAACAAGGGCCTCTACGATTGATGAATAGAAGACCTACTTACGAAGATGGATCAATCTATTGAATGCAAGAAAGCAGCTCCGAAGTTTTCCTCAAACTGCACCCGAGCCAAGGGGTTGAATGTCGAAACCAACCATCCCCAGAGTGCGGTGAAAATCCAATCAAGATCTGTCTTCCGCTTTCTTAATACATTGATAGCCTGATTAGTAGAGGATTCGAACCCCATAGAATGGTATGGGCTAGATGCCTTCCGATCATCAGATACAATACACAATTTGATCTATGCAATTAGTTGAATACTAAATATCACTAAACCTTCTTTCTAAGTATGATAGAGGTGACGAATGGAGAAAGTTTGATCTCAATGATTCAAGGAGCGACAAAAGTGATCAATTGTTGGGCTTTTCGGGGTGCTCTTATTAGGCAAAGAGGTCAGATAGCGAAAATCTGCGTTCAAATCGATCTAAGTGCTCCCGGGATTCGAATTGGCAAGCATCGTTAAAAGATGGAATATGAAGGAGTACATTCCTTATGAAAATGCGATGGGAAATACATAGAAGTTGCATTCATCCTAGCACGCTTCCAGAGTCTGTTTTTAGTAGCAAATTAAACAGGGGGGTAGTCGTTTCCCTTTTACAACCCTAAACCTTAGGATTAGGATACGACGCCTTGCTCCTTGAGTATCATGGGATTGAATACCCCGACCTCCCAGAGGCTCCCGATAAAGCGATTTCAGCCTTCCGGGCAGTTAAGGGCCATTCCTACGTCCCTCATCGGTCTGAATCCCCACCCGTTTTAGAGGAAGGATCAAGCAATTCACGGTCCCTGGCTATACGAAAAACAACAGATTGTACTACATCGAAGACTGATACCATTTGTACAGCTTAGAATGCTAATGGAAAGTAAGCGTAGGCCCACTGGAAGACTTTGACTTGTAAGGCTAGCATAGCAAATCAGAAAGAGAGGTACGAAAGCGGATGGAGAGAGGATGGAACCTTCTCCTACTACACTACATTTTGCACTTTACCTACGATGGACCACTAGACGACAACAAAGACTAGACGGATTGGTTACCGAATGAAGAGACAGAGCTTTGACATCCTCAAGTCACAAAGAAAGGCTACGGACAATGGTCCTAAAAAAGGAAACTAGCTCATGGATATACGCCAAGAACTGATTGGACCACTGGCCAAACAGAACGAGGAGAAAGGGAATACATCAAGACGGGGCTAGACCGAAAACAAGATTACCCAGTTCAATTGAGACACTATTGCATCCGGAAAAGTGGCTTGTGACCTTGAACCTTCCGTAGTCAAACACTATTGAGTTCACTGCCGGGCTCCTCGTCGAGATGAGAAAGACAAAGGAAAAGGCAAACAGTCCAGTGCAGATGCAAACATGGTAGAATTAGAGTTCACCGAAGAAGACATATCAGCATGAGCTCGTAATATTCAAAATAAAGTTGTCATTCTAAAAGGAACATTAGACCACTGCACTTAAGTCACATAGACGTATGTGATTTGAAGACTGTGCAATTAGAGGTGGATTTGTATATACCTCAAAATGTGGGGGTATTTAAAATGTTTGGTCTCAAACAGATATGCTACAAAAGGCTTAGAAATCGAGATCAAATAAACGTGCTAAAGGGAATGGGTTTAAAATCCACAAAGTAACAGCTGAAACTGTGGTAACCCAACCATGCTGACTGGAGATCCCAAGAACTTGGTTCAATGGGAAAACTAAGTTGTGAATGTTGAGTTGGAACACTTAGTTTTCCAAACCATTCCTTAGAAAAGCACAACATCAAGTGTTGTCCCGTAAGATTTATGGTAAGGCTAAGTCTATGACTTTTAATGGTTCCCAAAGACCTCTGGGAGGTAGAGTATAGCGGTATACTCAATATGGGAGTCCACCTATATAACTGAGAAGTGGGGCCGCTTCACAAATAACACTTAAGAACTCAAAGGGTGTCCATGGCCAAAATGGACAAAAACGTGAGAACGAAACACGTTTGAGACGTTGTTGTGTCAGCACCTTTGTCTAAGTGCACACTAAGGAGGAGTAGTTCAAGGCATCACGTCCACTAAGCCGCCAGTGTACTCGATAGTGTTTGACTACGGAAGGTTCAAGGTCACAAGCCACCTTTCCGGATGCAATAATGCCTCCATTGAACTGGATTGCGAGTCTGCATGATTATAGGTGGTAATTTCCACTCATGTGGGGGATTGTTGGAGAAATTGGGTTTTATTCAATTTCTTAATATTTAATTGATTATTAATTAATCAATTATTTGAGGGTATGAATATTTAATTTCCGAGGAATTAAATGTTATAGGATCGTTCTACTCTCGGAGTACATGATCGTAGTATATTTAAAATCTCAAAACCGAATTTCGGTGAGTGAAAATTAATGTACGAAGATTAAGACTTAAAAGTGTTGTCTTGGGATTAATGTTAATAACTATCCCACATTGATTAATGTGAGAATTAATCTCCTCCTTATTAGTAGGAGTTAGTTAAGAGAGTTCAAATTATAGTGACTATTGAACCATTCAATATGCACCGCGCGCCGCCCGCCCGTCCGGCCGTGCCGGGTCCGTGGGCTTGGGCCTTGGATCTTGGCAATTGGACTTTGGGTGGACTTTGGGCTTGGGCCTGGGGGGCCATCTATATTTTTAAGGCTCTAAAGTTTAGGTTTTGGCCCACACGAATTTATGGCAGCCCAAGTCTGGTGGAAGTTAATTGCTGACTAGTTGACTTCTCAAATTTGAATTTGAAACTGACTGAACCTGGAAATAGGGGCGTCCAGGTACACAATGTCTTAATGCGTGGAGGTTTCAGAAATGACAGTTACCATTCCTGAAACTGAAGTCTTAATGTACTGGAGGTTACAAGAATGGAAGTTACCATTCCGGGAATAATGACCAGTCATGTGGTGGCAGTTACTGCCATAAATACCCGCCCGCTCCCTACCTGAGTGGCACTGCCTATAAATAGGAGTGCATTGTTTTGAAAAAAACACAACTTTTGCAAGCATCAAAACACTTGAAAATTTCCAGAAAAACTGCATCCTGTTTTCCAGCATTCTGCATTGCATTTTAGAGTGCAGTCCAGTTCAGACGTGTCTTTAGTTCGTCGGAGCTTTGTACGTTGCGGTGTTGCTCGTGCAAAGACGAAACCGTTTTACCTTTCGAAACACCTCGTCAAACCGTGAACACTATCCGAGACGTGTTTGTTTTACGGGAAAAGATATAACCTTGACTTGGCTATATTTCCTTAACCTCTTTTCTGTTTCTTCAGTGCTGCTATTCAAAGAAAAACGGACTTGTTATTCCAAGAAGCTGCCAAAAGAAGAAAGCTGCCTCTTCTTGAAAACTTTAAGACCTTGTAATTTTTATTTACAGTTATTTATTTCTTTCCGTCTCCTTGTAAGCCATTGTTGGTAGTATAAATCCCAACAAATTTTCTTCTACCTATTTGTATTAATTAAGGAAATTTTCTTTAACATTCATCATACATCCATCTATATAAATATAACATTTTGCAATTAAAATCCACTTTTAAAAAAAGAAATGTCCATTGCAAAAACAAAAATTTGACATCCATACAAATATGAATCCTCCAACTTTGAAATATATTTATTATTATCAATTCAATAACTAAACTTACACTTATTTAATAATTATATATCATTTATAATGATTTTTTTTATGTAGATACTCTTTAATGAAACAATTTACTATACAAAAACTTAGGAGTCGTCTCATCATCCAACTCAGACTCAAGGCGAAACGATCGGGGGATACTCCATACAATCCAAAAAGAGTAACAATCATCATCTCCTTTCTCTTTCCCTATTTTTGTTCTCTAAATTTCAAGCTCTGTTCCTAACATATTTCATCATCTCTTTGCAAAAATTATGAAGAACTCTTGTCAAGTTCGTCATCCATCATCCCTCCAAGCTTCCACGCGAATTTAGGCAAAAAATCAGTGTCTAAACCAAGGAAACTACGCAGGTTTCCAACGTAAACCCCTTTAAGTGCTATTTGCGAAATTTCGATTACCGTTCATAATTTTCGGTGCTTGAATCTGATGGAATTTGTGTTATAAATGTTTTGTTATAATAAGGTTATGTGGTAAAGTCGCTACCAGTGTCCCAATATGTGTTTCACGGAGGAGGCGGGAAAGTGTTTATGAGGGTAGAATGTGATAGAGTCGCTATCAGTGTCCTAGAAGGAGGTGGAAGCGTTTAGGGGGTAGCATGTGGTAGAGACGCTACCAGTGTCCCATACGATTTATGATAATGATGTTATATGATATGTGAAAATTTATGAAATATGATGACTATGATTATGATAATTATGATGATGATTATGAATGAAAATATACATTAAACCCTCCGTGAATAACAAAATTCACTATCCAATTAATAAGAATAATTTACAATAAAATGTTAAGATAAATAATCTTGGCGTACTGCCAATCTGTATAGTAGTGTACAAGATGTCCACTGAGATTTTTATCTCACACCCCAAACTAATATCTTTTCAGGTTTCGACTTCGAGGGGTCGGTGCTGCAGCAGTGATGACACAGAGTTTCCCCAATAATTAAAATGCTATAAGAATTTATATACTTAATGCTCGTTTTAAATAAATAATATTACTTTACTTGGAGATAATCACATTCGTATGTCGAGTGACAAACTTTCCTAAAAGTTGCTCGATGAAATATATGTATGCATCTGAAGGTTCTGTTGGACAAGAACAACCACCGGCTGCTGAACAAGAACAACCACCTAACGCAGCATCTGGAGCTGACATGGCAAGGGAGTTCTTTAATTCCCTCCAAACTTACATGCAACAGCAAGTGCCACCACCACCACCGCCGTATGCACCTATGCCATATATAGTGCCTAGGGTCAATGAGTTCGTTGAACAGTTTCAAAGACTACAACCACCTAGGTTGAACGGGAGGGAAGGTCCCATGAACAAGGAAGAATGGATTGCCGGGCTAGAACGCATCTATCGACACATGACCTTGACAGATGCACAAAAAGTCTCTTGTGCACAATTCTAGTTGGTGGAAGATGCCGCCCAGTGGTGGAAATCATACGAACGAACTCTAAATGCTGAAGGACGATAAGCTCTTACTTGGGAGGAGTTTAAGAAACCAGTCATGGACATGTACTTTCCGCAAGTGTTATGTGATCAGAAGGAACAAGAATTCATCAATCTTCGACAAAGAACTCTCTCAGTGACTGAATATGAGAGGAGATTTAATCAACTGTCCAAGTATGCTCCACATCTGGTGGAGATTGATGCTAAGAAGGCAAGAAGGTTTGAAAGAGGTTTGAGGCCGGAAGTCGGAGGAGTGGTAGCAGGACTGAAACTACCAAACTACAATAAAGTCTTTGACCGAGCACTGATTGTCTCGATCGGTTTGGGTTTGGAATTCAAGCAAACTCCGACGATTGTATCTGTTAATCGCAACTATCAGCCTAACTTCAAAAGGAACCTAGATCCACAACTAAGGGAAAATAATTTTAGGGCCCCAATAACCATACCGAACTGTCCTAAATGTGTAAAAAAACATGCGGGAGCTTGCCTCTATGGAACTGTGACTTGTTACCATTGCCATCAGACAAGACACAAGATGACAGAATGTCCTTTACCACCGAAAGATCGAGCTCCGACAATGAACAATCCGAACCACCAACCTGTGGGAAACTATCAGGCTCGATTGCCGCCTGTATAGAACAACCGCCCACCCGGACCACCAAGGGGAGGTCCACCCTATTAGGGACAAAGAAGACGTGCTCAGGTGAATGCTATCCTCGAAGATGGAGGGGACGAAGAAGGACCACTACTCGAGCACCCTGAACAACATGAAACCCTAGCAGGTACATTACTTGTACTTGAAATACCTGCTTCTGTACTTTTCGATACGAGAACATCCCATTCCTTTATGTCTTAAAAGTTTAGAAAAAAAGTGGTAATAGTGGGTGTGAAAGGAAGTACCTTAAATGTAAGTGTTCCATCCGGAAACACGATAAATATTGAAACCCAAGTAAAGGGATTGAACATAGTAATGGATGATCACCAAATAAAAACCGACTTTCATGTTCTCGACATGAAAGATTTTGATATAATTTTGAGTATAGATTGGTTGACGAAAAATAAAGCCATAATAAAGTGCTCGGAACGCGAAATTGATTTTGAGACAGACGACGGTCAATGTTTCACTTTCTGTGGGATCAAGGCGATGACAGGAGTACGAGTGATATCCGCAATCAAAGCTGTGAAATCATTACGAGAAGAAGGGTGTCAAGGATACTTAGTCCACGTTACTGCAGAAAATGAGGACAAATAATCGTTGACTAAAGTGCCGGTAGTAAGGAACTATCTCGACGTGTTTCCCGAAGAGTTAATCGGGATGCCCCTATACCGTCATATAGAATTCACCATCGACTTGATACCTGGAGCCGCACCAGTATCAAAGGCACTATACCGAATGACGCCAAAGGAATTGGAAGAATTGAAGGAACAATTGGAAGATTTGCTGAAAAGGAAGTTCATCAGGCCTAGTGTATCTGTGAGAATAGGTATGAGATCACCGTTAATGAGGTGATTGGGAAGATTCAATATATATAGTCAAGGTACAAGAGATTTACAAGGAAATAATAACAAACAAATAAAATAAAATATTTACAAGATGTGGTAAATAATAATTTGAATATTTATTTCCTATTATCCCCCCTCAAGCGATGTAGTGGGTGAATGGACACGCAAAACTTGGAACGAAGCAACTTAAAACTAGGACGAGGAAGACTCTTCGTGAAGATGTCGGTAACCTGGAGCTCGGAGGGAACAAACTGAGTGGCGAGGCGACCAGACGAGATAAGTTCCCGAATAAAGTAACAATCAATATCAATGTGTTTTGCTCGCTTATGCGCAACAGGATTTTGAGAGAGAAAGAGAACACTCTTGTTGTCATAGAGAAGAAGAGGGCGACCAGGGGGCAAGGCACCCAATTCGCGAAGAAGCTGGGTGACCCAAATGATTTCCTGAGCAGTGTTGGCCATGGCACGATATTCAGATTCACAGCTGGAACGAGAGACGGTGGGCTGCTTTTTGGCACTCAAGAAACCAAATTGCCACCCAAGAAAATGGAATACACATATGTAGAGCGGCGTGTCTCAACACACCGAGCCCAATCAGCATCCGAGTAGCCGATAAGAGAGGGATCGGAACCACGAGTGAAAGTGAGACCGAAATTGATGGTACCTTGAACATAGCGAAGAATACGCTTGATAGCGGCGAAGTGATCCACCGTGGGAGAGTGAAGAAACTGACTGACGTGATTGACAGCATAGGAAAGGTCTGGACGAGTGATGGTGAGATACTGCAGGGCGCCGACCAGGGACCGATAAAAGGTGGGGTCATGGAAGGGTGCACCTGTGCTGACAAGCGAGGAACCAGCGACCAGAGGGGTAGAGACTGGTTTGGACTCCAAGAGGTCGGCCCGAGTGAGGATGTCATGGGCGTACTTGGCCTGACCAAGAAACAAAGTGTCCGAGGAGCGAGACACCTCAAGGCCGAGGAAGTAATTGAGTTCGCCCAAATCTTTGATCCGAAACTCTACATGGACACGAGCAATGAAACGCTTCAGGAAGATAGGGTCATTGCTCGTCACAATGATGTCATCGATATAAAGAAGAAGATATAGAGTGACCCCCTTGCAAGTGAAGTAGAACAGGGAGGTATCAGCTCGGCTGCAATGAAAACCAAGAGAGGCGAGGAAGGAGCTGAACCAAACAAACCACGCCCGAGGTGCCTGACGGAGCCCATAGAGAGCCTTCTTGAGTCGACATACATGATCCGGAAAATGAGGATCAATAAAACCCGGAGGTTGAGACATGAAGACGGGTTTGGTTAGAACACCGTGCAAGAAGGCATTGTTGACATCCAACTGATGTAGGGGCCATCCATTTTGAACACCAAGAGAGAGCACAATGCGAACAGTGGCGGCTTTGACGACCAGGAATCTGAGAGAAACTCTGGGCGACCACGCGAGCCTTATAGCGATCAACTGAACCATCACTGTTAAACTTTGTCCGAAAAACCCATTTAGAACTAACTATGTTTGTGCTCGGTGGGCGAGGAACTAGATCCCAAGTTTGGTTCGCGTGGAGAGCGTCAACCTCCGAGCGCATAGCCGTCGTTCAATGAGGAAGCTTCAAAGCGGACTTGAACCCCTTTGGTTCATCAGAGACAGCGAGAGTAGATAACAAGCCTGTGGTCGCAATGTCAGCCACATAACGAGGCTTGAAGATGCCAGACCGAGCCCGAGTAACCATCGGATGGGTGGATCAGGGAGCGGAGGGCAGGTCGGCACACTGGTGCTCGGCCAGAGGCAAGGCGGGACGAGCAGGAGGTCGCTCAATAGGCAGGACCTCGAGTGGGCGAGGAGGCATATGTCGAGGAGCCAGATCTGAAATAGCCTATGAGGGGTGTGGGCAGAGCAAGCAAGGCTCGGTGCGAGCAGGAGTAGGGCGAGTAGCAGGTTTAGGGCAAGGAACTGGACCGGGAGAAGGAGACTCCGGAACCAGAAACGAGTTGTAATTAAGAGACCGAGAATCTGCCGAGGAGCCCTTATCAGAGAAAGGGAACGATGACTCATCAAACCGAGCATGTCTAGTAGTATAGAAGCGGGAAGTGGCCGGATCGTAATACCGAAACCCTTTATGAGAAGAACTGTAACCCAAGAAGATGCAAGGAACACTGCGAGGAGCCAAATTGTGAGGAGAGTAATCCCGAAGGTACGAAAAAACACGACAACCAAAGGTTTTGAAATTGCCATAAATAGGAGGTGTATGAAAGAGCAATTCATACGGTGACTTGTCATCAAGTACAGGCGTAGGTAAACGGTTTATAATATAAGCTACAGTGGCAAATGCATCAACCCAAAAATGAGAGGGAACACTGGAGTGAAGCATGAGAGACAATTCAGTTTCAGTGATATGTCTATGTTTACGCTCCACACGACCATTTTGTTGAGGAGTGTAGGGACATGACAATCTATGGTGAATACCTTTGGCGGAAAAGAAATCCCGAACTCTACTGTTAACAAACTCCGTGCAACCATCACTCTGAAATGCTTTCATGGAGACAGAGAACTGAGTACACACAAAGGTATGGAATGCTACCAAAACACCATAAAAAATGGACTTAGCACGCAAAGGGTACAACTACGTGAAGCGAGAAAAATCATCAATAAAGATAGCATAATAACGATAACCATCATTAGAACACACCGGGGTAGGCCCCCATAAATCACAATGAATAAGATCCAAAACACGGGATGTTCACATTTTATTCAAAGTAAAAGACAAATGTTTGCTCTTTGCCAGCTGACAAGGAGTACATAGAGAAGGTTTAGGCAAAACAGAAGTAACATCCAAGTTACCCAAACGTTTCAACAAATTAACAATCGAAATAGAAGTATGTCCTAATCTATGGTGTCAAAGCTCAAATGAAGCACGTCGAGCAGCAGTGTGCAACGCGGTGACCAGGGCTGGGCGACCATGCTCCGGAATGTAAAGACCGCGACTACGCCTGCCGCGAGCCAGAGGTTCCTTGGTTACTCGGTTCTGAACCACAAACGAACGATCAGAGAAAACAACGTCGATAGGATAATCTGAAGTCAGTTTGCTTATGGATAATAAATTTTTAGTGAGATGGGGAACAACCAGAACATCCAATAAGCGAAATTTATCATGAGCACGATAAGAACCAGTGTGAGTAATGGGAATAGAAGTATCGTTCGCGACAATAACATGATCATTACCATTATAAGGTGTGAGATCATCCATAGTAGTGGAATCCGGAGTCATGTGGGTAGAGGGACCGGTGTCAAGAAACCAATCTGAACTAGGGGAGGGAGCAACCGAGCACTGTGACTCGAAGGCCTGAGCAAGGTTGATAGGGCTGAGACGAGCAAGCATATCTCTCGGGACAGCGACTAGCAAAGTGGCCCGGTTGACGACAAATTTGGCAAGTAGGAGTGAAAGACCGTTTGCCCCGAGCGCCTTGCTGGGCAGGGGAAGGGAGACCACCGGAGGTAGCATGTGGGCGACCACCATGACCAGAAGTGCGAGCATGAGAGAAAGATCGGGGCTGCGAGGAGCCAGAGCGCTGATCAGTGGATAAAGCAGGAACAGGAGCGGTTGGGGCGTCAATGGAACACTGCATAAGGTCAAAACTAACAGCCCGATGAACCAGATCGCGAAAAGGAGGCATCGGGGTCATAGACATACAGGTGTCAGAGAAACCAAGAAACTGAGGGTCGAGACCGTTTAAGAACCAATGACTCTTATCAACGGCATCTACAGGACGACCAATAGAGGCCAATTGGTCACAGAGAAGTCGAAACTTCTTGCTATATTCATCAGCCGAGGAGGTGCCACGGTGGAGGTTGAACAATTCACCACGTAACTGGTTGAGGCGAGAGGCAGAGGAATGACTAAAGGCCTCCGCGATGGCTGTCCAGACAGATCGAGATGAGATGAGGTGAGGCCGATGACTTCGGCCATGGTGTCTTCAGAGAGAGAAGAGAGAATAAGGCTCAGAATCTTCTGATCCAACGCAAACCAGGCAGTATAGTCCGGGTTTGGGACATCCTTGCCATCGGACTTGACGGTTTTGGGTGGTTCCGGGCAAGAACCGTCAACGTGGGAGAATAGATCGTGGCTGGTGAGAACAGGAACAATCTAATTACGCCAAACAAGATAGTTTGACGCAGAAAGCTTCACGGTAAGCATGTGAATAAGAGTGTTAAGGGGAAGAGAGGAGGAGGAGGAGTCTGCCATGGCGCCGGAAGGGGAGAAACGGGCGACGACGGTGAAAGGAGAGGGACATGAAGAATTTAGCGTGAGGCTATGAGTGACAACTAGGGTTTAGGTGAGTTTGACTGATACCATGTGAGAATAGGTATGAAATCACCGTTAATGAGGTGATTGGGAAGATCCAATATATATAGTCAAGGTACAAGAGATTTACAAGGAAATAATAATAACAAACAAATAAAAGGAAATATTTACAAGATATGGTAAATAATAATTTGAATATTTATTTCCTATTAGTATCTCCTTCGGGAGCGCCAGTCTTATTTGTGAAGAAGAAGGATGGGTCTTTCCGTATGTGTATCGACTATCGAGGACTCAATGAACTAACTATTAAGAACAAGTATCCTTTGCCAAGAATCGAAGACCTATTCGACCAACTGAAGAACGCTAGTGTATTCTCAAAGATCGATTTGAGGTCCGGTTATCACCAGTTGAAAGTCAAAGAGAGCGACATTCCAAAGACAGCTTTTAGGACACGCTACAGACATTACGAGTTTATGGTATTGCCTGTTGGTGTCACAAATGCTGCAGCGATCTTTATGGACTTGATGAATAGAGTCTTTCACCCATACTTAGATCAATTTGTCATTGTATTCATCGACGACATACTCGTGTACTCTAAAAGCAAGGAGGAAGACGAAAATCATCTCAAAATGTCTTAGAAACAATGAAGCGTGAAAAATTGTACGCAAAATTCAGCAAGTGCGAATTCTGGATCGATCGAGTCATGTTCTTAGGACACATCATTTTAGTAAATGGAATTGAGATGGATCCGGCAAAGTTAGAGGCTATAATGGACTGGAAGACGCCAACTAATGTCAACGAAATTCGAAGTTTCCTTGGATTAGCGGGCTATTACCGAAGATCCATACAAGATTTCTCATGCATTGCGAAGGCATTAACTCAGTTAACGAAGAAGACAGAGAAGTTCATTTGGACACCTACTTGTGAAGAAAGCTTTCAAGAGTTGAAAAGAAGGTTGACCTCTTCACCAGTATTAACTATCCCAGATGGATCCGAAGGGTTTGTCATCTACACAGATGCATCCTTATCCGGACTAGGATGTGTCCTCTGCCCCCGTCGCTACATCGGTTTGTACCCTCACCCAGTCATGGTTGCTACGTTCTCTCGCCAAATCAAGGGTTGCTATAGGTCGTGTTATCTTTAGTCCGCCCTTTGCTTTTTCTTGCTGGAAGTTTTACAAAAAGAGAAGAGCCCATTTTAAGTTTATGAAGCCCTCCCCTTGCGCTTCATTGGCACTCAACCCTCCCTTAGCTTTCATCGTGCATCGCTTCCGCCACAAGCGCCACATTAGAACTGATATCTCCTCAGCCGTAATCTCCCCATTATTACTCCATTACAAAGACAAAACAAAAATGGTGTCCCTTTCTCCACTTTTTTTAAGTGTACTCCATAAGCCCACATTTTTCCAAACATGTTTTGTAAAAGGGCACAAAAAAAGAGAATGTACCGTTGTAGCCTCATGTCGGCCACACAGAAAATAATGAGGGGATATAGGAACATGGCGGCGTGCTAGATTCCCCTCCGTTGCTAAGATATCCCATGCCACCTTCCATATAAAGATACGTATTTTAGGTGGAACGTCCAGCTTCCAGATCCTCGTCTACCAAGTGTGCACATGATCAGCGTTCGACCCCTCACCCCCTTCTTTCTCCTTTGCTTTCATTCTGGTCGCCAACTTGTATCCAGTTTTGACTGAATACACCCCTTTCATTTCCATGTGCCAAAAAGATTTATCTTCATAATGCCTCCCTCCCATAGGTGTTTGGAGAATCGCTTCTACTTCATACGGTAAGAAGGCAGCCTTTACTAGTTCCTCATTCCAATCATCATTCTCCCTAATAAAACGACCCACCGTTGACACACTAGCCATTCTTGAGAGAATTCTTCCTCCATGTAGTCCATGAACCCACTTATCTTTGAATATCCTCACTCTCTGTCCATCCCCAATTCTCCACCGTAGGCCTTCATCCACCAAGTCGCGGCTCCACATCATCGATCTCCACACATATGATGGGTTGGACCCCAACTCCGCATCCATTACTTGTACATGTTTATAGTACCTAGCTCGAAGTACCCGGGCCGCCAGAGATTCCGGGTGTGCAATCAGTCTCCATAATTGTTTTGCTAACATGGCCTTATTGAAGAGCTCCATCTGCTTAAAGCCCATTCCTTCCTCTTTCTTCGATGAGAACATATCCTTCCACTTTTTCCAGTACATCGAGTTCCCACCTTCATTCTTCCCCCACCAAAATTTAGCACACATTTTTTAAATCTCTTTGCACAAAGAGTGTGGGAGTCTGAAATACGCCATAGCGTACGTCTGGATGGCCTGAATGACAGCCTTAAGTAAAACTTCCTTCCCTCCTTCTAAAAACTCTCTAACTTTCCAATTCAGAAGCTTGTTTGCAATTCTATCCTTGATGTATGTGAACTGTATCCTCTTCGTTCGTAGTGAAAATGTTGGTAAACCCAGGTATATCTCGTGGCCTTGACTCATTCGTATTCCCAATTGGTCTTTGACCATGATCTTGGTTGCCTGTCCCGTATTGGGGCTGAACGTAATAGATGATTTTTCGTAGTTAACCAGTTGGCCAGACGCCCGCTCGCATCTTTGGAGGCCCTTCTTTACAACCTCTCCGCTCTTGTCATCTACTTGAAAAAAGAGTAGACTATCGTCGGAAAAAAGCAAATGTGTAATCTCTGGTGCTTCTCTCGCCACCTTAACCCCCGTAATGAGCCATTGGTCTCCAATTGGCGAATGATTCTTGACATTCCCTGGGTGCATAACATAAATAAGAAAGGGGACAAAGGATCCCCCTGTCTAATGCCCCTTGTTGGTTGTACACATTCCTTCACCTCTCCATTGATTTTAAAGGAATAAGAGACGGTGCTCACGCAATCCATAATCAAATCAACCCATTTCCTACTGAAACCCGTTTTCACCAAGATGACCTTTAGATATGGCCATTCAACACGATCATATGCTTTTGACATGTCTAGCTTAAGTGCGGCGTATCCTCTCTTGCTTTTGTTCTGTCTGATCCAATGTAGGCATTCGAACCCCACAATTACATTATCCGTAATGAGGCTTCCTGGGGTGAAAGCGCTTTGAGACTCATCCACGGTATCCCCCATAACCATTTTGAGTCGATTGCTGATTGTCTTGGCTAATATTCGGTAACACACATTGGTTAGACTGATAGGCCGAAAATCCTTCAAATCTTGTGGCGCATTGACCTTCGGGATAAGCGTGATAAGGGTCTGGTTCCACTCCTTCACTGTTCCCCTTGTTTAGAATACCCAATATTTTGTTTGTAACAACCTGACCAACAATCTCCCATGAATGTTGATAGAAGTCCGCCGACATACCATCCGGACCGGGCGCTTTCAAGGGACAAAGTTCGAAAGCCGCCTTTCTAACTTCCAACTCACTGAAATCACTATCCAAAAACCGTTGTTGGTTATCAAAAACCCCCATTGGACACAACTCAGCCACTTCTCTAACATCACATTCATTTGGGTTGTTGCTAGCAAAGAGCTCCATATAAAATTGTGTTACGATGTCCGCAACTTCCTCCGGTCTATCACACCATCGACCATTTCTATCAAGGAGACCAACTATCATATTTTGCTTTCTTCGTCTTGTCGCTTGCCTGTGAAAAAAACTCGTGTTTCGATCCCCTTCCACCAACCACTTGTTCTTTGCTCTTTGTTGCCACCATACCTCCTGTTGGGATAGCAGTTTCTCGAGTTCCCGCTTAGATTCGGTGATCTCCTCCTTAGGCCAGTTCTTGGACTCATTATTCTGTAATGCATCAATTCTCCTTCTGCAATTTCGAACTTGCTTTGAAAGGGAGCCTCCTTTCTCTTCCGCCCAAAGTGTAACACCTCGTCCCAAAAACTTTAATATAAATAATGCATAAATAAACTTGATAAACTAGAATTTAATTTTTCGTATTTTTCTCCTAATAATAATATTAGAGTGTGTATATTTGCAATGACTTTGAATTTTTCAGGAAACGGACGAGCATTTTGAGGCGGGTGCACTCCCAGCACTCTAAAAGAGCTTTTAAATCATAAACACATTAAAGGAAACTTTAACTTCCATTCTTTGAAAGAAATCAAATATTTCGACGAATTTGAGAGTTTATCATTTGGAAATCGAATAAAATAAATAAATAAATTTCGTCTCGAAACGTGACGGGCCAACAACTAAAAATCCTAAACAATTAAATCTATTAACTAAACACTTTTGAAGGGATATAAATCACTCACGTCACCTCCTCAGGTGTTTCGAAAGAAACAACAACCATCTCCTTCTGCTATGTAAGGCAGCACTCCCCATCTTTTACCTTGAGTCATTTTATCAAAAAAATTAAGCCAAGCTCTGCAGAAATTTGTAGGTAGCTAAATACATCCTCCGAATCACTGTCCAAGGTAAGAACACCCATCCTCATACAAGCCTTCTTTGATTAATCTCTCTTAACTCATAAGAGAAGATGGATAGTTTCTATCATTTCGGTGAAACTTAGGAGTCGTATCATCATCCAACTCAGACTCAAGGCGAAACGATCATGAGGATACTCCATACAATTCAAAAAGAGTAACAATCATCATCTCCTTTCTCTTCCCCTGTTTTTGTTCTCTAAATTTCAAGCTCTGTTCCTAACATTTTTCATCATCTCTTTGCAAAAATCATGAAGAACTCTTGTCAAGTTCGTCATCCCTCCAAGCTTTCACGCGAATTCAGGCAAAAAATCAGTGTCTAAACCAAGGAAACTACACAGGTTTTCAACACAAACCCCTTTATGTGTTATTTGCCAAATTTCGATTACCGTTCATGATTTTCGGTGCTTGAATGTGATGGAATTTGTGTTATAAATGTTTTGTTATAATAAGGTTATGTGGTAGATGTGTTCTTGTTGTTTGAGAACTAGATTAAGTATGCGAAATGACTTTAGAAGTTACAGTACAAACTGAAAATTAAAGTTGAAATGCAGTAAATTTAGCTGTCCATATCTTTTGATAGAAAAATGATTTTGACTCAAAACCAAAGAGGTTATGATTTCCATATGGTAGGGAGTTTGAATGTAAAAAATTACACAAATTGGTTCTGTATTTTGGGAGTTATTCGATTTTGAAAGTTCAGGCAGTAAGCTGGGAAATAAGGAAAAACAGAGCATTTTCATTTCAGTTCGAAACTTTGGAGTCGTTTTTACTCGACTTCGACACACGAATCTTCACAAATTTTTTATGGCCAATAAACTTGACATAACTTAGTTTAATTGACTTGAAGAAAAACGCTATTTGGATCATCCGTTTAACGGGAATAAAATCACGAACATGGGAGAAAATTTAGTCATTCTATGCCTTTAAACTATAGCTAGCAAGGACCAGTTTTGAATTTTACCAAATTACGCTTTCTGTTCTATTGCCATGCGATTTCAAATAATTTTTATTGACCAAACAAACTGTGTTAATGCTTTGCATTACGTAGTCGCGAAGTTTTATGAACGGCTAGGACCGAAATTGATAAATATTATGCGAAAAACACTTTCTTCATTATAAAATCTAAAGAACGAGATTTAACGCCCTCGTTAAATTCTCAAACGACCAAACAAATATTTAAATATACTTATACATATTATTCCGATATTTTTGAGATATAGAAAGAATGCTTTGCTTTGAAAATAATTATATGCGTTACTACGACCACCTTTAAAATTATATTAATCGAGGATAAAAGGGATCACTAAAATACGAAAGAACTGTGCTAGGCGAAGTGCGGCCCAAGTCAAAGCTCGGACGGTCCCTGCGTTACGCTTGTTACACTGTTCAAGAAGTTTGTAGCTTTTCTTAAAAGTTAAAGAAGTGGGTGTCATTACTGTATTGCTGTAATATTATATGGACTGTTGGTGTATTCTGAACTAAACTAAACAAACGTCAACATATAACTAAGAACACAATAATACAATGATAATTATAATTATAATATAATATTATATGTGTGATACATAAAATACGATTTCACGAAGGTGGCGGGAAAGTGTTTATGGCGGTAGCATGTGGTAGAGTCGCTACCAGTGTCCCAATATGTGTTTCACGGAGGAGGCGGGAAAGTGTTTATGGGGGTAGCATGTGATAGAGTCGCTATCAGTGTCCTAGAAGGAGGTGGAAGCGTTTAGGGGGTAGCATGTGGTAGAGACGCTACCAGTGTCCCATACGATATATGATAATGATGTTATATGATGTGTGAAAATTTATGAAATATGATGACTATGATTATGATAATTATGATGATGTTTATGAATGAAAATATACATTAAACCCTCTGTGAATAACAAAATTCACTATCCAATTAATAAGAATAATTTACAATAAAATGTTAAGATAAATTATTCTAGCATACTGCCAATCTGTATAGTAGCGTACATGATGTCCACTGAGATTTTTATCTCACACCCCAAACTAATATCTTTTCAGGTTTCGACTTCGAGGGGCCGGTGCTGCAGCAGTGATGATACTGAGTTTCCCCAATAATTAAAATGTTATAAGACTTTATATACTTAATGCTCGTTTTAAATAAATGATATTGCTTTACTTGGACACAATCACATTCGTATGCCGAGTGACAAACTTTCCTAAAAGTTGCTCGATGAAATATATGTATGTTATCTTTAGAACAATTACTGCTTATTATATATACTGCTAAGTTTTTTTTTTTTTTTTTAAAAAGGGCTACACTACTCTTACCTCAACTTATATTTGTCCTTTAAATTATTTATGCTGCAAAACTCTTATTATTTTACTCGTATTAGTATACTTTCAAAAAAAAATTTAGGTTCGGCTTTTCGAAAACTAAGTGGTGACTCGAATTTAGAGTGTTTAAGCCTCAAGTGCTGCATTCCGGATTCGGGGCGTTAAAGATGGTATCAAGGTCTAGGTTCAAACTTTCGGACAAAATATATATATATATATATATATATATATGTATATAAAATTTATTATTAGATGATTTTTGTATAAATTTTCAAAACTATACAAACAATGTTACTAGTGGGAAAATGTGTCTCCTGCCGCGGCCGAAGCACCTCGAGGTATGTTATTATTTTTAAAAGAAGATTTAAAGTTCAGTACAATACAAAATGTTATGAGGAATTTATTGTGTATATAATATGTGGAATTTAGGAGCATACGAAAGTATAAGATATACTTTGATATAAATTAATTAATTATAGAATCATAAAGAATACATTACAAGTTTGCTTTGCCTAAAATTTCGTTAAATGTGTAAGTCACGAATGGAGTTGTCTGCTTATGTGCCTAAAAATTTTACTTTGTTAAAATTTTGTTAAATGTGTAAGAATACATTACAAGTTTACTTTGCTTAAATTTTGTTAAGTGTTTAAAAGTTTTTTTTTTATATAGACCGTGGCACATCCTTTTGCATGATACTGACCTTAGCCCTCCCCCTTTTTTACCTAGGAAAACATGACCATCGTTGATCGCTACCGCCATATTTTCCAGTATGCCCTAGAACTAATTTCGGCATACATCATCCATTTTCGCGAGCTTCGTGTGAATGCCGGTAACGTAGCTTTTGCTGATACGGACCTCGTTGCGGCCACACGTTTTGCCAACGGAGTTCACGAGCCCTACATCCCTATAGCACAGGGTATTCTCCATCGTATGACGAGGTATGACCTGATCCCAGAGGGGCACATCCACTTGGAGGCTTTCCTTACCGAGGTTACACGAGGGATCACAGCGTCTAAGGAGAGCCAACGATTATCCTAAGAGGCCATGACTGCTGCCCTTGCCGACACGGCCATGGCATAACTATTTCGTGAGGATGCATGGTTGGGTCGTGTGAGCGCAGAGTTTCGTAGAAATGGTGTCATTGCATAGGAGTATATATCTGTCATCTCAGACAAGTGTGTAGACAGGCTTCTGGAGGCAGCTAGACTTAACCATATTAGTGTTGTTGTCCATTGGGAGACTAGTGGGTTAGTTGGAGGACCAATTGCCCCGGACCCAGTAGAACCTCATGACGAGCCGATACAGGGGATAGAGGAGATCCCAGAGGTATACGACCCTCCATACGCCGATACCGAGACATGATCAAGTGATGAGGGCGACATTAGTGACGTACCTCTCGTTCTCGACTTTTATGCTTCATCTGACGAAGCGGGACCTAGCCACCTACCGAGCCCTAGACATTGACCGTCTCACCCCTTTTTGCATGTACATATATTTATATATCTATATGGTATAGTTAATCCGATTATACACATCACCTGACCTATAGTATTAGTCAGAAGTACGGCCCACATCCTGCACGGCCCTTGCTTACCCGATCTTTTTTTTACCACTCCCTTTTCTCACACGCATGCCATTTTGATGTGAGGATGCGATGTGCTAGCATTATGTTATGTGATGCCTTTTGTAATCTGTAATATGATGTAAGGAGTCTAACTCTCCGTATATTTTGATGCTCATGTATATATATTTGCCACTCTCACTTGATGTGAGTTTGTTTTATTCTACCTGTTATTTTTACCTGTTGCCGCTTTAATTACATGTATCAATGGTTCCCGAACTTGCAAAAGTTGAGTGCCGTCATTGTGCAGCAGAATGATCACAGTATGTTCCAATGTTGTGTGTACTCCTAATGAATAACTGGTGTTAGTACCTTGTAAATTATTGATGATGGGTTATGTTTTTGAAATTTTTCTCACACCTATATAATGTAACTGTATACTCTTTTCTCTTCAGACCTTTACCACTGTTAGTATGGTACCCCCTCGTGGACGTGGATGAGCCCGTGTTAACCGACAAGAATATCGAGAAGCATCTGAAGGTTTTGTTGGACAAGAACAGCCACCGGCTGCTAAGCAAGAACAACCACCTAACGCAGCATCTGGGGCTGACATGGCAAGGGAATTCTTTAATTCCCTCCAGACTTACATGCAACAGCAAATGCCACCACCACCACCGCCGTATGCACCTATGCCACATACGGTGCCTAGGGTCAATGAGTTCGTTGAACAGTTTCGACGACTGCAACCACCTAGCTAGGTTAAACGGGAGAGAAGGTCCCACGAACACAGAAGAATGGATTACCGGGCTAGAACGCGTCTATCGACACATGACCCTGACAGATGCACAAAAAGTCTCTTGTGCACAATTTCAGTTGGTGGAAGATGCAGCCCAGTGGTGGAAATCATACGAACGAACTCTAAATGCTGAATGACGACAAGCTCTTACTTGGGAGGAGTTTAAGAAAGCAGTCATGGACAGGTACTTTCCGCAAGTGTTATGCGATCAGAAGGAACAAGAATTTGTCAATCTTCGATAAAGAACTCTCTTAGTGACTGAATATGAGAGAAGATTTAATCAGTTGTCGAGGTATGCTCCACATCTGGTGGAGATTGATGCCAAGAAGGCAAGAAGGTTTGAGGCCGGAAGTCGGAGTAGTGGTAGCAGGACTGAAACTACCAAACTACAATGAAGTCTTTGAGCGAGCACTGATTGTCTCGATCGGTTTGGGTTTGGAATTCAAGCAAACTCCGACGAATGTATCTATTAATCGCAACTATCAACCTAACTTCAAAAGGAACCCAGATCCACAACTAAGGGGAAATAATTTTAGGGCCCCAATAACCATACCGTACTGTCCTAAATGTGGAAAGAAACATGCGAGAGCTTGCCTCTATGGAACTGTGACTTGTTACCGTTGCCATCAGACAGGACAGAAGATGACTGAATGCCCCCTACCACCGAATGTTCGACCACCAGTGATGAACAATCCAAACCATCAACTTATGGGTAACAATCAGTATCGACCACCCCCTGTGGGCAACTATGAGGCTCGACAGCCGCCAGTACCAAACAACCGCCCACCTGGACCACCAAGGGGAGGTCCACCCTACCAAGGGCAAGGAGGTCGTGCTCAGGTGAATGCTATCCTCGAAGATGGAGGGGACGAAGAAGGACCACTACTCGAGCACCCTGAACAACATGAAACCCTAGCAGGTACATTACTTGTATTTAAAATACCTGCTTCTGTACTCGATACGGGAGCATCCCATTCCTTTATGTCTTAAAAGTTTAGAAAAAAAGTGGGAATAGTGGGTCTGAAAGGAAGTACCTTAAATGTAAGTGTTCCATCCGGAAACACGATAAAAATTGAAACCCAAGTAAAGGGATTGAACATAGTAATGGATGATCACCAAATAAAAACTGACTTTCATGTTCTCGACATGAAAGATTTGATATAATATTGGGTATAAATTGGTTGACACAAAAAAAAAGCCATAATAAAGTGCTCGGAACGCGAAATTGATTTTGAGACAGACGACGGTTAATGTTTCACTTTTCGTGGGATCAAGGCAAAGACAGGAGTACGAGTGATATCCGCAATCAAACCTGTAAAATCATTATGAAAAGAAGGGTGTCAAGGATACTTAGTCCACGTTACTGCAGAAAATGAGGACAAAGAATCGTTGACTAAAGTGCCGGTAGTAAGGAACTATCTCGACGTGTTTCCCGAAGAGTTAATCGGGATGCCCCCAGACCGTCAGATAGAGTTCACCATCGACTTGATACCTGGATCCGCACCAGTATCAAAGGCACTAGTGTATCTCCTTGGGGAGCGCCAGTCTTATTTGTGAAGAAGAAGGATGGGTCTTTCCGTATGTGTATCGACTATCGAGGACTCAATGAACTAACTATTAAGAACAAGTATCCTTTGCTAAGAATTGAAGACATATTCGACCAACTGAAGAACGCTAGTGTATTCTCAAAAATCGATTTGAGGTCCGGTTATCACCAACTGAAAGTCAAGGAGAGCGACATTCCAAAGACAGCTTTTAGGACACGCTACGGACATTACGAGTTTACGGTAATGCCTTTTGGAGTCACAAATGCCCCAGCGATCTTTATGGACTTGATGAATAGAGTCTTTCACCCACACTTAGATCCATCCATCATTGTATTCATCGATAACATACTCGTGTACTCTAAAAGCAAGGAGGAACACGAAGATCATCTCAAAACTGTCTTAGAAACAATGAAGCGTGAAAAACTGTACGCAAAATTCAACAAGTGCGAATTCTGGATCGATCGAGTCATGTTCTTAGGACAGATCATTTCAGCAAAGGGAATTGAGATGGATCCGGCAAAGTTAGAGGCTATAATGGACTGAAAGACGCCAACTAATGTCAACGAAATTTGAAGTTTCCTTGGATTAGCGGGCTATTACCGAAGATTCATACAAGATTTCTCATGCATTGAGAAGTCATTAACGCAGTTAACGAAGAAGGCAGAGAAGTTCGTCTGGACGCTTACTTATGAAGAAAGCTTTCAAGAGTTGAAAAGAAGGTTGACCTCTTCACCAGTATTAACTATCCCGGATGGATCCGAAGGGTTTGTCATCTACACAGATGCATCCTTATCCGGACTAGGATGTGTCCTTATGCAACGCGGAAAGGTTGTTGCATATGCGTCTCGACAACTCAAAATACATGAACAAAATTACCGACGCATGATTTGGAGTTGGCTGCTGTGGTTCATGCACTGAAGATCTGGAGACATTACTTGTATGGTAGCAAGTGTGAGATCTATACAGACCACAAAAGCTTGAAGTACTTCTTTACACAAAAAGAACTGAATATGCGTCAAAGGAGGTGGCTTGAACTCGTAAAGGATTACGATTGCACTATCCATTACCATCCCGGAAAAGCGAACGTGGTCACCGATGCCTTGAGTAGGAAAGCAAGTACAAAACTCAACGTCGTACCAACCACACAAAAATCACTAATCAGAGAACATTCCCGAATGAATTTGAAATTTTCACCACAGTGTTGTGCGGATTCCAAGATTTTTGCACTCACGTTACAACTAACCTTGAGAGAACGAATCAAGGATGCACAACGGGGCGACACATTCCTCGAGGGAATAAGAAAACGAGTGGAGAAAGAACCCATCCAGGGTTTTAACGTTGGCAATGACGGGACATAGATGTTCGAAAATAGAATATGTGTGCCCAAGGACGAAGAGTTGAGGAATGAAATCCTCAAAGAGGCACACAACACACCCTATACAATACATCCCGGAGAGACGAAGATGTACCGAGGACTTAGGGAGAACTTTTGGTGGAGATGTATGAAACGAACAATAGCTCACTTCGTCAAGAGATGTTTAACTTGTCAGCAAGTTAAAGCAGACCACTAACGACCATCGGGATTACTACAACCTTTGGAGATGCCGGAATGGAAATGGGAGAACATCACCATGGATTTCGTCACAGGGTTTCCTAAGACGATAAGAAATCACGACACCATCTGGGTTGTCGTTGATAGGCTCACAAAGACTGCACACTTCATCCCCGTTCGAATGACATACTCATTGGACAAGCTTGCTCAACTCTACGTGGAAGAAATAGTCAGGCTGCACGGAGTACCGGTTTCAATAGTTTCCGATAGAGACCCTCGTTTTACCTCTAAGTTTTGGAAGAGCTTACAACGAGCCTTGGGAACTAATCTGAATTTTAGCACTGCGTATCACCCTCAAACCGACGGGCAGTCAGAGAGAACTATTCAAACTCTGGAAGACATGTTGAGGGCATGTGCTTTGGACCTCGAAAGAAGCTGGGAGACTCACCTTCCTTTGGTAGAATTTTCTTACAACAACAGTTACCAAGCCACCATAAAGATGGCACCATTCGAGGCTCTTTATGGGAAGATGTGCATATCGCCTATTTGTTGGAATGAAGTTGGAGTTCGCAAGATTCTTGGGCTAGAACTCGTGGAGAGATCAGTGGAAATCGTTTCGAAGATCAAGGAGAGGATCAAGATAGCACAGGATCGTCAGAAATCTTATGCCGATCATATGAGGAAGGATTTGCATTTTGATATTGGCGAGAAGGTGTTCCTTAGAGTTGCACAGATGAAAGGATTGATCCGCTTCGGAAAGAAAGACAAATTGAAGCCTCGCTATATTGGGCCGTTCGATATTTTGGATAGGGTTGGAGATGTAGCCTATCGTCTAGCCCTACCGCCCGAGCTATCTCAAGTACATAACGTCTTCCACGTCTCTACCCTTAGGAAGTATGTGACCGACTTGGACCACGTCATCAGTTTTAAGGACTTAGAAATAGGTCGTGACTTAACTTACGAGGAACTACCGGTGACTATTTTGGGAAGAAAATTGCACATCTTAAGGAATCGAGAGTTACCTCTGGTTTTAGTTCAGTGGAATAGACATGGGAAGGAAGAAGCCACTTGGGAAAGGGAAGACGAGATTTTAGAGAAGTACCCGCAATGCCTATAAGAAACTAGTAAGTGAAATTTCGGGGACGAAATTCTTTTAAGGGGGTGAGGATGTAACACCTCGTCCCAAAAACTTTAATCTCTATATATAAAAGGAGGAGAGACTCTCCTATCCTTCAGCCACGTGTCCTTTGAGGCAAATTCTGCTTCAGCCATGTGTCACAATGGAGCATTTACTCCGTATGTTTTATCATTAACGTTTCCATGGGTTTAATTCAGTGTGTATTGCGGGAACTGAAGCGTTACCCGATAGTAAGACCCAAAACAAATTAGGCTTTGAACTCTTGATTTTTTTCAACACGTACTGTTTAATATCGGGCTCCATTTTCGGAATTAAGGGTTTCTGGGTTCTGATTTTTAGCGCTTGCCGCAGATGGATACGGTGGTTGACGTGATGTTCCCGTCTGGGTTCGACAACGAATTAGTCATAAAACATGTGAAACAGCCAAGCGGGTAATTAATCTTGAATTTATTTAGTCTTTTTTCTTTTTTAAATTTGATATGGGTTTATTATGAAGGAGGTGTTCTGATTCTTGTGGTTTTCACTTTATTGGAGGTTTAGGAGTATGAAATGGCAACGCATAGTGTTTTGGTTTGCTAAAGCTGTTCGCAAAAGCCAAGCCTTACTCAACCACCAAGATGGCTATCTTCTTCTCCTCTCTTTCTTTATTGATTGTTATTTTGATTTACATCAATAGCAGTGGAATGCCCATTAGCATCATGTGTTTTTTATGTTTAATTATTTGATGTTGACATGTGCAATGTGATTTGGTCTGCAAGCTTATACGCGGGAGCTAGAGGACAAAGGTTACGCACCTGGAAGAGGAAATTGAAAGGCTCAAGAGAGAAACAGGTTTGCTTCTTCATTTTTATACTTATAGTTTTGGTATGATAAATATATTTGCGTTGCATTGCAATTTGCTCAATGCATGGGCATCGTGCAATTTGGAGCCATTTGTTTGGATTTTCCTGGAATATTTTTAGTTCTATTTTCTTTGGTTGAATTTCTCTGTTCTTATTGAGTGAAAAAAATCGTGTTCAGCAACGAGGTTTTTGGGGAAATAGTTTATTTATTACTTTGAATTGGTTGCGTGATATTGTATTTCTATTTTATGATTTCAACACAAATTGATTTTCTACAATAGAACACTGTCGCTGAATCATTCAACTTACTGTTAAAATATCGAATAACATCAAATCTATAAAACACATATCTAGAAGTTATATAATTGTTAATCAGCTAGCATCAACTTAAATTCAATTATTGATTGTGATACATCTGGCTGGTGTTTGATATTTGTTTATGGTGTATTTTTTGTTCAGTAAAATGAGAAATCTAGAGCATTGTATCTAAAAGGTGTTCCACCAAGAAGCTATCAATTCAAGGAGGAAAGTGAATTGCAGGATAATGCAAAATGAATTCCTCTCTCATATTCAATTGATTATTATGCATAATTTACGATAACTCGATTCATTGATTCATATTCACAGTAATTATGGCATTTTATTAAAAAACTGCATTCTTTCGCATAAGGAAACTGTACAAGCCTAAGAGAAGTTGTACACGGGAGAGGCCTACACTAATTATAGTTTATGGCCTCAAGACTTCTACAAATGGAGAACTTGAAAGAGAAACAAATTGAGAGCTCAATTGACGATCTAACTTAGGATAATTCAGTTGTTGGGCTATAAAAAAATTGGAAACTAAATTACTGATTACGACAGGTTGCCTGAGTGTGGTGAATCGGAGACGGTAAAAGAAGACAGTGTTGGAGTGACAAGAGCAGAGCACGTAGAGGGTGAAAAGGTGATGGACCAAAGGCTGTTGAGGTGAAGCCGGAAAAGTGAGGGCCCAACGCTGCGGCTTGAAATCCTAATTGTTAATTCTATAAAATCTATTGTGGGACTTCTGATATTTACCATAGGAAACCTATATGTGTGCTTATATGATTTGTCGTACTACGTATTTTGGCTACAAATTTTTGGACTTTATCATATATATCTTATAATTTCTATAATTTATGCAGGTCTGGACATTGAGAATGATTTCTTCACTTATTGGAATGCAAGTGAATATGTTCATCGTCGTGGTGGATTCGTAGTCAGACAATTTATTGTATACCATGTTGTTTTTCATGCTTTTGCGGACCTTAGTGATACTCAGGTAATAAGAGAATGGTCTAATTCTTTCATAAACATATTGTAGTTGTTTATATTTCATTTTTGTAGTTTCCATTCTTTGCTTTCTTGGACTGATAGTATACTTGCATGTCTCATAAAAATAAAATAGACAAGCATGTGTCAAGTATGAAACTGCCTACAACCATAAGATAAGACCGGTTGTGATTCAAAACTTTATGCTTCTTTTTCATCAGTTTTAACATATTCGCATTGTGTTAAGCATAATTATTAATGTGTTATACAAAAACATATTATTGCTACTTTATTCATAGTTAAAACATACTTACTTTTACATGGTGGAGAGATGTTTTAAAAAATCACTTTTATGCTTCGTTCCTGGCAGGGTACATATTGTCTTTTGGAGATGCTTCAGAAGGATGGAAGCTAATGTTTTTATTTTGTTGCAAGCTATGAGGTAATATTTGCTTGTCTTATTACTTTTGATATTTTGTTGTCTAAGCCCTGATGTCTTTATTTTCTTGCAATTTATGAGATAATATTTGATTGTCTTATTACATTTGGTATTTTGTTGTCTAATGATCGAATGGTTATTAAGAATAATTAAGTATTCACACAAAATTTGGAAGTGGCTTCTAATTGTTATCTTAGTTTGTACTATCTTATATGATAGTTTTGGCCATCTTTTCTAAACCTAAAAGTTAGATCGGTTTGCAAACATCAGGACTACAAAGCCAGGTAGAATAAGTGAACCTTGGCAGCTCTAACCTTCATCATCTTAATTTGTTGTTTCAATTCTGAAAGCATTTGAATTAGGTTCACCAAGCTTCATTCTAAATTAAAGTTTTTTCTTGTCTTCTTTGTTTGGCTAATGAAGCTTTTGTAAAATTGAGTGTTGATTTTAAGTAATAATTGTAAGGGGTAGTATCCATTATCTTCTCTAAGAGATTTTGTTGATGCTTCGTCTACGAACATGAAGGAATACAATTTATTTTTTGAAAAGACAAAATAATTTTATTTAAGGTAAGAAGAGAGTACAACAATATGCATAAGAAATGCCTTGATTAATAAATGAGATCGTTATATATAAATCTGGAAGAAATAATTTTGAGTGGCTAATAGAGGATTAAATGGTGAGTGAGGCTCTTGAGAGTGTGAAAAATAGCTAGATGAGCATTGGGACATAACAAATTTTAACAGAAAATTAAAGTTTATTGATAATTCTTTAAATATATTTGAGTTATATATATGCTCTTCTGTAAAACTTTGGTAGGATAATTTATATTCTCGAAACTATAGAATCAAGGGATCGGCTCATAAGAGGGAAATTGAAGTTAGATTGCAAGAAATGGAAGTTGAAACTATAGAATCAGGGGGTTAGCTAATTTTGCTCAAGCAGGTAATACTAAAGAGAAAATATATTTTTAGCCTTTGTTATTATGAAAATTGATTGGGACCATGCAGTAAATTGAGTTGTTCTATTGACTGTTGTTTCTTATTTCATGTTTGTTGGCAGTTGTATATATATAGTCGAGTAGTCTGTTAGGAGCGATTATTCAGAAATTATATTGTAAACAACCACTTGGCCTGTGACAGCAAGAGTCACGTGCTGCGACCGACATTATGGTCAGATATGTTCCATATAACATAGTTGGATAAAGGCTTAGTTGTTATTTCTGTTGTAAGCGTCAAATTTTTTATATATGGAATTAAGACAGTAGCATATCAATGATTTTATAGCAGATATGAATAAAGAGAAAATATATTTGTTGTCTTTGTTATTATGAAAATTGATTGGGACCATGCAATAGTCTAAACACTAGAATAAACTAGGTTGTTCTATTGCCTGCTGTTTAATCCTAGGTTATATCAGAGCTCCTACATCTTTGTTCGCAAATTTTTAGTGTGGAGGTGAAAATGGTGAAAAATTGAGTTCAAGATCATATTCTCAAAATGGCATGCATGTAACGTCTGAAAATGATGTGGCTAAATTTTTCCCCCAACCTCAATTCTCAAAATAATAATTTTTTTTTTGTTTTAAAACTGATCCTGTTTCCTCACACTTCTTTTTTAGGCTCCTTTGATGGCCATCCTAGGTACCTTGATAAATATTCACACAACAAAGATGAAGGGGTTAGCTTGTCAAAAAAATTCTTTCAAACCCCAAATGACGTTGGTGATAGTGGAATGCCAGAATATCTTCATTCTGTGGAAGTTGACATATAATTTCTCTTAATTCATGTGCTCATATTTCAGAATTAATGCATTAAATTAACTCCCAGAATATTAGTCATTTAATTATATGAGATGGGATTTGATCTTGTCCGGAAGTTTGACTCTTATTTCGTTGAACATGTCTTTCTTTTGCCTATATATAAAACATGTTTTCAAATGAATTTTGTAGGATTGTTTCTCAACCAACTAAATTGCTAATAGTTAGTAACAAGTGAATCTGAGAACCTATTTAAACCTGTGGAGTCAATCAATTAAGTACTAAATAATGATAAATGTTTAATGCTTAAGACATTAATAATGATAAATGTTTTATTTCATTTTATTTTTAGGGGAAGGAGTGTTTGGGAGGATGCAAAAATTGCATACGAGGAACAAAGAAAAAATATATATTGGATTAATAAGTATTTGTAAGTATGAATGAATTGAGTTTTTGATTACAATTGAGTTATGTATGAATAATCAATTCGAAGCAAACAAACTATAAAAATAATGGTAGAAAGATAAGTTTCGAAATCTTTCAGTGAAAGGTTTAAATATATCTATATGTATTAAGACATTCAATTATTATTTTAAAAATAAAAAAAAAATTACAACAGACCCGTGCAATGCACGGGCAAAAACTAGTATAAATAATGCATAAATAAAGTTGATAAACTATAATTTAATTTTTCGTATTTTTCTCCTAATAGTAATATTAGAGTGTGTGTATTTGCAAAGACTTTCAATTTTTCAGGAAACGGACGAGCATTTTGAGGCGGGCGCACTCCCAGCACTCTAAAAGAGCTTTTAAATCATAAACACATTAAAGGAAACTTTAACTTCCATTCGTTGAAAGAAATTAAATATTTCGACGAATTCGAGAGTTTATCATTTGGAAATCGAATAAAATAAATAAATAAATTTCGTTTCGAAACGTGACGGGCCAACAACTAAAAATCCTAAATAATTAATTCTATCGAGTTCGTGAAACTTATTTAACAAGACCACAATTTTTAAAATACAGATTTGTGATACGAAGGCGTAACATCGGGTACTAAAAAAATTAAAATAGTAAAAGAATATCTAAAGTAACCAAACACTTTGAATACATGTAGTTTAAAAAGCGGACGAGTAAATACCCAAATTTCCTTAACAAGTAACCAAACACTTTGAATATATGTAGTTTAAAAAGCGGATGAGTAAATACCCAAATTTCCTTAACTATTAACTAAACACTTTTGAAGAGATATAAATCACCCACGTCACCTCCTCAGGTTCTTCGAAAGAAACAACAACCATCTCCTTCTGCTATTTAAGGCAGCACTCCCCATCTTTTACCTTGAGTCCTTTTATCAAAAAAATTATGCCAAGCTCTGCAGAAATTTGTAGGTAGCTAAATACATCCTCCGAATCACTGTCCAAGGTAAGAACACCCATCCTCATACAAGCCTTCTTTGATTAATCTCTCTTAACTCATAAGAGAAGATGGATCGTTTCTATCATTCCGGTGAAACTTAGGAGTCGTATCATCATCCAACTCAGACTCAAGGCGAAACGATCAGGAGGATACTCCATACAATCCAAAAAGAGTAACAATCATCATCTCCTTTCTCTTCCCCTGTTTTTGTTCTCTAAATTTCAAGCTCTGTTCCCAACATTTTTCATCATCTCTTTGCAAAAATCATGAAGAACTCTTGTCAAGTTCGTCATCCCTCCAAGCTTCCACGCGAATTCAGGCAAAAAATTAGTGTCTAAACCAAGGAAACTACACAGGTTTTCAACACAAACCCCTTTGTGTGTTATTTGCGAAATTTCGATTACCGTTCATGATTTTCGGTGCTTGAATGTGATGAAATTTGTGTTATAAATGTTTTGTTATAATAAGGTTATGTGATAGAGTCGCTACCAGTGTCCCAATATGTGTTTCACGGAGGAGGCGGGAAAGTGTTTATGGGGGTAGCATGTGATAGAGTCGTTATCAGTGTCCTAAAAGGAGGTGGAAACGTTTAGGGGGTAGCATGTGGTAGAGACGCTACCAGTGTCCCATACGATATATGATAATGATGTTATATGATATGTGAAAATTTATGAAATATGATGACTATGATTATGATAATTATGATGATGATTATGAATGAAAATATACATTAAATCCTTCGTGAATAATAAAATTCACTATCCAATTAATAAGAATAATTTACAATAAAATGTTAAGATAAATTATTCCAGCGTACTGCCAATCTGTATAGTAGCGTACAGGATGTCTACTGAGATTTTTATCTCACACCCAAAATTAATATTTTTTCAGATTTCGACTTCGAGGGGCCAGTGCTGCAGCAGTGATGACACGGAGTTTCCCCAATAATTAAAATGCTATAAGACTTTATATACTTAATGCTCGTTTTAAATAAATGATATTGTTTTACTTGGAGACAATCACATTCGTATGCCGAGTGACAAACTTTCCTAAAAGTTGCTCGATGAAATATATGTATGATATCTTTAAAACAATTACTGCTTATTATATAAATTTCTAAGTTTTAAAAAAATGGGCTACACTACTCTTACCTCAACGTATATTTGTCCTTTAAATTATTTCCCTTGCAAAACTCTTATTATTTTACTTGTATTAGTATACTTTCAAAAAAAAATATAGGTTCGGTTTTTCGGAAACTAAGTGGCGACTCGAATTTAGAGTGTTTAAGCCTTAAGGGTTGCATTCCAGATTTGGGGCGTTGCAAATTTCCCAATATATTAATGTTTTAAGGGGTTCCCAAATCAACTTGATAATCATTTAAATATTGAAAATGAGAATATTGATATCAATTTAATTGATCAATGCAACACATTGTGGGATTTGTCCACAATAAAAGTTGAAAACAGTTGGTACTTTGATTATTTTGAAGAAGTAAAACGTTATTACCATGTCCAACATGGTGATGCTTTATATTTTAAATATAAAACTAGAAAAACTTTTGAGATCAAATTTTTTGATAATTGTACTGGAATGTTGAAGAAAAAACTTAAACTGCCTTAACTGATCAAGGAGTTCCCTATCGAAATAATATTTTATTTGTTATATTTTTAATACTCCCTCCATCCATGAAAAGTAGGGACATAGGAATGGGAATGGGGCACATGTTTTAAGAAGAAGGTAGATAAAGTAAGGGTATTGTAGGGTATTGTGGGGTCCATTTTGAATAAAGTGATTGTTTGTGAATAAAGTTAATGGCAATTTGAGTAATTAAGTGATGGTTGAAGGGTGATATTTTTAAAAAATGGTATGTGACTACATTTTGTGGACAAAAAATATAGGGCAAATGGAACTACTTTTCGTGGACGGAGGGAGTATTATTTAATTATTACATAATAATTTTTTACACTATTAATTGTTTATTTTCTATTTTGTAGATCAATTTTTGAAACATCTTATTGTACCCGAGTTCATGATTCATTTTAGTGATGAGATTGTAAGTTTTGATTTTTAATATTTTTTTTGTATTTATTTATATTTTGTATACTTTTTACTAATGATCTTTAAAAAATTTACTAACATCATCTTTGATACTTCTAAAAATTTTATACATTAAAATGATATTTAATGGTTTATGATCAATTTCAAGTTAAGGTTAATCTTGGGACTTACAGAGGAAAATGACACTTGATGTCTAATTTGAGTGCTTTATTGGACGTGCAAAATACTGTAGATCTAGAATTTCATAATATCGTCTATGATAGAAGAAATAAGTTGTATGTCAGTTTTTTTTTTCTAAAAATAAATGTGAACTCGAAGACATAATTTTTCATTGGAAATAGAATTGTAATTTTTTTAAATTTATTTATTTCATTTCATTTTTTTTATCAACATTTTTTTTAAAATAAAGTTTCTAAATTAAATTTTAGAACCAATAGCTGATCAATTGGGACATCAACCTGAGAATGTTTTGGATCTTCTGTTGGTGGATGTTGTTGAGAATAATGTGATGAGGAGTTGAAGGATAATTACGAAATATCTGCTAAATATAGTCATTCTAACGGGCCTTACTGCTTGGTTAGTTTTTAACTAATGTTTTATTTACATTTTAACTATTATTTTTTTGTATTTAATCTTTTTTTATTTTTTTGTGTTCAAATCATTTTGTAGGTTCTACCAAAAGATTGTGCTCATTTGTTTTGAAATCAGTCTTGTACAGTTGTTTTGACAAACGGTCGTACTAACGAATCCTTTTCGGACTATTAAGAATATAAACTTATTTGATGCGGCCTAAAAATGTCATCCGATAAGAAGTCGACACGTGTATGGAGGATAGGATAAAAGTGGAAGTATTGGATTATTGAATACTCTCTAGATAAAGAATCTCTCCTGGAAGTCCCTTTGGAGGGAGCTCCACCCGGAGAGAAACATCAGGAAGACTTAGTCTTGATATGAATTGGTAGACCGAGAATATAGGAGAACTCCGCAAGAATCGGACTAAGATTGACCAAAGAAAGATTCTTCTCTACTTCATTGTAGTGGAAAGAGTCCACTAGGGAGAGTGGCCCCGGTCTTTCCGGAGGTGGAGAGAAGGGAAGACTCGGTCCACTCGGCAGGGCCGAGTCTTAGAGGCAGCTCCGAGATAAGGGGAGGCTCTAACTTCTTCCCAAGAGAAAGGCTCTATAAATAGGTAAAGCAAGATACATTTTCGAGGTTAGACACTTTTACTCTTACAAGACTGAATATATTTCTTATTATTATACATTGCGAGATCCTTTGAGAACTTGATTTGATAAATCAAGGACTTTGAAGTCCTTGTGATATACGAAGATTCTTATACTGACTTGAGCGTCGGAGCGTCCGCACCGGAGCCCCCTCCGGTGTGTCTTTTGCAGGTCCTTGGAGGATATATCATTCCAGCGGAAGCAGTGTACCCAAATCAGGTCTAAGCACTCGGGAATTTGGATATCTGATCCCGAGGATATATAATCCAACCGTGCAATTTTTGGCACATCATTATTCAAAGCACAAGTCCTATGCTTCGATTGCAATATAGTTGGAAGAATGTTGTTCAAGCATCCAACATCAAGAAAAATAAATTCTTTGTGGAAAGAATGTTGGGGTTTTTTTATTAGAATATTGTATATTAAGTAAATAATTTTAAAATTGCGGTACTATATATTGAAAAGTTACAGATTTTTATTGTAATACGCTGTGGGGCGACACATTTCTATATAAAAACGCTAGACCCCCACGCGTTTCTGTATGAATTTCATCTGGCATTTTTTTTTTAATAATTCCAATTTCACCCCAAAAAGTGTTAGGGTATCATTGTAATTCTTTCATGAAGTTCGGGTGCATATAGAATATTAAAAAGGGGAAACGCTCAATCCCCACGCGTTTCTCTTTCTTTTTTCTTTTTTATGTTTTTTTATTTACAGCATCAATTTATTTTCTTAGTTAAAAAAAATATTAAAGAAGAAAACACTTGGCCCCAAAGCGTTTTCTTTGTTTATATATACATACATATCATATACATATATGTTAACACATAGATAACATATGTATATATATAGAGAGAGAGAGAGAAATGATATGTAGCCCATTAATAGTCTACTTATGGAGCCAAATGATGATTTATCATTATCCAATTCATCATATTAACTTATTTAATAAATTTAAAAATATAGAAAATATATAATTTCACTTATATCTCAACTTCTACCCATAAAATTAGAAAATAAAATATTTGTAAATTTTTTAAAGACTATTTTTAATGGATTTTAGTATTAAATAATTATTAAATATTACACGTTTAATTTATTTATTGTACTTTACTTAAAAAAATTATTCATTTATATATTTTATTTTTTTAATAACAAAAAATTAAAATTATAAAAATTTATGAGTACATTAATTTACTTAACTCTAAACCCTAAACCCCTAAATCCTAAACCCCTAAACCCCTAAATCCTAAACCCCTAAAACCTAAATCCCTAAACTCTAAAACTCTAAAACTCTAAAACTCTAAACCCTAAACCCCTAAAACCCTAAACCCTAAACCTTAAACCCTAAACTCTAAACTCTAAAACCCTGAACCCTAAAACCCTAAAATTAATGGTTTGTAATTTAGAGGTTTAGGGTTTTAGGGTAAATTAATGTAGTCATTATTTTTTATAATATTAATTTTTTATTATTAAAAAAATTACATAAATAAATAAATTGTTTTTTTAGTACAATAAATAAACTAAACATGTAATATTTAATAATTATATACTAATAATAAAACCCGTTAAAAATAATTTTTTTAAAAAATCTTAAAATATTTCATTTCCTAATTTTGTGAAGAGAGGTTGAGATATACATGTAATTAAATATTTTCCAAGTAATTAAATAAGTTAATATGATAACTTGGATAATGTCAAATAATTATTTGGCTCCATAAGGGCTCCATATCATTTCTGTATATACATATATATATATATATAACATTCATGTTATATATATAACTATATATATCTACTTGTTATATGTTCTATATATATTATATATTTATATGTTTATGATATTTATATAATATATGTTTTTTTAGTTTTATTTTGTATTAAATTTAAAAATCTTCATATAATTAAAATATTAAGAAATGAAATTTAAGGTTGAACTAAGAAATAAAAATATTTAATTAATTCAAATTAGATATTTGGTACACCTTCATAACCTTCATAGGTGAGACTATTAAAAAAAATCATTAAGAGTATGTTTTTATTAGCCATGTAACACACATAAAATGAACATTCAAATAGTAAGCATAATTTTTTGAAAACAACACCCATAATACCGAATTGTTTCCAATGCATCAATACCTTATCCAGTATACAAAATAGCTCAAGTCAACAATGCACAACATAAATAAATGCCAAAATATGCAGCGAAGAAAGATGAGTTGTACCTCAACAACATCAGGTCTTGTACAAATTTGTTTCAGTTCATCAATCTTCATTCTTCGTTGAAGCTTCAAGAACAAAATCATTTAGAATTAGGATTAAAGAGAAGACATAAAGAACCATGTAAATCAAAAGAAATGACGGGCCAAGGATTTTGCCATAGAGGGGTGAGATCGATTCAAAGAAAGATTGACACTTCTTTTCTTTTTTGAAAAGCATAAATGCTAAATGAACTTGAAGGAAAGATAATTCTACTGTGAAGTACTTAATTTACATCTAACATGGAACAACTTTATCGTCCAAAATAAGATTTTTTTTTAAAAAATTAGTATGTAAATGAAATTATTAAAGTTTTAGAGAGAGATTATTAAGTTAACAATAAAGAAAATGCAACTACTTTAAAAGGGGAAAAATCTTATAACTATGTCATACTCCATATACATACATACATGAATGGTAGAAGCACTAGGCGATTCTGATAGGATACAATTCTTTCCTTCTATGTTTTTTAGATTCATAATTTTATTTAGTGCATTATGTCCTGGTACTACTGGTACCTCCAATATTGATCTTGTAATCCATTACATGGAATCTTCACTATTCAATATATGGCTTTTGCTTGATTAAAAAAAAAGTAGCTGTCACAGGCAAAACATCAAACACTTGAAGAGCAAACACAAGATATGTGTTAAAATGAGAAAACCTAAAAATTAAAGATCACATACAGATTGGATAAACAAAATATTCAAGAAATTGAGAAAAAAAATGATAATAAATAAATGCAATAATCGACAACCTAAACCCACCAAAAATCCATAAGATAGAAGGAGTGGGACTACATTTGCATAACATGAATTGACGAGGATACAAAAAATGGACAGAATCACTGACCTTTCTACTCCATTTTTACTCAGTGTCGTGTGCGTGACTCGGCGACAAACGGTCGGGCGACTGTGGGATTTGCGGCTCATGTACGACGACGGTCAAAACAGCTTTGGGCGAGGTGGGCGACCAAACGGCTATGGCGGGCGGCTTCTTGTTGAGGTGGACCCACTTTCGTGGAGGCGTGGTTTTTGTAGAAGGGAAGGGCGCCGGTTTTAAGCGAGGCGTGAGTGGCGATCAAGGGAGAGGTGGTGTTGTGAGACTTCAAGCGGCGTTGGCCTCTTCTGTGTGATGTGCGCAACTTTTGAAGAAGAGTTGCAGCAGATCTGTAGATGGTTTGTGTGTTTTTAGAAATTTGGTGTCGTTTTTTAACCTATTTTTGGTCGGAAGAAATGAGGCTATCTTTTCAAAATGGTGTTCTTAGGGGTGTTTGCAAACTCTATAAACAGCTTAAAAGCACTTCTGAAAAGTAAAAGCTGCGAGAGGGCAGCTTTAAAAAAAGTGATTCTGGAAGCTGTTTGTAGTGTTTGAAAACACCCCCTCAGTATTTTGTGAATATTAAAGAGAAAGAAGGGAGCGGTGATAGACCTATAATTTGAAGAGTTTGCTTCTCGAGAAAGCCAAAAGTCTTCTAAAAAAAATGTGAATGAGAAGTATTAGACTAGGGTAGAACACATGTAAAGGCACCAAAATAATTTTCCAAAAATAGTACTATATCTAAAAAATGGGCGGGAAACTATACTATGCTGTTATATATATATATATATATAAATAGATAGATAGAGATGTTTATCCTGGCTGGGCTAATCGGGTTGGCCCGTTTAACCCTAAAAATGTAGGGTTAGGGTTCATGAATCATAGGCTCGTTTAAATCCGAGCTTTTTTGTCCCGGACCGGTTAGCGTGCGGGCTAAATCGGGCCAGCCCGCTAGCCCGAATTGTTACCTTTTTTTTTTTTAATAAATAACATGCAAACAAATTTTGGGCCATTTGGACCATAACCATAACTATAAGCATTAATCAACCAATTACCATTCATTAGTCATTATTACTATTTTGGGTCTTTTTATGGTCATGAAGGCCTAACAACAGGAAATATATTAAAAACCATTAGATCGTTGATCCAACGTATAAAATTGTTTTGATATAATTGCATTTCGCAATAGTGCGTTTGCACTATGCAATTTGCGATTGCAATGCTTCGCCTTAATAATTAATTAAATCAATAAATATAAAATGACAAAAATAACCTTTTAAATTTAAATAAATAAAAGATATCATTTCTAACATTTCAATTTTCAATTAAAACAAATCAAAACACTTTTAACAAAATGAAAATATCAATTTTCAATTGGGTACCGCTACTAACACCCCAAAACATGTTATACACACCCCATCATTTTAAAAATAAAAATAAATAATTGTAAAATGACTAAGTAACCCTTATACAAATTAAAGATAATTTTTTTATAAAAAATTGAAAAAATCTTAGAAAATGTAATTAAAATCTGTTTAAAATAATCTGAAAAAATTAAATATTTTTTAAAAAGAAAAAAACAAATTATTCAAATAAAAAATTTAAAAATCAATTAAAAATAAATACAGTAAATTCGTATTTTTTTAAAAAAATCGTAAAAAATAATTAATTAAAACAAAAATTAAAATTAAGAATTCGAATAATGATAAATAAAATATAAAAAAATTAAAAATCACCTAAATCTTAAGAATTAATTATAAATATTAAAAATATAGTTGATTTAATGATTTTTTAAAATTTAGTTGAAATTTTCAAATTTTATTTAGCTTTATTTTATTTTTTAATATAATATTGAGTTGATTTTTCCTAAAAAAAATAATCGTTAATCTTAATTTTTTTTATTTGATTTATTTTTCAGATTTTATTTAGATTTAATTATTTTTTATTATTTTCTTAATTTTTTTAATTGATTGTTCCATTTTAAAATGATTTTTAAAATTTTGTTGATTTTTTAAAATATTTTCAACATTTACACGTAATTTTATTGTATTATTGATTTTTTTTTCTATTAATTAAATTTTAAATTTTATATTTTTTTAAAGTTTTAGTTAATTTTTATTAGTTACGAGGGTTGAAGGGTAAATAGGAAATACTTGGAGTGTGTATAGTAATAAAAATTGAATTTTAAATTTTAATGGGGTGTGTTTAACATTTGGGGTGTGTATAACATTTTATGGGGTGTTATTAGCCCCCACTCTTTTCAATTAAAACAAATCAAAACACTTTTAACAAAATGAAAATATCAATTTAAGAAGGAAAAAAAATGTTCGTCTTCCTCCTAGAAATGAGCCGCCGTCCCTCCTCAAACAAATTTTTCTGCAAACCGCTTTCGCCATTTTCGTGGACCTTTCCATTCCTAATTCAGTACTAAACCCAGCCTCGTCTCCCCCCTTCTCCTCTCCTAGCCACTCTAAAAAATCTGAGTTTTCAATTGTCTCATCTTCTTCCCAATCGTCGTCACTCCACCCTCTCGAAACCGCCGCACACCACATAAAGATTGATTTAATTAATTCCTTTATGTTTAACTATTGTAGCAATTAATTGAAAATAAGAAGGGAGATTTTGAAATTTAGAGATTGGATTTTGAAGGACTTAACAAGAAAACAATGGCTAGCAATTGAAATTTGGGGATTAAATTTTGAAACAAGTTTTTAGTATTATGAAATTAGGAAACAATTGTTAATGATTTCTGAATTTGCTCCCTACAAGAAACGTATCACTGAGACCCATAAGAGGGCAAAGAAGTGAGGCATGATCTGATCTTCTTTGATACCTTCAATGAAACAATTATATTGTGGTGTGGTGTCCTGTTGTTACCCATATATATATATATATAGTCTTTGATTTGTATAAGTGGGTTGGTGGGGAAACTTTAGAGGAAGAAGATGAAGTTAGGGTTTGTGGTGGGGTGTGGATACTGGATAGTAATAGAAAGCTTATGAAGATGAGGGCATTTAAGACAATTGAGAGGGGTGTGCTCGATTTTAGATGAAGTGTATAAATTGGGGGAGTGCATCTCTCCGAAATGGAGGTGTAAATAGTCAAACCCGACCTTTAATTTTAAAAATAAAAAAATTATTGTAGCCCGTTAGTGAGTGACCCATTTAGCTCGTGGCCTGCTAGGGTTAGAGTTAGGTCCCAACAATTATATGATCGTTAAATATGAACCGGTTAAGGCCCTAACCTTTTTAGTCCGTAGTCCTGTAGAGCTGATCCTATAGGGATAGAGTCATCCGATAGACATCTCTATATATATAGATATGATAGTATAAAATAAATTTAAACTTCAATTACCGAAACGACATCGTTCCTTTCTCATTCTCCTAACCTAATCCCAAAAGCCAGCGTTCAATATCAAGAATTTAAGCACTGCTACTAGTCTGCTAGTGCCGCGACTACTGAGAAGTTGGATTGAAGTCAGCGGGTATACGTCTACAGCTGTGATTCATCTCCGATTACCATGGTAAGTTTCTCGAATGATCAGCATTTACTTTTTGATTCTCTTTGAAGTGCATATTTACGTTTGTGGGACCTTTTTGTGTCTTTTTTTGTCTGTAGTTTCTTGATCTTCTATTGAATTGAGTTTGTTGTTTGTGTAATTTACGAAATTCAGTCCATGATCTATTGGATCTAATATTTTCCGTAGATTTATCGGTTTAACAATCTATATTGGGTAGTCGATCTTTTCTTAATAAGTTTGGTGAATGTTGCTTTCAGAGCCTGAATTTTGATGAGGAAAAAGTACAATGATTTATGTAACAATATACTATTATCATAGTTTGAAGAAAACATAAATCATTCAAGGTTAAGAAATATACGGAAGAAGGGAATTTGAGGAACCTTTTTGTGAAATTTCATAATAGTAAGAAATTGAATAGAATGCATATTGAGAGAATTGAGATATATAGAATTGGAATTGAATAGTAATTGAATTGAAAAGGGAATTAGATGATCAAAATGATTCTCATCCCTCCTCTAGAACAACTAGTCTAACTGATACTCTTTCATTTGTTGGCTTGTACAGTTGTACTCCTTCACACTTTTAATTTAAAGCTTCATAAAGTAAGGTATAGCATATAGAAATTATAATATATGAAGGAAAGACGAGAATTTTGATTACATATGTGGCTTGATATCTATTGAATATGTTTCCAGGGAGTCATTTAAGGGGGTTTTTCTTTTAGTTCTGACCTTTTGCTAGAAAACAATGTAACCTCATTTCTCGCATGGTTGATTGGAGGACAAAAGTTTTATTATTGAAATTTTCTCAATTTCTACTCTTTGAATTGGTTGGTGTAAATGAGTTTGCTAGGATATTAATTATTGGGATATTAATGGGGGATGATAGATTGGTTCTTGTTGGCAGGCTTCCAGATCTGTTTTAGGATTCATTGATTAGAATTGTTAGTGACAATGTAGGAGATTTTGAACAAGCCAATTGCAAGTTTTTATTCCTATATGTTTCCGTTAAGGATGTGTTTCCAAATAGAATCTTGAATTTCGAAAGTAGCAACCCCCATTTATCCTACAATTAAAATTATATAAATAATAATTATGTATCATCATTACCCGATTAAAATGATCCAATTTTTTTTATACATATAAACATAATAAACAAAATGTGTAATATAAAATTCTGAATCTTTCTCTCTTCTACGGGTGGCACTTCAAATTCTCTCTAATTATCCTTTCTCATTTTCTTAGAATTCTGCATTATTTTTTCTCTCTTTCTTTCTCCCTGCATTATCTTTGTTAATCCTTTTTTCCTACCTTTCTTCATTTTATCTTTCTACCAATTCTCTTTGTTAATTTCTAATTTTTCCAAGGCTCTGATGACCAACTGAATTTTGATTCAGGTTTAAGAAATTTGTTAATAAAGGGAGCTCCTTCCTCTGAATCAGTCAAGTGTATTCCGACCTCCGCCGCCTCCACTAGTCGATTCCGACAGCCGCCATTGTTTCTCCCGCGCTGCTATCCAGGTATTTCTTTTTGTTTGGTGGTTTCTTCCTCTGATACTCATTGCCCGGCGTATTCCGCTGCGCTCCACCACTCGATTCCGAATACCGCCGTCTTTGCTCCGTAACCGTCCCTGATTGCGCTGTAAATTTCGTCTCTTTTTCTTTTTCTGTGTAAATTTTATGCCAGCGCTGCGCTGTGAGACCTATTCCTCAAATAATAGGGCTATATATGTAAAAATAAAATAAAATTAACAACTATGCTCTTTTCAGTGTTTGATTGTTTATAATGTGATATAGAGTAGTAGAAGATTACTTTTGTTATAACATAGTACTTGTTATTTTGATTTAATGTGGATTCAGGTTTTTCTCGGTGCTCTAAAGATGGTGGAAACACTCTTTGAAGATATATTTCGAGTTGATGGACTAGACCCAGATGGCAAAAAGTTTGATAGGGGTATGGTATCTTGAATTTCATTCCTTTTCCACTCTAATTGCACTTTCTTTTTGTTTGTGGTGTGAACCTTGTGATAGTAGCAAAAAATCCTTTTGTATAAATTAGTGGGTATATAAAACGGAACGTCACATATATTACACTGATAGAAGTTAAATCTAAATGAGAGATTATTTTTCTAGTGACTTAAGATCCATTACATATTCTTAAGTGGATTTTTGAAACTTCATTTTGGTTTTTTAAAAATTGCAGTGAATTGGTTACTTAGAGCATTAAACCAAAGTGGTTCCTGTGGAATAACTGTGAATTCTAAGGCTAAATACATCAGATGGAAGTGAATAAAGAGTTCAATTTGTTGAATAATATGAGTATAAATTGTGATTCACATACCTGTTCCAATGGCTGGTTGAATACTATCCAATAATGTGTCTACTCTCATACTTCCAATTTTATTGTTTTCAAACACTGTAATTTTTCCTTGCAAGTTTTTTCTGATTCATTGTGTTGTGCTTTGCATGTTTTTCAACAATTAACATGTTCTGAATGCAATTTATTCTTGATATTCTCCATAGTGTCTCGCATTTCTGCTAGGAGTGAGCAGTTTGACATGCTGATGCTCCTCGATATCAACACTGAGATATATCCTATGTATGCTGGAGAAAAGTTCATGATGGTATTAGCATCCACTCTAAATTTGGATGGAACACCTGATAGTGGTTTTTTCACTCCGGTAAAATCTTGATCTAATTAATTGTGACTTTCCTTTTTCCTGCAATTCGTGACTCACTCTATACTTTTTGGCTATAGCAACCGCCAACTAGCCTTATCCTGTAGAGTTCTAAGTGAAACAAATTTAGGGATAAACATGATTTCATACATGTTCACTTGTAGTTTGATTACATGATCTAGTTACTTTTGATTGGATTATTGGTGTTGAACATCAAAGTATAAATTGCGTTTCTGCTATTATGATACTTTATCTGCGTTTGACTTCTATATGCTCGATTGTAATCCTTGAAAATGGATAGAACCCACATCTTTGGCAATGAAAGGGATTGATGCTTGCATATTATGCAAAGCCTTTCACATAGAAGTTGCATAAATAAATGGGCATAATCCTGTGAGTGAACTACTTGTTATTTTAATCAGTTGTCTATACTTGCTCATGGTAGTTGGAAAATGAATGTTTGAAATCTTAGCTTTAAAATGTTTTGTTTGTTGCCGTTAATTCTTAGCGTACCACAGATGTCAATCTTTTACTTATTTTTGTTCATCCTTGGTATTCTTCTCATTTTCCATTAGTTGGTCATCAGAGCTTCTTGAATACCAACTCCAGCCTGCTTATTCTTTTGATTCACAATGGCCAAAAGAATTTAGCAGTTGTGCAAATGTGATATTTCTTATCAAATTTTTTTTGTTGATTTAGTTTTGAGGGAGGAAGATAGCTTCACAGACTAAATGCTACGAAGTATATGCTATATAAGGTTGTGGACACTTATTTTAGTGCCTTCTATAATATGATTTCAGGGTAACAGGAAAACACTTGCAGATAAGTTTGACTATGTTATGCAAGGAAAATTGTACAGAATCTCTGAGGAATCTAGAGAGAAGCAAGTCAAAGCGTATGTTTCTACAATACTTCTAAATCCATGAGCAGCTGTAAAATACATTATAACTTACAATCAAATGTTTGATTTGAATTTGGTTGGCCTCAGGGATATATACGTTTCGTTTGGTGGACTTCTGATGATGCTTAAGGGGGACCCTTCCATTGCTGCTAGATTTGAGCTTGACCAGAAGTTGTTTATTCTCATAAGAAAGGTCTAAATTGTGCGTTTTATTGAAGATCTAATTGGCCATGGTTGTCGATTATGTTATTGCTAAACGTATTAGATGTATAAGTTGGACTATGATTTATGTAAGAAGCTAAAGAACGGAAATGAACTTAAAGGAGGTATAATTTGCTCCTTTTCTCAACTTCACTTTCAAGCATATTTGTTGAATCTGCTCACTGCTCGAAGTTATGAAATTGTTACATGTTTTGAAGTTGTTTTAGGGCTTGATCGTTTTGGCTCTTTCTTAGATCATTTTGTGTCAAATAGTAGTTTTAGATAAAACTATGTCAGAGGCTTGTCACAAAAAACTTATGAGACAAATCTTATGTAGTAATAAGTAAAATGGAGCTTGGTCTCAATATTTTTTGACAGTTTTTGTTAAATTAATACTTCTCCCTATTAATATATATTTGAATGAATCAAATTTTAATTAAAAATTGAATTAAAATCGTGTAGAGGTTTTTGCCCATCACTCTATGATTCAATTGCTTACACCGAGGGGCTTGCAAGATTTTATCTCATACTCCAATTTTCCTAATTATATGGTTTTCCATCTTTTAAATTTTACCTGATCCATTACAAAAGATGGACATCGATCGTATAATTTTTGTTCAGAAAAAAATACAAGTATATTTTTAATAGTCTATAACCAATTTGAAATGTATATAATCTTTTTTATTTATAATATACCGCATAATTTTTTGTATTAAATATTGAGTACTACAGTATTGAGCTCAAGTGGTTAGAGCACCACTACCTAGACTTTAGATCCTGGGTTCGAGTCATGGAGAGGGGAAAAAGTCAAGCACCACCACCTTAAAAAAAAAAAAAAAAATTGAGTACTACAGTATTTAATCCAAAAAATTGAGTACTACAGTATTTAATCCACTGAAAACATATGAATCACCCTCAAAAAAAAAAAAAAAAAAAAAGAAAACATATGAATCATGTCCACGTATCTTTTACGAGTATTAAGAAGATCCAAATTGCAAATTATATATTGTTTTGGATCCTTTATGATCCAAATAATTAATCTAAGAAAAAGAATAACTTTAAAAATCTATTTCAAACAATTAATCTAAGAAGAAAAACTTCAACATGTGAATAAAATAATAGTGGCACCATGGAAAATGATTGGACCAGTTTTCCAACTTGCTTTCCAAATTGTGGGGGTGGTGATGTTTTAAATGTACAAAATTAATAACACCGATTTGACAACTCAGTAACAAATCTCATCTATCACTTGAGTCGGTGGATTCAAATGAGTTGGGTTTAAGTGGAATTGGTTTGGTTCAGTGAGTGTTTGAAAACTTATTCTTCTCTATTTAGCAGTTTTAACATCATGTACACAAATAATACATCGATTTGATAACTGGGTGACAAGTCTCATCTATCAGTTGAGTTCAAATGAGTTAGGTTTAGTAAGCGTTTGAAAGTTTATCCCCACTTTTAGATCCAATCATTTAGCAGTTTTGACATTATGTACACAAATAATACATGAAAACAAAATAAATTCCATGAACAAATTTCAAGGTTGATGCCCGAATGTGAAAAAATAATAATTCTGATTTGGCATATAATATAAACTTATCCTATGATTGACCAGAGTCCCAAAAAATTATTCTAAGATCAATATGTATCAAATACTAACTATTTAAATTTTTTTTTTTTAACTTCTACTCTTTTATACTCCCTCCGTCCAAATTCATCATGCTCATTTTTTTGTGTACGAATTTTAATAAATACGGAGTATCAATTAGTTTATGTATAAAGTAAATAATTTGAGGGTATGATGGAATACATAGGAATCCACTTATAAATAAAATGATTGCTAATCTAAATAAGTGATGATTGGAAGGTGTAAATAAAATAGTTATTTGTTCCAAAAAATTAAAAAAAAAATGAACATAATAAAATTGAACAAAAAAAAATGAAAATAATGAAATTGAATGAACGTTTTTTTTAATATACTAGTATAAACTAAATTGAAATATTTCTAAATGTAGACAGGGTGTCGTATTTGACTACCACAATTAATTAATTTGAGCCATTAGATTTTAAATCTAAAGGCTTTATGATAAAAAAAATTACAATAAACACAAAAACAAAAAAGAAAAGTATTTATTCTAACTCATTTTACCCTCTTCTTCTCCCTCTAAATAAGCCTTCTTCCTTCTATCAACCCTACCCAAAAGACAAATCACAAGGAAACACGCGGCATAAAGCGCGTGAGCCTTCCAACTAGTTTTGGGGGGCTGGTGCAAAACAGCCCTATGAAACACCGTCACATAATAATGCAGCCCAACTGCAAAGCCCACTAAAGTCTGGCCCAGGCCCAATAGCTTCGTCGAGTGAGGGGTTTCAGTTGAGAAAACAAGAATCAGGTACATCAGTAGCAGCAGAAGGTACAACACGTATGCCAGTGTTTGCAGCACTTGTATACAAACGTAAGTGGACTGTGAAGTTGAGTAGAAAAACTTGAGGGGCTCGAGGCCTGTTGCTAGTGAGGATAGGCAGAGGATTGTGAAGTAAATGGAGAGATAAATTTGGATGAAAATGAGGAGTTTTTGGAGAGAGAAGTAGGCTTTGATTTTGCTGAAAATTAGGGATACGAGAATGAGGGGGATGATGATGAATGCGAATGAGACTAGGGAAGCGATAGTGGATGCGTATTTGTTACCGACGTATGGTTTGAATCCCCTTGTGAATTCTTTGTTGTAGGATGTTAGGTACCCTCTTGAGGATTTGGAGATTCTTTCCAAATCTGGGACGATTGATTCTTGAAATTTTGTTGGGAGGTCTCTGAACTCTGCTACAAAATCATCATCATCATCGTTGTCATCTAGATCAATTTGGGTTGGTTTTTTCAGGGGTTTTTTGTTGGATTTGGGATCAAGAACAGTTTTTTCCATCTGGGGTTTGTTGTTCTTGGGTAGATCTGGTGATTTCTTGGTTGAAAAAGAAGTCTTTTTGGGTGGTGATGATGTTAAGTTGAGTTTCTTGAAATGGGGTGTTGAAGTGGAGTTTAAAGAAGTGGTTTTGATGAGTTTGGTGGTGTTTTTGGTTGAGCCAGATGGGGGTTTAAGGAGTTTGGTTTGGTTCTTGAATGCATCATTTGAAGAAGTGTTGATGAGTTTGGTTTGATTCTTGGAGGGAGATGAAGTGGATTTAATGAGTTTGGTGGTGTTTTTAGAGGGGATTTTGGGAGATGGATTTGATTTGGTTTTGATAATGGAATCATTATTATCATCTTCCAATTCTAACAAAATTCTTCTTGAATGGGAAGAGACTAATGATGAAGTGATGATTAAAATAAGGGAGATGAAAAGTACCTTTGTGAAGAAAGAGTGTTGGAGTGGAGCAGCCATTGCTGGAGAAATGGAGCTGAAATCTATGTCTCTCTTTGGAGATTTAATCAGAGACACTTTTATTATAATCTGCTAGATTTAAGAGAGTCAAATGGATCTGAATTTCAGAATTGGGAGAGGAGAGAATAGTCACATTTATTTGAGTGAGAGGGGGGGGGTGTGAAATGAAGAATGAAGACTTTAATGCAGAGAAAAGGGGGAAGAGGTGATGAAATCTGTCACATGGCGCCACTACACTACACTACAAAGCGTAGTATAGTATTCAACGCGGTTTTCAAACCCCTATTCTTTATTGTAAAATACTATACATCAATGCACCCATTTGCAAGTTTATAATGCTACTGTACGGTGTGTTGCAACACAACGATTTAACATATTTGTAAAGTTTTTCTTTCTTTTCTGTTTTTTAATGAAATATGATAGTAAAATAATACTCTCTACCATCACACGAAAGTTACCAATATAAAAAAGGATGAATAGTTTTTGAAAACATAAAGTTGTGATAAATAACTTTATCTAATCTAAGAGGTAAAAAAGGAAAGTTAGATAATTTTCATTAAGACAAGGGAGTAGATGTAATACAAACAATATAAATTATATAATTGAGAGAAAAAAATTGATTTATATGAGATAAAATATAATAAAATAATAAATATAATATAAAGGAGACAAATAAGAGAGATAAAGAAAATAATGTCAAAAAATATAAAATTTATTGTGAAACGCTGAAAGAGGGAAATCGAAAAAATCATAGTGAAACGTGGAGAATATTTTTTTAATACTCATTCCGTCTCCCTTTTAACTTTTACATTTGGGGGACTGCATGAGTTTTAAGCAATATGGAGTACAATTTTATGTAAATAGGTGAAGAAAGAAATGGTAAGAAAAATAAAAAGCAAAGAGAGATATGAAGAATTAGTGACAATTATGTAATTTTAGATAAAAGTAAGAATAATTGTTAATAAATGCTGGATACGGACTTGACAAATAAATTTAAAGCATTAAATGACAAAATTAAATTGACAAAATCTAAAATTTATACAGAGGTAAATAGGTTGGACGCGTTAATTAGCCGAGTGATATTATATCATTCCTGAGGAAAATTGCTGTCAAATAAAATAAAAATTCCTGTTAATAGAGCTGACTTGCCTATTTTTCAAATTGACTTTAGCATCAAATTTAAGTCAATTTCAAATTTTTACAGATCTAAATCGAGTTCAGATTTAAGTCAAACTGAGATCAAGATTTAGGCTTATTTAGAGGTATAGGAAGTTGTTGAGACCTTGAATTTCTTTGTGATTTGGATGGTACGAAACTCTCATGTTCTTTATTAAAATCAACCAATTCTCTTTTTCTTATAAACAATTTACTGATTTTATCTATTTTTTGACGTTATGTCATTCATAATATAATGTCAAAACATCAATATAATGTTAATATTTGAAATAAAATAAGGCACACAAAATAGAAGTAGGTAAAATCATTAACTCATTGTTGAAAAAAAATGGTTTAATTTAATAAATCACGAGATTTCGTGCAATTTTCAAATCACAAAAGAATTTCATCTAACATTTTCAAACCATGAAAGAGTTTGGTGCAATTAACATGTTAACTTAATCAAAAAGATATTTATGGAAAAAATTACACTTTAATCCTTTAAAAATTTTACAAAATCACTTTTGATCTCAATATTAAAAAAAATAGTCATTTTATTGCAGTTTTAGTTCCGTTCATTAATTTTTGGATGAAAATCGTTACTTAACCAAGATATTATTCAAAAATACTCCTATATTTTATTATATAATCTTAATAACTGTATTATATATATTACAGTTAAAAAAAATGTAAAAGAATCAGGATTCTATCCATTGACCCTCTCACCTCTTGCTTATGAGATGACTCACACCTCCATAGCTACTACCACAACAGAAAAGTAATTAAAATTATATGGTCCATTAAGCTTCCCAATTATTTATTTTTAAATTACATAATTTATTATTTCTTTCATTTTTTTTTTTATATATATTTCTGTCTAACTCAACTTTCACTACACATTTCATATTATATTACTTAATTTTCGTGAAAAAAATAAAAGTGAAATTTATGAGGGACAAATGGAGTATAAAAAAGTTTGCTCCATTTAATTGGACTTGAGTGTATAATTATACTTAAATGCACAAGAGACATACTCATCGGTTTACACCATCTCATTTTTGAATTAACACGAGTATTTTCCTTAAAATAATTAAGAGACTTAAAATTTATATAATTTTACCCTCATTTAATTTTATGTAATTGATACACACAAGTATTTGTCTTAAAATAATTAAGAGACTCAAAATTTATATAATTTTACCCTCATTTAGGGGGGTGTATTGGTTGTGTATTCTGTAGGATTTTTTTGGACTTTTAAAATGTAGGGGTATTCAATTCGAATTTTAAAAAGTCTTTAAAAATTTTGAGGTATTCAATACGGATTTTAAAAAGTCTTTAAAAATCTTTAGGTATTCAACCGTCTATGGATTTTGTTGGATTCTCCTCCAAAAATATAAATAAATTGCACTATCCAAAATCTCTTCTAAAAACAAGAGATTTCAACGGATTCAACTCTGAAGACTCAAGATTAGAAGTACTCAAGATTAGAAGTAGGAATGACAATATTGATCGGACCCGCGGGTACCCACCCGACCTGCAAGTTTTGGGTCAGGTCAGGTCAGATTCGCCCCGTATTGAGTATGAGTTGAGTTTGGGTCTTATGCCCGACCCGCGGGTATCCGCCCCGCCCCTAATTAATATATAAACTTTATATATATATATATATATATTTTTTATTGGTAAAATACTTTATATATATATATTATTGGTAAAATAAATTTTATATATATATATTTTTTATTGATAAAATATTTTATATAATATATACGGAGTATAATATTAATTAAAAAAAATTAAAATTAACTCTTTAACCTTTTGCATCAATATCGAATTTATGAAAATCTTTGTAAATCAATAAAAAAAAATATTCCACAATCCTGTCAAGTCTAAAAAAATCCATGTAAATCAATAAAAAAAAGTCAGTCAAACTCTACATGAACTCTATTAATTTTATAAATCCACGTACTTTTTAAATTCCAAAAAAATTCAATAGAATCTCAATTGAATACACCCTCCTTAATTTTTCTCCCCGGAGAGAATTGATTGAAAAATTAAAAGAGTTGTAGCATAAACATATTTCTTAATTAAAAAGCACTAAATATATTTTAGGTATGGTAGATTTGGAAGAAATAAATGGAAAATAGTTAAAAAAAAAAACCAAATAATTACGTACAAAATTTAAAGATTAAAAAGACATTTCTTAGCACATGTATCTTATGATTATCACATGTGAATATAACTCAAAACAATGTATCTATCATATTTATTAAAATCATTCAATAATTCTGTCCAAAAAAAAATAAAAATCATTCAATAATTTTGTGTTCCGATTGATACTAAACAAAAATGCAATTCAATAAATATCCCATATGCATTAAATTCCTTTTGTTTGCTACTCGATATAAATATTATTCGCCTAGTTAAATATTTAAAAAAGTTGTCGGTCATCGATTTAAATATTACTACATTGCATTAAATCGGGGACTAATGCAAGTGACTATATTAGTAAACAATTTGTACGTACACGTAAACCTGATTATTCATTCATAATAAACAGTATTTAAATATTTTAAAGAGTAAAAATTCATAATTTAAAATATTTATTAGTAAAGTTTCATATAAATTTCATTTTTCGATCATTCTAAAATTTTGTTATTTAATTATTTATTTTAAATAATTAATTTGTCAAAATAAAAACTGATAATAAAAATGAACTATTGTAAGTAAGACCCAGGTAATTACACGAATTGTGAAAAAAAATGACTAAAATTTAATATAAAAAAATAAATTTAATAAAAGAATAATTGAAAAAAAGAGGCAAATTTAGAAATTCACAGGAGAGAGAAATGTTAAAAAACAGAGGGGATATTTCACAATTTTAAGAAATTAGTCCAAATAACAGATTAATGAATGTTACTTTGATTATATAGGTAATATTTTTCATGTTGATTAATAAAGATACATCGATCTATCGTACACAAATTAAAAGGATACATAATTTTAAAAATTCATAAAGTCAATCACATCATGACAAAGGTCCAAAAATTTCAATAATTTAGGACCAAATTAAAGCGTCAAAGTATTCAACTAGTTGAAACACACGTAACTCCACCGGCACCGACTACGACTTTTCAAGTAGAAAATAAAATGTATAGGAGAAATTAATATTAGTATAATTCGTAATTTAGAATCAAAACTAAAAATAGAATAAAAATGTTTATTTTTATTGAATAGCTATCCCATTAGTCCATTACATTGCGCTGATCAAATCTCTAATCTGATTGACTTGGGGCAGTTTTGAATCTTTAATTAGAAAATCATTTTTCTTGAAGTTGTTGTAATTTAACTTAAAAAAATAAGTGATTCTTCTTTCAATGTTGATTAATGCCACTCAAAAAGAGATTGTTTGAACAATAAAAAAAATGTTCTTAAAATTTTGTCCAATCTAAATTTTTTAAACTACACTTTTTACACACTTTTCTACCTAGAGTATCTACCCCCAAAAAATCATGCCCCATCAAATCCATTCTCTTTCTCTCTATAGGAGAAATCATTTTTTTTCCATGGATTTTTTCTTCATTAATATTGTTAATCTTTTGACTTCAAACCGCCACCCCCTTCTAGGGATGACAATTTATACCGAATTCGTGGTGATCCGTCTCGACCCCGTTTCGATCGAGACAGTTTTTTTTGTGTATTTTTCGGTTTCGATTCGATTTCGGAGAAAATCGAAAATTTTAAATCGGGGACGGGGCGGGGACGATATTTATATGCCCCGCCCCGAACCGGCCCCGAAATATATTATATGCATATTTTTTTTTATATTTATGTATGTTTATCTCTCTCTCTATATTTATTATGTATATATATATATATATATATATATATATATATATATATATATATATATATATATATAAATATTATTACGATTATTTATGTTTTGTTCTTTTAAATTATTTTTAAATAAATTATTTTATAATATAATTGATTCTCAATGGCATATATTTTTAAGGAGATATAATAATTATTTAAATATAAAAATAATAATTAAATAAAAAATTCGGTTTTCAGTTCGGGTCGGGGAAACCCCGATACCGATCGGGGCGGGGATGGGGATTTAAAAAAATTCCCCGTCGGGTTTCGGGGACAAAAATTCCCCGTCGGGGCTGGGGGAGGCATAAACCGGCCCCGCCCCGCCCCGTTGCCACTCCTACCCCCTTCCCCTGCTTGTACGGCACATATATATTCCCCCCATTTTTCTGATTAGCCACGGCTCTACAAGTTGTGTCACTATGTCGTCGTTCTATTACTGTCGTCGTCCCTCGTCGTTCCCGCGTTAGATTAAAAAACAATAAATATTTACAGTAGTTATCTCCGTGATTCTGGGTGTTGGACCAACAGTTAGATCTTTTCAATGACACCAAACTTACAGTGAACGGTTAGGTAGATTGATCCTTTGACTTTCATTTATTCATGCTTTCTTAATTTTAGTCTCTAGTTTTTTTTCAATTTTATTAGGCTGTGTTTGTGTAAGTGACTTGATCTTCTTTAGAATTTTCTGTACTTTTGTTCATATGTTTTTTTTCCTAGCTTTGGGTTGGTTGTCTTCTCTCTTTCAGGTTTTCTTGTGAAATTCTAGATGTTTTGTCCCATTTTACTTATTTGTTTCTGTTTTGCTTGGTTAATTTGGAGGTAGAGAGTCTAGAGACTGTAGAGTGCTCTTTTATTTTTTCAGATTTGGTAGTGGTTCAAATATTTTACAATCTATTGGGTTTTTTGTATGGGGTGAGTACACAGGGACCGGGGACGCGATGAAAATTGTGAAAGACACCTTAGTGTAAGATACCTTCTTCTCGTGAGGAAACAGTTTTGAAGTTGCTCATGCGTTTGCCTATTATGCCAACTCTCCACCACCTTAAGATTGAATCAAAGCAGTTTTTTTCAATGCTCAAAACTTAACCTTTTGGATGGAATAGACTTTGTTTTCTTTCCAAAAAAAAAAAACAACACCTCAATTTACAGGTCAAAGTATTGACTAGTCCCCGTAAAAAAAAAAAAAAAAAAAAATATTGATTAGTCTTTTTACAATAAATAACCAATTTAATTTAAATAAAAAAAAACGTACACATCTCTATTTAAGCAATTATTAATATTTATTATATTAATGATCGCTACAAAAAAGGGGCTGTTTACCAACGGAAATACCTACGAAATTTCGGTCGAAACTATGTTTGTCGACGGAAATATCGACTGAAAAATTCGATCGAAAGCAACCTCGTCGGTAATTATTACCAACAAAATTTTTCATTCCATCAATTTTCCGACGGATTACTGACTGAAAAAACAGTCGGTAGTTCCGACGGAAATATTTTCGTCGGAAATATCCACGATCCGTTTACGAACCTGTGCAAATTTCCATCGGTGATTCCGTCGGTAATATACGAAAAATTAATTAAAAATGAAATTATTTCGGTCGCCATTACCGACGGAATTTCATTTCCAATTTTTTTTTTTTTTTGGAATTTTTTCCGTCGAAATTCAGTCGGGAATTGTAGACGGAATATTAATTTTTTTGTAAAATTATTTCACCGGACTTCAGTCGAAAAAAACGTCGCTATTACCGACGGAAAAAATTCCGTCAATAAACAAATTTAAAATAAAATAAAATTACAGATCGAACCTGGGGCTGGCTGGACCTAACCCGGCCCGGCCCGAACCCGACCCATCCGGACCCGACTCGCGGGCTTTGCAATTAATTGGCCAATATATTTCGGCCTAGCTGGGACTCGAACAGGGTGTTGTGGGCACCTAGTGAGGGGCGCCTACCACTCGAACAAATAACTAAATTCTTCATTTATCTTTATTGTAAATTTAATTTTTGTAATTTATATATTTTAAATGTAATTTTTGAAAGTTTTATTAAAATTCTAAAATATCCATATTTATACATTTTTTACTCATTTTTTTTAAAATTCAAAAAATTAATTTCTTTTCACACTTTTTAGTTGTGATTAATTTATAATTTGTAACTAAAAATGACAAATAATTAACTTTATAAATTGTACAAATTAAAATAATTAAATTACATTAGTTTAATATTCATTTTTTTCGTCAACATTTTCATTTTCATTATTTGCCTCCCCCTCCCCTTCCCCTTCCCCTTCCTCTTCCTCCCCTTCCTCTTCATCCTCCTCCTCCTCCTCTTCATTTTCATCCTCCTCCTCATCTCGATTCTCTATTTGTTCCGTTTGAAACAGAGATTAATCTTCATTACTTTTTCATTTTTAGGGACTTCTACCATTGACCTGCTTTTACTTTGCAAACATCGTGCCATTCATTACTACGTGATCGTCTTGGATACGTGCAGTAGTATACTTAAGATACTTGATGGGAAAATACAAATGGATCATCCCCGCTATACCTCCTTTTCGAATTAACATCCACGAGCTTATACTCCGGATGAATTTTTGTTCCTAAAGGGCCTGAATCAAACCAATGACACTTGAACAACACTACAATCTTTGTTGGATATCCTGAATGTTCTACTTCAACGACTTCGTGCAACACCCCAAAGTAATCACTTGCACTTGCATTGTAATTCGCAATGTTAACACAAACACCATTGTTGGTTGTCTCTTTTCTTGATGCAAACCTGGATGTATGAAATCTGTAGCCATTCAAAATATAGCCGTGGTAAGTCCTTACACGACGTAGTGGTCCTTTGCTGAGATCCTGTATGAATTGGCTCTCAAAATCGTGTGACTGTCCCTATACAGTTCAAATTAACATTAATTATGAATCATATATATTTACGTAAAACATAAGTAAATGGTACTCACATAATGTTGGAACCATCGGGAAAATTCACGTTGAAGACTGTTGGGATATTCATCCAACCCCTAATCTGATTGTACTTTAATGTTTAAGTTTTGATGGCCAAAACCAGACCAGTAGAGGTCAAGTTAGAGTGATAATTTTTAATATAGAACTAAGTTTCCTAAGCTAAGCTATAAAGCTTAGAAGTAATGTACACGTTTTAAATATAGTCTGAGAATCAGCTGTATAGAAGTCAGTTGATTCCTCATTTGAATACTCTACTTAAGTTCTAAAGAACAGAAGACAGAAGACTAGAAGACATCAAGAGTTCATTAGTAAATTCAGATCTAAAGGTTGTTGTATACCTTATGGACTGAATGATCTATATGTTAATCTGCATTCAAGGTTCAGAAGACAACTCAGCAGATATGAACTCATCTGTATCTTGTCAAGAAAGCCTTAATGATCATTCAAGTCGAAGCTCACCTAAAGAATGATTATGACAGTTAGCATTTAAGAATAAAACACCTTCACAAGTGTTTGTTCATTTATGACTAACTAAGCCAGATGATAAAGGCATGCAAAATAGAAGACAAAGAGAATGTTGGATTAAGTTCTGAATTGCTCTAACAGAAGACAAGACAACTCTCAACTACCAAGCTGATGTGGACCAATAAGATATCAACACGAAGCTATGAAGTTGACAGCTTAGTAGGTCGGACAAGAGATCTGCAAAAGAAGTACAGAGCATTTAATGCACATTACCTCTTGAGGTAATGTCGTACTAAGAAACCTGAAAACACCATTCATATGAAGATGACGACCATACTTAGAAAGATTTGTTGCAACGACTAGTTCTCACCAACAGCTAGTTTTTGAAGCACAAATCTCTCTATAAATACAACACTTGTTCTTTGGAACAAGGTACCTGAAACTCTCCAAGCTAGAACCCTCTCTCTGCGTATACAACTGATATCAAGAACAACAAGTTTGAGAAATACTTAAGTGTTGAGTTCTTTAGAGCCAACAAAGATTCTATCCTTAATGCTCTAAGTTTCCGATTCTAAGCCTGCATAAAGAATCCTATATTTAGTACTTAGATTTTTAGTTGGTTATACACACATCTTATTATTTGGTTTTAACCATTGTAAAGGTTGTTTGTTACCTCACCAACAAACAGATCCTAGCCTCAAAAAGTACTTGAGGTTCTTGATCGAAAGTCTTCTCTTGGGATTATAAAGAAGCAAAATATTGAATTTCTCTATCTGATTAGAGAGAATGGACGTAGGATATTGAGATCCGAACCACTATAAACTTATGTGTTCTTTATTGCTTATGTTACTATTCAACACTCATATTCATTATACCTCATACTTATTCAAAACATTGTTTTATAAAAGAGTCAAAATTCACCAAGTGTTTATCATCCCTAATCAGCAGATATCAAATCAGTTGTCTAGGTTGCATTGTTTTAGAAGTCATTGTTTCAAAAGATTTTCATAAAATACCCACGAGTCTAAACACGTAGGGCCTACACATTTCCGCACTCATAACTTTTAAGATAGCTTTCGAACTGATCAGCTCAATTCAACAATCAGTAAGGTTGATACTGTATCTTAATCAGCTATAACACCTTAGCACTCTACAAATCAGAACATATTATCTGCATACAGACGACTGTGTATATAACTCATCTGATTCGTCTCATCTGATCTTAAGACACAAAAAAGTTTTAAATACCTGACATTCTATTCACCCCCCTCTAGACTGTCACCATACTCATTTTGGGACCAATAAGTGGTATCAGAGCAGTGGTTCTAACAAGCTACTGATTCTGTTACTTAACTTCTTAAGGAAGAAGTTCTTGTAGCTCTCTAGAACAGATTCATTTTTCTTGAAAACCCTATTTTTCATAAAATTCATATATTTCACCATGGGTGGAGATTCTCACACGCGTAAGCTACCTAATTTTTCAGTCGAGGAATATGACCTCTGGAAAGGCAGAATGGAGGTTGCATTCAGTCAAATTCATGAACTGATGCTGGATGTAATCTCAGATGGACCTATCACGGTGATGGCTCCAAATACAGCCGATGGAGACCCTGAGGTTCCAGTTGGTCAACTAGTGCCAAAGAATAGAGCTGATTTCACTCAAAATGAAGCAAAGCAACACAACCTCGACAGAATAGCTAAGAATATGATTTTAACTACTGTATCTAATGAATATGCTGGTAAAATTATTCGTATTAAAACTGCTAAAGAAATGTGGGAAACATTAGCTATTATGTGCGAGGGCACATAGCAGATTAAAGAAAATAAACTCATTACGACTGTACAGAAGTTTGACAACTTCAAGATGCAGCCATGTGAGGCTATTGATCAAATGGACAATAGATTTACCAGAATACTCAATGAGATCACAGATTTAGGTAAGACATACTTGAAAAATGAAGTAAACGCTAAAGTACTGTATGCTGTACCTAAGATCTGGTTAACTAAAGTATGTATCATTAAAAGTGATAAAGATTTTAAGAACTGGTCTGTACAAGTTTTATTTCAAACTCTTAAAGCTCACGAATATGATATTGAAAGAGCACAAGAGACAGGTGATGAACAAGTCTCAACCTCTTCTTCTAAGGCTGTTGCATTTAAGGCATCAGCTGCCGCCAAGGGTTCTAGTCGATCTGGAAAAGAACCTAAAGTGAGAGAAGAGAAGGAATCAATTCCGTCAGACCTGAGCTTACAAGAACAAATGGCATTGATGATGAAGATATTTGACAAACTCCAATCTCAGCATGGTAAATATAAACGTTTCTATACAGATTACAAAAATAAAAGATCTAACCATGCAGGCAGCTCATCATCCTCATATAAGTCCAAAGACCGATCTGAAAGGACTCCTGAACGTAGACGAGAAGAACCAAGTTCTTCTAAGCGAGCAGAGTCTTCTGATCGAAGAGGAAGTAGTAGAAGAGATGTTAGTCCTAGTCGAAGCAAAAGAGATAGCTCGCCAACTCGCAGCTCCAAGGATGGCAAAGACCTATGCTATACCTGTAAAAAAACCAGGACACTTTAGTGTTGATTGTCCAGACCTAAGCCAGAAGGAGCGCGAACAACTCTGACCTAGAAGAGAAAGAAGATATGCCTCCAGAAGGAAGGCTATGATGGCTGATGAAGAAAGTAGTAGTTCAGACGAGGATCTGCCTTCTTCTTTAGATGAATCTGGCTTTCTATCTGAAGGTGAAGATCAGCATCAAGATGATCACTGCTTAATGGCTAGAGAACAAAAAGAGGTACACTCTAAGACTATGTCAATTCATTCCTATTTTTCACAAACAGATGAGTCCGACTCATCTTATGCCGATTCCAAAGATCACCTTCATTTCACTTGTGAACAATTGAAGATTGATCTTAGTCTGGCTACAACAGCTTATGTGGAAGCTGAAGATGAGACCATGCGTCTGAGAGCTGAAATAGTTCAGCTGAAAGATCATAAGCCAGATGAGTTTCTTAAACCCAGGACTCTAAATGGAAGTCTATCTGAAGAACTGTCTCAGTTCAAAGAGAAACACTCCCTTTTTAGTCAAGTTTATAAGAAACAATGTCTAACTCATGTTGAAGAAGTAAAAGAACTTTCAGATCTCAGAAAAATGCATGAGAAACTTATCAATGACCATCGAGAGCTAATAAAAGAGAATAACCTTCTAGACTTAAAGGTAGCTGAGATTAATAGAGAAAGGGAAGTTCTTGATCAATGCATTTGTGTTAACCGAAGTCTGAAAGTAAAAACAGAAGTAGGCTACGAAGGTAAAACTTCTGTGAATCAACAATGTAAAAACAAAGCTGATAAATCAGATGAAAAACCTGAGCTGATCTTTGTAAAAGAATCTTCTCCAGCTAACAATACAGTTTGTTCTAAATCATGTACTGAAGTGATTGATCTAACCAAAGACCTTAAGAAGTCTGAGGTTATCCAAAATCCAAAGCCCCCGTTTCAAGTTGTTGCTGATCCTAAGATGAATTTCTTCGTCACTAGACATGGTGGTCGACCAAGGACTCTAAGGAAAAGCTTCGCAGTCTAAGGCAGAAGACTTATAGTCAACTACTGAAAATTGTACTAGAACAACAGCTAAGTTGTAATCAGCCTGGACCCTCTGTTCAGAAGTCCTAGTTGAAATCAACTAAGCAGAAATAAAGTATCTGTTGAATATCCACCTCCCAGATCATATGATATATTCAACAGACACTGAATTTGGCTTCCATCACTAACAACTGATGCACCCAATCTGAATGGAAATTAGAAGACAATCCCTAAACTGTCAAAGAAGCACAAGTCTTCTGAATTTCAAACAGGTGACACTACTAAAATTTCTTCAACCAAGGAAAAAGTTAAGAAGATTTGGTATTGTGATGCCCGAGGGAACAAGCTAACATGCTCTAAGCTATATAGAAGAGCGATGTACATCTAGGTTCCCAAGGGTAGTACTAACACCCAAGGACCCAAAGCAAAATGGGTACCTAAGCAATAATTTACTTGCAGGATCACGTGGATCTACAAAAGAAAGGAGGATCAGAAGCTGAAATTTGGTACATAAATTCAGGCGCTTCACGTCATATGACAGGATCAAAGCACCTCCTTTCAGATCTCAAAGAAAAGAAAGGTCCACGAGTAGTCTTTGGTGACAATTCCGTTGTTAAAACCAGGGGAATTGGAACCTTAGTTAATGGCAACATATTGGTAAAAGATGTATCTTATGTTGATGGTTTAATGCACAATTTACTTTCTGTTTCTCAATTCTTTGATAGAGGGTATAATGTCGAATTATCTTCTACAGGCTGTAAAGTAGTAGATAAGATTAGTAGAGACGTACTACTCTCTGGAAACAGACAAGGAACTATTTATGTTGGTAACTGGAAAAGCTGCCTTAGTGACACTTGCATAGTTGCTAAGAGTTCTAAAGAAGTAAGCTAGCTATGGCACAAAAGGCTTGGTCATTTGAATTTCAAAACTCTAAACAACATTGCAAGAAGCTCACTAGTGGTTGGCTTACCTAATGAAGTTTTTAGTAAAGATCTTCAGGTGTGTGATGCATGTCAGAAGGGCAAACAGACAAAAGTGCCAATGAAAAGCAAGACTGTATCATCCACCAGCAGAGTTCTTGAACTAATTCATATGGATTTGTTTGGACCCATCTCACCTGCTACTCTAAGTGGTAGAAAGTATACCCTTGTGGTGGTAGATGATTTCTCCAAATACACATGGGTTACTTTTCTATTCGAAAAGAGTGAGATAAGGACCAAACTTTCAGATCTGATGAAGAAGATTCAAAACCAAAAAGGTTCAACAATCGTCAAAATCAGAAGTGATAAAGGTGGTGAGTTTCTCAACTCTTCTATTACCACTTATTGTGCTAACAATGGTATTCAACATGAGACAAGCTCAGCTCATACGCCTCAACAAAATGGAGTAGTTGAGAGGAGAAATAAAACTCTCAAAGAAGCCGCTCGAACTATGTTAGCTGAGTTTGATACACCAAAGAAGTTCTGGGCTGAAGCAATAAATACAGCTTGTCACACACAGAATATAAGTCTCATCTATAAAAGACATGGTAAGACTCCCTATAAAATTTGGAATGGAAGAAAACCTAGAGTATCTTATTTTCATATTTTTGGTTGCAAGTGTTTCATTCACAACAAAAGGAAGACCCAATTAAAGGCTTTTGATGCTAAATCAGACGAGGGAATTTTCATAGGATATTCCTAAGTCAGTAAAGCCTTCAGAGTTTTTAATAAGAGGACCCTTGTAGTGGAAGAAACACCCCATATTGTATTTGATGAAACTACTTCTGTGAGTACAGTTGATAAAGTAGATCTCTTGACACAAAAGTTCCAAAGTCTGAATCTGAAGAAAAAGGGATCAGCTGACAAATGCTTTGTCAAAGTTACTATTCCTTTTTCAGACGATGATGACAGTGATGATGATCAATTCAAACCAAGAAGACCTACTACAAGATCCCAGACGAATACAGTAAATGAAGCTCCCAGAGCAGATACTGAACCTACTCAAGTAGGGGGAACAACTGAAGCTGTTAGAACAGAGGAAGCTGTTAATATAGCTGAACTTGTGAACGCAGCTGAAGTTGGACCGACAGATGACACTCAAGCTGAGACACATCAATGTCAAAATTCTAGTGACACAACGTCAGAAGAGGATCCCAACTCACCTGATGGAACTTTACCCAAGTTTATTTGGGCAAGGGATCATTCAACTGATCGGATAATAGGAGATTCAAGCTCCGGTGTCCAAACTAGAGGCCAAAAGGCTAAAGCTGACCATTCAACTCATATTGCTGAAACTCTGTTTTGTCACTGCTGTTTTCTTTCCTTGAAGGAACCTTCAACAATAGAAGAAGCTCTAGAAGACAATAATTGGATTGTTGCTATGCAAGAAGAACTTAATCAGTTCACAAGGAACAATGTTTGGGAACTCGTTAATCGTCCCAGGCATCAAGGTGTCATTGGTACTAAATGGGTATTAAAAAATAAGACGGATGAAAATGGTGCCATAACAAGGAACAAGGCTAGACTTATTGCGAAAGGTTACTCACAATCAAAAGGGATTTATTATGATGAAACCTTTGCACCTGTTGCTCGCCTTGAGTCTATAAGACTATTTCTTGCTTATGCGTCCATAAGGAGATTTAAGGTGCCTTCTTAAACGGAATACTTGTGGAAGAAGTCTATGTCGAACAGCCTCGTGGCTTCGAAGAAAGTGACCAAGTATATTGTCTTAAGAAAGCTCTCCATGGACTAAAACAGGCTCCTAGAGCTTGGTATGATACAATATCTCAGTTCTTGATTGATAATGGATTCACAAAAGGAATCATTGACAGGACATTGTTCAGAATTCAAGAAGGAGATGATATCTTATTAGTTCAGATCTATGTTGATTATATCATCTTTGGTTCACCTAATCAGAAGCTATGTGACAAGCTCTCAAAGTTGATGTAAGGCAAATTTGAGATGTCCATGATGGGAGAAATGAACTACTTCTTAGGATTACAAGTGAAGCAAAGTGAAGATGGGATATTCATTACTCATGCTAAGTATATAAGGAATGTGATTGCCAAGTTTGGTGCTCAGACAAGTAAAGTATGTAAAATTCCCATGATGACTTCTTTTAAGATGGATCCAGATGAGGATGGCAAGTCTGTAGATCAAACCAAATATAGAGCTCTTATAGGATCTCTTCTATACCTAACTGCCAGTATACCAGATATTACCTTTGCTGTAGGTGTCTGTGCTAGATTTCAATCCAATCCTAAGGTTAGTCACCTAGAAGCAGTTAAGAGAATTATGAGATATCTGAAAGGTACAATGAATATGGGTTTATGGTATCCATCTGAAGATAGTTTAGATCTGAGTGGCTATTCAGATTCTGACTTTGCAGGATGCAGAATAGATAAGAAGTCCACTTATGGCACATTTTAGTTTTTAGGAAACAAGCTGATCTCTTGGTTCTCCAAGAAGCAAACCTCAGTTGCCACTTCCACTACTGAAGCCGAATATATGGCTGCTGGTAGTTGTTGTAGTCAGCTGTTATGGTTAAGTCAACAACTATTGTATTATAACATTGTTGCTAGAGAAGTCCTAATTTATTGTGATATCAACATTGCAATAGCAATTACTCATAATCCAGTTCTCCATACCATATGTAAAACATGTTCATGTGAGACATCACTTCATTAGTGATCATGTGGAGAAGAAAGATATTAGAATGGAAAAAATTCACACAAATATCCAAAGGGCGGATATGCTTACTAAGCCCTTAGCTGAGACAAGGTTTAGAGAGTTGTATTTTTCTTTGGGTTTATTGGAGCTAGACATCTCGAAGCCTGCAGTTGAGAAGTCAACTTTAAATCAACTGATCATAGAGCAGCTCCAACCAGACAACAAATGCAGATGACATCACAGATGAGTTGAATAAACACACTCATTATCCAGGTAAGTTTTTTCCCTATGAAGAAAGCTAGTAAAGCTGAGGGAATCTGAGAGTTATACAAACAAGGAGGAATCCATGATTCTTTAAAAATATCCTTGTTTACAACACTCAGAACACATGCACTTATGGTTAATTTTTTTTTTGTTCATATACATGCACATTCATATTATTTAATTAATTGATCTGTCCATAAGATTCGGATTTGAAAATACATTGTGGCAATTTAATCTTGGTCTGAAGTCCAAATAGTAGTATTCCAAGATCACTACCAATCTGGACCCTTGGATCAAGACTAAGTGTCATCCCAACCGCACATCTTTAAGAAGGAATCTTTAAAGTTCCAAGAAAAACCACCATTCCCAGAAAACTTTTCAGAAGCTATAATCTATGAATTTTAACGTTTACTTAAAAAAGAATCTTACTACTTCTAGTATAAATACCAGCACTTAGTTACCAATTTATCACACCTCTTCTAACTCAAACAATCTCCTTGTATAGGAACAAAACATCAAAAGAAAAGGCTTGAAAATGAGAAGTATAGAGCTGCATGCAATATTCCAACCCAAGACGTGGGTCAAGGCCAGAAAGATCCTTCTACTTCCTTATGCAGAGAAAGGAATCTCAAGTGTCTCATGTCACGCTTACTTCAACCTGCTCTCCAGTGCTGAATGATGCAGCTGGACATGAAGACAAACACTGGTGGGCGATGAGAATGGAGGCTGCTGGAGATGGAAGATGAAGCGGTACGCAGAGCTTCCTCTCCGCAGTTGGAGAATAGAGGATCTTCCTGCTCCTCTAATTCTTCCTTCGTCTCCCTTTCCAATGGGCCACCAGAAGAGGCCTCGTGCACCAAAGGAAAATCCTGCATGGTGAATGAAGGAAAAGATAAGGTAAGTTAAACTCAATGAAGAAGCTGATACAACTGAGAGTTATTTAACAAGAGACATCTATGCTTTAAGGGGAATTTCATTGAAATTCTTAAAGAACCTTAGCTTAGAATACTCTTCTGCTTTCTGTTTTTCTTATCTCATAAACTATGCTTTAACTTCTGAAAGTTCCATTCTGAAAATTACTTTTGAAATCTAACGATCTAACATCTCAGACAAGTAATACAGATGGAATGCAAGCAAAGAAGTTATCAGCTGAAGGGGGAACACAACTGATAATTAAACAGTGCTCAATTACTTCAGATGAAGACATGTCAGCTGAAGGGGGAACGTATTCAGCTGATATTCGAAAATTAAAAGATCAATCAGAAGATAATTCGGCTGCTGCACGAGCACAGTTGAAACAGATAGACAACATTATTTTTTTTGTTCACCTAACTTATTTATTATAAATGATTAGGAGATAAATTAAATGAAATTCGTTCTCATTTATTGCTTTCAGTTTTCATTTATTGCAATTCAGCATGCAAGTACACATATGAAGTAAAACAATAAATAAATTGATAACTTGACCTAGATGATTCACATAATCAGTAATGAGTACGTAACCTAAAAACTTGCGCAGACTAGACAGTTGCTTTATTTGCCAACCAATAGAATGCTGAGCATTAAATGCGTATCCAAAAATTTTATAAATCAAATTTCAGAACATAATTTTGATCTAGTTTGACATCCATGAAGAATATGAAGCGGCAAGACCTAAAATTCAAATCTAGATAAATACACCCTGTCATCTAAGCCCTCCATTATACCTCTAAGATCAAATCAGAATCATTGATTTAACTTTTCAAAAACATATATAAGAAAGACTTAGAAACTTCTCTCAATTTACGCACTCATATTTTCTTATCTACTATCTCTCTCTTTCTCTCTGAAATCTCTTCTACGAACTCTCAACTTTTCTAACTTAGCATCAATGGATTCATACAGACACCACAACCTTGATACTCACAGAGATTTCTCACAAGTTACAACTGATAATTATAAACCGGAGGTATGGGCGAAAGAACGCATGGTGGCTGAAGGATGCGTGGCTTTCTCAGGTCCCCATACTTCTGACCAAGAATGGACTGCAAAGGTACTCGCCGATGTTGGGTTGAGGAAACTGATCGGTACCTGTCCTAAGCTTCTCATTGCAGAAGATGTGGCTGATTTCTACATGTATCTGCGTTTGAGATCTGACGGATCTCTTTCTTCTCACATCGAGAATAAAAGAGTTCGTCTTCCTTTGGATACCTTCAATGAACTCTTTGATCTAAAGAATGAAGGAATTATCAACCCTGAAGAATACGAATGTGGGGAGTTAAGCAATGTTTGGAAGGAATTTATTCTCAAGGACTTTCTGGATTTGGCACGAAAATCATCTAGTTCCTTCAAGAAGCCAATGTTGAAGGAGAAGTATAAGGACCTTTTTGACATAGTCACAAAGGTTATAATGGGTCATCATAGATCCTTAGATGGCATCACTCAGAACAAGATCATTCTGATAAAGGCCATAGTAGACAAAGCTAAGATTAACTGGGGGAGATACTATTTCAACAAATTTGTTGGTGAATCTACTAAGATAAGGAGAAAGGATGAGGATAGTCCTTTTTGGCCAAGTTCGAAACTCAGTTTTGTCACCAAACTTAGCTATATCCTTCCAAAACTGCTTCCAAACAAAAAGGAATGGGGTCCTGGAGTAGCTTTCAGAAGCTCCAAGTGGATGCTGACCAAAGAAAAGACAAGGATAACTGAGGCACCCAAGAGGAAGATGGGAGTTGGAACGTCTAAATCTGAAGCTCCACAGAAGAAACAAAAGCAGAAAGCTATTGTTACACCTGCTCCAACTGCTGCCATATCTGAATCTTCATCTGAAGCCACTGAGTCAGATGAGGAATCCTTAGCAGCTGAAGACCTATCTGTTGAAGATCAGGCTGCTGGAGACGCTGTTGAACCAACTCCAACCAAACCAATAGCCAAGAAACTTAAGGTAAATCGAAAACTTGCCTTAAATTCTTCTCCTACTAATCCTCTTGCACCCAATCCCATTTCTGCCCAGCCTTCTGAAACTATCACCAAATCCATTCACTCCCCTCCATCTAATCTTTCTAAACCAACCCCAACATCAGCTGAGGACACTTTAGCCATAGTTCCCATAGATCCCACCAACACTACCTTAGAACCCATCTTAGGTTCTGAAGCCCTACCCACATCACACATCTCAATTGTTGATTCAACCCTTGATCCCTTGAAACTTGCAGCAGAAGTTGCTCAAAACTATGTACAAGTTTCCACCCCCTTCTCTCCAACAAACATTGAAACCACCGTTGATGATGTTCGACCAGATCCAGTTGGCACATCAACTCTATCCTTTCCACAACCTAAACCTTTCAACCCTTCTATTTCTAACTACCATATAGGCCCCAAAGAACAACTCTTCAGACAATGAACTAAATGAGACTTAGAAGAACAGTTTCCTGAGCTAAAGCAGTGTCCAGACCCATTCGAACAAATTTTACGAATCTAGACCTGGAGAGAACTTCATTTTGCAGATATCTCCAGGATTGCTCAAGCAATACAAGAAAATGGCGGTCTAGACATGTTCTACGACTGGGAGTTAGAGCAGTTGAGGCTGCTGAAATTGAGAGTCTTCATGATCTAAAATTCAATGATGCACTTTCAGTACTTGTCACTAGAAAGCTTGGACAACTTTCGAAATTACAAGAATCTGAACCTGTTAAGAATAAATCAGATCACAACAACGATGAACCTGAGTCCGGAGCTGAAAAGGAGACGAACAACGACGAAGATCTTACACAAGATCAAGTCAGAGGGAATGCTGCTGGAGGAGCAACTAACCCATGACTTGAACGAATTTTAGTCACTATATTTTGACTAACTACTTCCCCTCAAGCATAAGGGATAGTAGTAGTATACACGTAAGTATTTCGACCAAGTAGTATCGAACCACGGGAGGTGGGCTAGTGCAATGGATCCCTAGAGTTGTATGTCGTCATACTAATGTAGCTACGATTTCGGGAGCAATTTGAACTAAAACTAAGAGACAATCGAAAGATAATAAATTAAGCTAAACGCAATGCTAGTAAGTAAAATTAACTACTAAACTAAGAAAACGAGAAAAAGTGACAATTAAATTAAAGAACAACTACGAATCTAAATTCGGAGAAGTGCAAAGTTTGGAAATGCTTCGGGTGTTCTCTACCTAGTGAAATCGAGTGGGATTGTTTATACCTTTTTATGCTTCAATTTGGACTTGCTAGGAGCATCAAGATGCTAGGATGAAAATTGTTTCCCTTCGGGTACTATAGCCTTACGTCTAAGGTGTTCCCAAACCCGGTAATAAGACCTCTTTCTAATCCTCATCAACTACCTAAATAACCATTCAAGTAATTAATGTCTCCTAATGGGGTTCTAATACGATTAACTCTCTCTCGACGAATTAAAAGTATAATAAACGCATTTGTATACCAACAACTCACACCATAAATTTAAACATGTTCATGTAACTCTCGTCTACGCTAAACATGCCTCAAAATATGGATTAATAGAAGCAAATACACAAAGCACCAATAAAACCCAATAAGAGAAGCAATAATCCAAATATCAACAATAATCAAAGTCTAAACAATTCACACATTCAATAGTCACATGGTTTCAAACACCCAAAGCATAAAAAGCTTAGCCCATGGTGTTTGAGAAAACACCCATGGCTAAAACAACAAGAAAACTAGAAATAAACATGAAAATAACAATATTATAGAAAAGAGAGAGTTTGGGTGGAAGTCACCTTGATGATTCTTCAACAATCTAAGCTATTACAAGTGAATGTAGCCAAAATCTTCAAGAACCCAACCTAAATACTAAATTTGAAGCTAATCTATGGAATTAAACTTGCAAAATATGTTGAAAATCTATCTAAGAATGAAACTAGGGTTTAGTGTGTGAAAAAGTGAGGCCACGCCTCCCAATAATCTGATTTGGGGAAGTATTTATAGCTTGGAAGAGTGTTGGAGACGAAATTTGCACTTAGGCCCTTGAAATCCTTTAAAATTCTCGAATTTCCGCGCAGAAACGGGCTCAAACGGTCGACCGAGTGACCTCAAACGGTCGACCGAGTGAGATGGAAGTCCAGAAACTGACCTGGAAGCAGATTTCACTCGGTCAACCGAGTGGGTTGACTCGGCTGCCCGAGTGGAATCTGTTACAGTTTCACACTTTCTTGTTTCGATCATATCTTGAGCTCCCGACCTCCGATTGACTTGATTCTTTTTTTCATTCCACTCATTTTTTTGAGACGCATCCAATGGTGCAATTATCTTCTTGTTTCCATAAATTCTCAGATACGTATTTTGCTTCCAAATAAGTTCAATTTACCTAAAAAATAGCAAAACACATACCTTTCTCATTTCAAGTGCAATTAGTCAATTTAGTGTGAATCATGCAACAAAACCCTCAAAATTATGTAAAATAAACACATGAATTTCAAGCAATTTTCACACTAATCAACCCCCCCAAACTTAAAGTGTTGCTCGTCCCCGAGCAACGAAAGAAATATAGAACAAGTGGGAGGATTGCGAAGAAATTCAATCAAAATTGAATGAGTGATTGTCAACTTTCCTCAATCTAGTCAAACCAAGAGGTACAAAAATCCACAAACAAGTTCACAAGTTATGCTCAAATCAATGCAAGATTAAGTGCTCAATTCACAATTTCCTCACAAGTAAGTGTATCTCTCATCACTCAAAGTGTATATTAAGGAAATGTATGCTCTCAAAATCAAATCATGTAGGTCCCTAAGTTGAGTTAATATCGAGGGAAGCTAAAGAAAATGTCTAGAGGGGGGTGAATAGACTTTTCTAAAATCTTTCGATATATCAGAATTACACTGTGCGGAATACGAAATTAACAATGAGCCCAATTAAAGTTTATACTCAACTTAATTCGAGAACTCTGTTTTATGTATACTCAACTAGTCTAGATCAGTTATGTAATTCAATTAATTAAACAATTAATCAATTAAACAACAAACAAAAACAGTAAAGTAAATCGAACACGAGATTTATAGTGGTTCGACAACTTGTCTACATCCACTCTCACAAACCCAGTTGTGAAATTCTTATTAACTCGTCCAATGGAGTAATATGTTCTTGTAGCTTTAAGTCCCAAGAAATAAGACTTAGATCTTCTCGATAACACTACCAAGTGCCTCTTCGATCTTACTAGCGATTTACAAGTATCTAGCAACTTGAAATAACAAAAGAAAATAAAACTTCTCTTCCGTTCAGTAGTAGCTTTCTGATCTTCACTTGTCTTGTGTAGCTTTACTTTCTGAACTTCAATCTCTGAGAGAAAACTTCACTTGAATCTTCAACAATGCTTGCAGTATCAATATCTCAGTAATCAGTATCTCGATTATCAGTAATCTGTTTTCAGTCGTCAGTAGTCTTCAAGTGATAAACTCCTTCAAGTATTTATAGACTTCGAACTTCAAGAATTCAGGTAGTTGTAACCAACCTTTCTTGATAACTGATTTCAACTGAATCTTCTTATTCATAAACACGTTTCTTGTTACGAATTAGTTATTCCATAACTAACTTCTCCATCCTTATCTTTCACGCGTATTTGTAACTAACTTCATGTTAACTTGTCTTGTGTAGTCTAGTAGATGCACTTGTCTTAGTCCACCTGTCTTGAGTAGTAGACTGGTCTTCTCTTCTTGTGCAGTAGACTTCTAATAGAACTAATCTAGTCCTATCATCTTATCTAACAAGACTATTACATTACTTTAAACTTTTATAACAAAGCTTAGTCAACTTATAACTATACAATGAATCTATCTATTACATATAGAAACATGAGCTCTATACAATAATTATAGCTCAATAACAATCTAACATATACAATCAAATATGAATATATGAAGTACTTATAAATCGTACTTATCTTTCAATAATACTTGTATTATAAAACTGTACTTGTCTTTGTGAATTCTACTGATCTGTACAAGATGACTTCAACTCAACTAGACTAGATCAACCAATACTTAGAAAATATTCAAGTCTTCTTTTGGCTTATCAAAACTTCATCTTTTATCTTTTATTCATCATTTAGGACTTGTTCTAGGATTCATATCCCAACAAATCACACAAGTGCACCACCATATGCTTGCCAAATGTCTAAGTTCTCCACCACATGAAAGTGTTCAATCAATGAATCAATAAGGACTTCACATTTGGTTGTAATGTAGGCTCTTTGGTTAAGGTAGGGAAGATTTGGATAAAGTGACTCATAAACTAATGGAGCAAGAAGGAAAGTTGCAATTGATCAAGTTGCAACTCAAAGTTCTCTATCTCACATAATTTACTTAATTCTTTTCTTTTTAAGCACATTCTTCACCACCAACCAACCAACACTTTTGAATTGAAGCTCTACCAAATTTTTGTGCACAAGAGAGTTTTCTTTTTCGATTTTTCTTTTCTCATCAACTCAATCTTTTTTTTTTTTTTTTGCACAACTCACAATTCATCTTTTTTCTCTTTTTTTTCTTTTCACTTTTCAACCAAACAAATCCACCAAATTCACATTTCACCTCAATTCAACCACATTTGTCAATATTCAAGCTCCACTAGTTCATAGGAAAATTTAGGCTCACAAAAGATAGACAAATAGGCTAAATTTGTAGGTTGCCAAAGAATATAGGTCAATAGGCTCAAAGTGGCTAACTACGGAAACATTTCATTTGGTATGGAAAATTTGGTCAAGTGACTATTCAAAACAAAGATGGCCTTATATCACTTCCAAAGATTTCACACAAATAGTAGCCTCAAACAAGACAATTGGCAAGTTCTAGAGCACACAAGCATGAATGATACTCACATGAAGGAAAATAGACCATAATATATGAAAGTCTAAGGCTATAAAGCTCACGGGCTTGTCTAATCATGAATCAAAAGCACCAAACCAAGCACAAATTTTCACAAAATCAAGTGAACAAGCAAGCATCAATCAATACCAACAAGCTCAACCAAATCTCAAAAACTAACAATCACCATCAATTACGCCTCAAATACCAACAATCCACAATATAATCAATCACCAAAACTAGGAACAACGGTGCAATATAAATGAAGGAAACACATGAAACCCCCCCAAACTTAAATGAAACTCTAGTTGAATGCAAAGTTTGGGAATGAGTGTGTTACCTTAGAATTTGTCCCTTGAACCTTTAGCACCAAAGCACCACTACCCTTGAGCTCCACCATGCATATCTCTCATCCTTGACCACCAACACAACACTCAACCTACAAAACAAAAACTAAACAAAAGATCAAACAAGCTACAAATCTAAAAATAAAAGAAAGCAATAAAGAATGGGTTGCCTCCCATTTAGCGCTAAGTTTAACGTCTTCAAGCCGGACGGAAATTAATGTGCTCATCGAAAAGGCCATGGATATCGAGTCTCCTTGCCATTGTATTTCAATTTTTTGGCCTCAAAGTCAAGGAGACTCTTATGAATAGTAGGCCAACCGCTTGTCTCTTTCTCCATCATTTCTTTCAAATCTTTTCCTCTTTCCTCAAGAATACCAATACCCAACCACTTCTCAACTTCCTTCTTTGAGTCAAAGTGATTAAGAGGCAAAATGAAATCAATAGAAGCATCAATATCAAATAAAGTGCAAATTGAAGAGTTTAAAGGTTTAGAAATGCTCATTTTGCTCTCCAACTCATCTTGTGATGCTTCTTGATTTTCTTGTTCCTTGTAGCTCATGTCCATCAAAGGACATTCCTCTTTGCCATCTTCAATCACCATTAAGCTCCTTCTCATGCTCATGTCTTCAAGTGGATATCTCTTTACATCCATTCTCTCCTTCATGTGTGCAATAAGGAGCTTTTCGATAGTAGTCCTACCCTGTGGCCAAAACTCATTGCTTTCCCACTCTTGATAATGTACTTGATGAAGCTCTTCCATAAGTGGAGGAGGAGGTGGACGATACACCTCTTGAGGTGGTGGGAGAGGATATGGATATGGGTGATATGGGTGTTGTGGAGGATAAATCATGCCATGTTGATCATAGCAATGATTCAATGGGTATTGATTATATCCATCCATCTCAATGAAGTGCACACCTACAAAGAACCAAAGTATCAAATTTCTCAAAATAAAAAGAAAATAAAATAAAGCAAGTAATGTAGCTAACACTAGTACTCAACTAACTCTAAGTCCCACTAATAGCACTATGTCACCTCCCCGGCAGCGGCGCCATTGACTTGAACGAATTTTTTGGTCACTAAGTGTTGACTAACTACTTCCCCTCAAGCATAAGGGTTCGTAGTAGTAATTGAAGTATTCGACCAAGTAGTTTCGACCTAGGAGGTGAGTTTGTGCAATGGATCCCTAGAGTTTTGTATTGTAATAACTAATGTAACTACGGTTTCGGGTTTTGAATGCAAAACTAAAGCTAAACAATAATCTAAAGACAATAAATTAAACTAAACACAATCTAAAGGCTAACAAGTAATCAAACTACTAAATCACAAAACAAGAAATTGACAAGCAAGACAAAGAACAACCACGAATTAGATTCGAAGAAGTGCAAGTGTGTGAATGCTTCGGGTGTTCTCTACCTAGTGAAATCGAGTAGGATTGTTTATACCTTTTTATGCTTCAATTTGGACTTTCTAGGAGCATCAAGATGTTAGGATGAAAATCGTTTCCCTTCGGGTACTATAGCCTTACGTCTAAGGTGTTCCCAAACCCGGTAATAAGACCTCTTCCTAATCCTCATCAACTACCTAAATAACCATTCAAGTAATTAATGTCTCCTAATGGGGTTCTAATACGATTAACTCTCTCTCGACGAATTAAAAATATAATAAACGCATTTGTATACCAACAACTCACACCATAAATTTAAACATGTTTATGTAACTCTCGTCTACGCTAAACATGCCTCAAAATATGGATTAATAGAAGCAAATACACAAAGCACCAATAAAACCCAATAAGAGAAGCAATAATCCAAATATCAACAATAATCAAAGTCTAAACAATTCACACATTCAATAGTCACATGGTTTCAAACACCCAAAGCATAAAAAGCTTAGCCCATGGTGTTTGAGAAAACACCCATGGCTAAAACAACAAGAAAACTAGAAATAAACATGAAAATAACAATATTATAGAAAAGAGAGAGTTTGGGTGGAAGTCACCTTGATGATTCTTCAACAATCTAAGCTATTACAAGTGAATGTAGCCAAAATCTTCAAGAACCCAACCTAAATACTAAATTTGAAGCTAATCTATGGAATTAAACTTGCAAAATATGTTGAAAATCTATCTAAGAATGAAACTAGGGTTTAGTGTGTGAAAAAGTGAGGCCAAGCCTCCCAATAATCTGATTTGGGGAGGTATTTATAGCTTGGAAGAGTGTTGGAGACGAAATTTGCACTTAGGCCCTTGAAATCCTTTAAAATTCTCGAATTTCCGCGCAGAAACGGGCTCAAACGGTCGACCGAGTGACCTCAAACGGTCGACCGAGTGAGATGGAAGTCCAGAAACTGACCTGGAAGCAGATTTCACTCGGTCAACCGAGTGGGTTGACTCGGCTGCCCGAAAGGAATCTGTTACAGTTTCACACTTTCTTGTTTCGATCATATCTTGAGCTCCCGACCTCCGATTGACTTGATTCTTTTTTTCATTCCACTCATTTTTTCGAGACGCGTCCAATGGTGCAATTATCTTCTTGTTTCCATAAATTCTCAGATACGTATTTTGCTTCCAAATAAGTTCAATTTACCTAAAAAATAGCAAAACACATACCTTTCTCATTTCAAGTGCAATTAGTCAATTTAGTGTGAATCATGCAACAAAACCCTCAAAATTATGTAAAATAAACACATGAATTTCAAGCAATTTTCACACTAATCAACCCCCCCAAACTTAAAGTGTTGCTCGTCCCCGAGCAACGAAAGAAATATAGAACAAGTGGGAGGATTGCGAAGAAATTCAATCAAAATTGAATGAGTGATTGTCAACTTTCCTCAATCTAGTCAAGCCAAGAGGTACAAAAATCCACAAACAAGTTCACAAGTTATGCTCAAATCAATGCAAGATTAAGTGCTCAATTCACAATTTCCTCACAAGTAAGTGTATCTCTCATCACTCAAAGTGTATATTAAGGAAATGTATGCTCTCAAAATCAAATCACACAAGTGCACCACCATATGCTTGCCAAATGTCTAAGTTCTCCACCACATGAAAGTGTTCAATCAATGAATCAATAAGGACTTCACATTTGGTTGTAATGTAGGCTCTTTGGTTAAGGTAGGGAAGATTTGGATAAAGTGACTCATAAACTAATGGAGCAAGAAGGAAAGTTGCAATTGATCAAGTTGCAACTCAAAGTTCTCTATCTCACATAATTTACTTAATTCTTTTCTTTTTAAGCACATTCTTCACCACCAACCAACCAACACTTTTGAATTGAAGCTCTACCAAATTTTTGTGCACAAGAGACTTGATGATCCTAGATACTGCAGGGGTTTCTGATCTTCAACTCATTTAGCCTAGCACTGCAAACCAGGCTGCTGAGGATACTCCTCAGAATCTCCAAAATGTGGTCAATCATGAAGCAAAGAAAGATGGAGAAGGAACTATTCATGATGAAGATCTGGACGATGATCTCCTTGCAGAGGTTACTGATGAGGACATAAGGGAACTTCAGAATATTGCCTCAGAATTACCTGACAATCTTCCTCAACACCCTTTTGAGGAACTTCTACATGTGCTTGGCAAGCACAAGAAATTTCCGAAGATTGGCGAATCCTCCTCCGATGCACTTATCACAGGTTTAAGTCTCTCTGATCTCATCTGGTACAAGTTGAAGATGATGGGCTCTAATGAGGTTGATATACCTCTAATTGGACAAGTTCTTGGTGATCTAGCATAGCTTGTCCATGAGGAACTAGCACCGCAGATCAGAGATGCAACTCTCAAGATCCAACAGAATCGAGTGGATACCTATCAAGACATTTTCAAGGCAGTTCCGGAAAACATGAAGAAGTATTTTGAAAGTGATCTCACTGATTCTGTTGTGAAGGCTCTTGACAAAATCTTGAGTGAATCAGCTGAGCAGTTCAAAAGGGGAATCGCTGCAATAGACACATATCATCGCACTGAATAAATTAAAACCATTGATGATCTGAAGGTAAAAGAGCTGCAAAGAAGTCAGGAACGGGAAAAACAGACTAATTCTGATCTTCAACATAAGTACCTTGAGTTGCAAAAGAAGTCCGCTGCACAAAGAGCTGAACTAACTAAGTAGTTGGAATTGGCAAGAGAACATGCTGAAAGAGTTAAAAAGAAAGAGCTCTACTCAACTTGATACAAACTTCAAAAAGAGAAAGACTATCCTGAAAAAGAAGCAGCAGTCTGAAAAAGCTGAGAACGATCCCCCGAAACCTGAACCTTTGAATCAGCAGATTGATGAATTCCTGGATCCAATTCATAATCTAAGATGACTTAATCTGAAGAAATAATGGCAGAAGATTTATCATCTTGCTCGCAGATGGGGAGATCAAGATCCACAGACTGCATTCGGCTGTTTCGAGAGCTTTCTAGAAGGGAAAGACAAAGAATTTATGAGCATCATTATGGAAGAAGCCGCTGATAAGAATATCAACATTGTTTTGCCTGACTTTCCTGTCTGGGAACCTGCATCCACCATTAACAAAAAGAAAGATATCAGGGAAGCAGAGAACATCATCGACGAAATCTGTTTTGAAGACAAAGTTAGAGACCAAGACATTGTTCGCGAAATCAGGAAAATAGTCTATCAAGCATATGGTGTCTACTGAAGACATTATACACTCTGCTGAAGTAAATTCATCTTGTAATTGTAATCAGAATTCCTTTTGCTCAAATTAATACAAGAATTTACTTTTTCAGCTTCAAGACAACTACTCATTATCTTCCTTAGAAGCCATCTGCACACTATTATACACTTGTCATCTTATCTCTCTAATCTTAACTATTTCAAATTATATACTAACTGATCTGATAACTTAACAAGTTAGTTTTGGCTTCATCAAAAAGGGGGAAATTGTTGGGATATTCATCCAGCCCCTAATCTGATTGTACTTTAATGTTTAAGTTTTGATGGCCAAAACCAGATAAGTAGAGGTCAGGTTAGAGTGATAATTTGTAATCTAGAAATAAGTTTCCTAAGCTGAGCTATAAAGTTTAGAAGTAATGTACACGTTTTAAATCTAGTCTGAGAATCAGCTGTATAGAAGTCAGTTGATTCCTCATATGAATACTCTACTCAAGTTCTAAAGAACAGAAGACAGAAGACTAGAAGACATCAAGAGTTCATTAGTAAATTCAGATCTAAAGGTTCTTGTATGCCTTATGGACTAAATGATCTATATGTTAATCTGCATTCAAGGTTCAGAAGACAACTCAGTGTATCTTATCAAGAAAGCCTTAATGAGCATTCAAGTCGAAGCTCACCTACAAAATGATTATGACAGTTAGCATTTAAGAATAAAACACCTTCACAAGTGTTTGTTCATTTATGACTAACTACGTCAGATGATAAAGGCATGCAAAACAGAAGACAAAGAGAATGTCAGATTAAGTTCTGAATTGCTCTAACAGAAGACAAGACAACTCTCAACTACTAAGCTGATGTGGACCAATAAGACATCAACACGAAGCTATGAAGTTGACAACTTAGTAGGTCGTACAAGAGATCTGTAGAAGAAGTACGGAGCATTTAATGCACATTACCTCTTGAGGTAATATCGTACCAAAAAACCTGCAAACACCATTCCTATGAGGGTCAGCGAGGAAAGTTTTCGGATTGATTTGGCAATGTACTATCTGGAAGATCTGGAAAACTAGGAATGAGATCACATTCAAAGGTGTTTATTCAGAGATTGAATCTATATCAGATGGCATCAAGTTTTGTTCGTGGAAATGGATTAAATCACTTTATCCATTATCCTTCAGCTCTGCTTTCCATGAATGGGCATCGCACCCTCTCGACTGCATTCCGACTTCTTTCTAACCTCTCTTGGATGCTGCTGATGTCTTTTATTTCATTGTATTGTTGAAGGTGCTCTATGATGTTTTGATTTGATGTTTAGATTTGAGATTGTGATTGTTCCTTTCTTGTAGAATTATGTTTTGCTGATGTAATCCCTCAATTGAGTACATCATGTACTCCTTTACTAATAAATACCAATTTTACTTTTCAAAGATGACGACCATACTTAGAAAGATTTGTTGCAACGACTAGTTCTCACCAACGACTAGTTTTTGAAGCACAAATCTCTTTATAAATACAACACTTGTTCTTTGGAACAAGGTACCGGAAACTCTCCAAGCTAGAACTCTCTCTCTCTGCGTATACATCTGATATCAAGAACAACAAGTTTGAGAAATACTTAAGTGTCGTGTTCTTTAGAGCCAGCAAAGATTTCTATCCTTAGTGCTCTAAGTTTCCGATCCTACGCCTGCATAAAGAATCCTATCTTTAGTGCTTAGATTTTTAGTTGGGGTTATACACATATCTTATTATTTGGTTTTAACCATTGTAAAGGTTGTTTGTTACCTCACCAACAAACAAATCCTAGCCTTAGAAAATACTTGAGGTTCTTGATCGAAAGTCTTCTCTTGGGACTATGAAGAAGCAAGATATTGAATTTTTCTATCTGATTAGAGAGAGTGGACGTAGGATATTGAGATCCGAACCACTATAAAATTATGTGTTCTTTATTGCTTATGTTACAATTCAACACTCATATTCATTATACCTCATACTTATTCAAAACATTGTTTTATAAAAGAGTCAAAATTCACCAAGTGTTTATCATCCCTAATCAGCAGATATCAAATCGGTTGTCTAGGTTGCATTGTTTTAGAAGTCATTGTTTCAAAAGGTTTTCATAAAATACCCACGAGTCTAAACACGTAGGGCCTACACATTTCCGCACTCATAGCTTTTAAGATAGCTTTCGAATTGATCAACTCAATTCATCAATCAGTAAGACTGTTATCTTAATCTGCTATAACACCTTAGCACTCTACAAATCAGAACATATTATCTGTATACAGACGACTGAGTATATAACTTATCTGATTTGTCTCATCTGATCTTAAGACACGAAAAAGTTTTAAATACCTGACAGTCTATTCACCCCCCCCCCTCTAGACTGTCACCATACTCGTTTTGGGACCAACAAAGACGAGCATCTATATCGGTATTTCAAATGTTTTGTTCTGCTCGTTGTAGTTCTTGAGTATACATCCTAATTCACAACATCCAACCACAATTAATATTAAATAACATATATGAAGTGATATTTAATTAGATGATAAATATATGAAATACTCACTCAATGAAAGACTGAACTTCATCACAATTCAATAACACATACGTTTGTGCTATTTCTGCCTCTGTGTTCGTATCCTAATATAGTTTAGTGGATTTTCCTATAGGTCGTCCCTTCGACTGGAATATAAAGAGCCTTACATCGACCTCTTCACCGATATTGTCCGTACCTCTACCACTGTAGTTACGTGGTTCACTTCTCAACCTCGTGTTGACATGTTCTTCAAAATAATAAGAACAAAACATGCCAACCTCTTCATTCAAATATGCATTAACAATTGATGCTTCCACGCGTGCCTTTTGTTTAGCATTGCGTTGCAAGTTGTGAAAATATATATATATATATATATATATATATATATATAAATTAAGTGAACATATATAATAAAAATTAATTGAAGTAAGTAAGAGTTTACCTTTCAAATAGGTACATTCACCTTTATTGCACTGGACTACCAATTCTGGCTTCATACGCTAAGTGAACGAGTAAGTGTTCCATCGAGTCAAAGAAGCTAGGTGGGAAAATTCGTTACAACTTACACAAAATCACTGGAATGTCTTGCTCCAAACGAATCATATCATTGATCTTGATCGTTGTAGACGTTAACTCTCTAAAAAAAAGACTTAATTCAGTGATAACCCTCCACACATTGAGAGGAAGAAGTTCTCGGAACGCAATCGGTATCAAGCGCTGCATAAAAACATGACAATCACGACTCTTCATCCCTGCAACCTTACCTTTTGTTGTGTCTACGCATCGACTCAAGTTTGACACATAGTTGTCTGAAAAGTTCAACTCCTGAATCCACCTACACAATTCTTGTTTATGTGGCTTATCCAGTGTGTAGCAAGCCTTTGGATATTTACCTGTGCGGGGATCCCTTTTCAACTCTTCACAGCGACAAAAAATGTTCAACTCTTTCCGAGACTTTGGAGTGTCTTTCGTCTTGCCTTCTATGTTCATAATTGTGTGGAACACATTATCAAACACATTCTTCTCAATGTGCATCACATCCAAATTGTGTCGGATCAATAGTGAACTCCAGTATGGCAAGTCCCAAAAAATACTCCTTTTATTCCAACCACCTGGGATTCGTTTGTTGTGTTCGGCTGCATTTTCCTCTATAGATTTTTTCAAACCCGTCCACTCAATCTCATGTAACAACCTATGTCATGTACGATTAATACATAATAAATGACACTAGAAATGAAATAAAATATATGTATAATTCTGATAAAATTAAATAACAATATAGAAATACCATTTCGAAGGGGAGGTCGATTGTTTGTAACTGTTCTATTTTTCAAGAAGTGCTGCTTATTCCTTCAAAATTGATGATCTCGAGGTAAGAACTTTCGATAATTATCGAACCATGAATTTTCCTACTCGACGGAAGACTGAAAGCTTCAGAATGTTCCATACAATACAAACATGTTTGCTTTCCGGCCGTTTTCCATCCATACAATATATAATATGCAGGAAAATCGCTAATGGTCCACAATACAGCAGCACACATCGTGAAATTCTACTTTCTGAAACATCGTACATTTATATTCCGTTCTCCCATAAGAAGATCAAATCTTTTATAAGAGGTTGGAGATAAACATCCAGTTTTTCCCTTGTATTCGACGGACAAGGCACCAATATAGTCAGAAACATTGTTTGAGGTTTCATGCACATCCACGGAGGTAAATTATACGGAGTCAGTATCACCGGCCACAGAGAATACTACTTCCCATGCATCCCAAATGGTGCAAAACCATCATTACTAAAACCTAATCTCACATTCCTCGGTTCACAAGCAAAACATGGAAACACATTGTCAAGGTGTTTCCAGGCCTCCGAGTTTGCCGAATGTCGCATCTCCCTAGACTCGGTCGAGGAAGAATTTGTTGCATGCCACGTCATGTGTTGTGTTGTGGCATTAGATTTATACAATCTCATTAAACGGGGAATGATAGGAAGATACTACATCCTCTTACGTGCCACTTTCCTCTTCGTCGACTTCGATGGACCAATGGGCCCCTTCCGATGTGGCTCTTTGTATCGGGGATGGCCACACATTCTACACATGTTCAGGTTGCTATCTTCATCACCCAATATAACATGCAACCGTTCACACAACAATCAATCTTCTTAAACGACAAACCCACATTCTTCATCATTTTCTTGCTTTGATAAAATGTCGTAGGCACCTTATTATCTCGAGGACAAATCTCACTACATAATTGAGTCATTTGCTCATATGTCCTGTTAGAAAGCTTGTTCTCAGTCTTCATAGCCATAAGTCGAGCATTAAATGACAACTGAGAGTGAGAATCACACCCCGTATACAAATCTTCATTGACTAATTTGAGCATCTCATATAACTGAAATGCTTCATCCGTCGGCTCCTCTTCTATATTTGAAAAACTAACTTCCATTATCATTGTTTATTACATATTGGGTTCTTCCCTCCCGAATTGTTGTTCTTCCTCCCCAAACTGTTGTTCCCCACCGAATTGTTGTTCATTACTGGTGCCGACATGATCAACATGTATTTGTCGTTCATAGATTCCAGTAGTGTAATAGTATAACACTTGATCAAATTTATAAGACCAACATCCTTTGCCATAACTGTCCAGTTATAATAATTATCAACGAAACCATTCTTCACAACATGTACTAAAACCTCTTCATTCCCTTTAAATACTTTATACTGACATTTTTTTTTGCATTACACGAACACCTAATACAATCCCTAGACATACAATGTGGGTGGATCTTTGCAAATTCAACAAATGACACAAGTTCATCGTAAAATTCCCCATTCACATTTCCTAGAACGAACCTAGGAGTACAATACATCCAACGACGATCCGACAATTATATCTATTTAACATTTAAATGGCAATATACAATTTATTATATGGTTTACTAAAATTACCTACTTAAAACAGAACAAACATAATACATACACAACCAAACTACAAAATTTAACCAAGTAGTACATAAATAACAATACAATTTATTATGTGGTTTTTATGAAGTAAAAATGGCAGAAAACGTACCGTAATTTGATGATTTCATACAACTTCCACAATTTTTTCGTCTGAAATGAAATAAAGTCTCGAAAATGTCTTTTTACCGCATTACCGACGAAATTCTACATTCCGTGGGTAATCAGGCGGGAAATGTGTTGATAATATGATAGGTAATTCAAAGGAGCGCCAATAATTACCTTATTTAAAAGGAAAAAAATAATGTTATTGATCATTTTTTATTCTCATTAATCACGTACCATAATTAATTTATGCTCATTCTCATTTCCATTAAAGAACGTTCAACCAAGTGCCACCTTAGATTATTTAAGAAAAAAAAAGTTGTGTCATTGATTAATGGACCTTCACACTATAACATTATTTAAAAAAAAACAAGTTATGAGGTTAAGAATATTAATTCTCCCTTGTGACAAAAAAAGTGATCGTAGGAGCTCGAGCCACTAAACCAGTATAATTTAACGCGCTTTTACATTACTTACTCGCTTATAATGTTCATTGCATAAGTCTATAAGAAAGCACAAGTATTTTAGGTAGTTATGACCAATGGTACAAAAGTCGACTTAGGCGGCCGCGATTTATGCCAAGTCGGAACAGGAAATCGGTTTTTGAGTTGGGCAGTTTAAAAAATTTGAGAAACAAAAAAGATTCTCGAAAACGTGTCATGGCTGCCGTCGCATGCTCGCGGTCACGCTGCTACCATCGAACGCTCGCCGCCATGCTGTTGTCGTCGCATACTCGATATCAAGATGGAACTGAGACTTGAGAGTAAATGTGTCATGACCTTCTCTAATCTAATATTTGATGAATGTGCGTCGTCTTGTTTCTATCGGGAAATAGGAATAGACAATACCCATATTCACATTTGGTATATATTTTAGAATTAGGGTTAGTCATATTTGTGATATTTTGTGGGCCTGTATCAAACTATCTGTTTATCCCATGACATATTAATCCACATTTAAAGATATTTGAGTCCATTTTATTGGGCCTATCAAGTATATTTATTTTTTTTAAAAACACACAAAACGTGCACTATGCCATGTCCAGGCAGTTAAAAACGTCCAACTGTTGATTTCCGATTTCTACAACCTTGATTATAAGTCTTACTATACAATTGTTTCACAGCTATATAATTATTTTAAAAAATAGAAAAATTAATAATTTAATACTTCCTCTTATAAGAGATATTTAAGGAATACATTGTAGAGATTATTTTTTATTGTAAATTCCTTGATTCTAGGAGTTTAATTAGGATTATTTCCATTCAAGTCAAACCCTTATTTGTATATATCATTGTAATTCATTAAAGAGTAAATATCAAATTCCATAATTCTACATGGTATCAGTAGTTTCTCTCTTGCGAGATACAAATTCACTTTTCAGCTTCCTACCATCCACACATCGTCTTCTTCGTTGAAACAACAACCATGTCTATCACGTCTTCTACCACACCTACACAACAACCCACCACCAACACCACCACTTCCCCATCTCCACCATACGTTGTCACTATCCGGACGGTCCTCTCTCTGGCTCTTTCTCGAAGATAGCCCCTTCGTCAGTTAGATGTGAGCAATGCTTTCCTTCATGGCACTCTTTCCACTCCAGTTTACATGAAACAACCCCCCAGGTTTCTCGGATGCTCTACATCCCTCTCATGTCTACCTTCTCAAGAAGTCACTTTATGGTCTTCGTCAAGCACCTCTCGCCTGGTATCATGCTCTAAGCTCGGCGCTTCTTCGATTCAGTCAAAGGCTGACCATTCTCTATTTACTTATGATAAAGGTGATGTTCAAGTAATTGAGTTTGTATATGTTAATGATCTCATTATCACTAGATCTGATTCTTCTCTCCTGCGATCCCTCACTAAACACTTGGAATCTTCCTTTGTCGTCAAGGCTTGGTGATTTGTCGTGCTTCCTTGGTATCAAGGTTGCACGTTGCAAAGAGGGTATCTTTCTTTCACAACATAAGTATGTGGTTGACTTCTTCACCGTCTACAGATGGACGGTGCGAAGCCCATCTTGACTCCATCCTCTGCTAAACCTAGTTCATCCATCGGCTCGGTTGACCCTACTACTTATCGGAGTGTTATTGAGGGCCTTCAATACCTATCCTTCACTCGTTCGGATATTGCTTTCACCGTAAATCTCCTTGCTCAAGCTATGTCCTCCTCATCACCCGATGATTGGGGTGCTGTCAAACGACTCCTCCATTATTTGAAAGGCACTCTCCATTACAGTCTTCTTCGTCCGATCAACACTATATATGTCGCTCACTGCCTACTCTGATTCTGATTACGGGGGCGACTCTCGCGACGGTAAGTCCATCTCTGCTTACATTCTATTTCTCGGTGGCAATCCAATTTCTTGGCGTTCCTAGAAACAAACGGGTGTTGCACGTTCGTCCACAGAGGCCGAGTATCGTGCTCTTGCATCGGCCGCCTCGGAGGTTTGTTGGGTGATGCAACTATTCAAAGATCTTCATCTCCCGATCATCCACAAGCCCCGTCTCTTATGTGATAACATAAGTGCTACCCGTCTTGCTCTTCATCCAATTTAACATTCCAAGATGAAGCATATTGCAATCGATGGGATTTGTCTTCTAAAGGTCTTCTCTCTGTTGCTTATGTTAACACCCTTGATCAATTGGCGGATCTACTCACCAAATCCCTCCCTCAGTTACGTTTTGAGACACTTCGCTCCAAAATACCAGTTGCCGACGGGACATTCATTTTGCGAGGGCGTATAAGAGATATTTAAGGAATACATTGTAGAGATTATTTTTTATTGTAAATTCCTTGATTCTAGGAGTTTAGTTAGGATTATCTACATTCACGTCAAACCCTTATTTGTATATATCATTGTAACTCATTAAACAGTAAATATCAAATTCCATCATTCTACACCTCTGTCCACCAAAAGTGTGATCAATTTTTTATATACATGTTTTTAAAATATCATATTTTAATTATAAAAAGAGTTGTGGGGTAACGAATAAATAATATTGTTGGTAGATATACTCAATGTTGTTAATAAAATAGAAAATATACTCAAAAGTTAACTATTTAAATATAATAAGCATGTTCTTTGTGGACCCAAAAATAAAACTGAACATATTTTTTGTGGACGAAGGGAGTACGTTTTAATGAAATAACTAAGACAAACACTTTTATACACTTGGTTCATGGAAGTCTTATGACAAACTTGGTAATGTTGTTTAATATACAAAGTACTACTCCTTAATATTTAATACCGAAAGTATTACAATAAAGTAATATTGAATGAATAACACATAAAATCAAACATTTTTTTAATGTAATATTTTATACACTGAATAATATTATTTTGTACACTAAACAATACTCCCTCCTATCCTTTTTAATTGTCGTTTTAGTTATTTTTAAAATTAACAAATTAATGGATGTTTTGTGAATTTATCTCTAATATACCCCTTTACTTCATTAATTAAGTAATTAATTGATAGAATAAGTTACCATTCATTCCAATAAAATCATGCATGCATCATGTGAAATCAACCACCATTCATTTAGTTATTAAGGGCAAATTTGGAAATTTGTTTATTTCTTAAGGTGCAGGACGACAATAAAAAGGATTGGAGGGAGTATTACTTTAAAGAAAGAGAGTACACTTAAATTTAATTGACAGAAAGAACTATTCAATAATCATTGATACAAATAAATTACACGTTATAAACATTTTAAAATAAAATAATATAAAATCAAAGGTGAGTTTACTGATGCAAGAGAATCGAATGCAACATGGCAACAACCTGATGAGATGTCATTGTTGAAGAATAAAGAGTAGTTAAACTTCACTCCAAACAGGCCCTGCCTTAGAAAGGAACAAGCTAGTCCCAGCAAAACAGACCAAAACTTGTTCCTATACGTATAGTCGTAACACTAAAATATGTAAATAAATAAGATTTTTTTAATTTACACAATAAAATTCAATCACAGAATAAGTAGTACGGAGTAGTAAATAATAAAAATACAATCATGTAAGAAATTGTATCACAAAATAAGCCAATTTCTCAAACACATTAACAAAGTTGTAATTTCAAGTAAAAATTGGGTGCAAACATATATATGCACACTGGACCTAAGTGATGTCCAGGGGGTGCCCGTGGATTTTGTAAATTTGTTAGGGGTATTTTGGTAATTTCACATATATTAAAATTAATACTCTGTTTTATAATTATTTGCACACTTCTGATATAAAAATAATCTATAAAATTAATATATATCCGAACATCATTTTATTTTAAAATTATCACTCATTTTGGGTCTACATTTTATCCTAAATTTCACTAAATCTATTTTACATTCTACTAAATCCTCCTTACACCTTATCAAATCACTCAAAATACGCTTTCTTATTTGACTCTACACCACTAAATTCAATTGTTTTTTAAAGTGAATCAGTTAAAATGTGCAAGTTATCACTGGACAGAGGGAGTATTAACTTGTACCAAAATATAGCAAAAGTCAACTTATCTGATCAATTTAATTTAATGAAATGTGACGTATTGACAACTTTATAATGTGAAATTTTGATAAAAATAATCAGTACATATATTTTTTTTTTATAATAATATTAATCGGGCCCCCTTACCAAAAATTTCTAGGTCCGTCACTGTGCACACCTAGTAAACATTTTTTTTTATGTACAGTTGTACTCTATGTACTACATTGAAAGTGCAAGTGTCTTCGCTTAGACATTTGCAAAATCGAAATCAATCAGTTTAAGTTTGAAATAACGGACTGTAGCTCACCCTATTTAGAAAAAGAAAATTTATTAGGAAAAATAATAAAATTATCAAATACAACCCAAGTAACTAAGTTCACTTTCGACATAAAACTAAAAGTAACACTTTAATACCGCCAAGCCAAATTCACTTTCATTTGTCTATTTGTAAAAATGCAATTTAGCTTTGCAATTTGAGTAGCCTCTGCTTGTCATTCTCAACTAAATCCAAACTCTCCTCTATTCCATAATCTACGACATCTATCACCTTTCCATGTGTTTCTGCTATATCATGCAGTTCAGACTCGATTAAAGCATCCATTCTTGCTCGGTCTCTGTCCCTCGGGTACGTACAATAAAGAAACGAGTAGAAGAAGACGCAAATCGTCATAGGAATGCCTATTGCTGTGTAGAGTGCTTTGCCAAGTGCTGCAGCGTTTTCTCTATCTGTTTCGATCCCTTTTGAGTCTACTACATGCCCCTTTGGAACGGGCTTATAGCCATAAACGTGTTGCGCCAATATCCCGACCACTGGTGGTGCAAACGAAGATAATACCGACTCAAACGACCCATCCAAAGCATAGATGCTTGTTCGAGCTCTCTCGGGCACTATTTCTGCAAAAATTGGACTACCAACAAACTTTTGTGTCAAACATAAACATAAATGTATGAATCTAGTCCTAATTATTTTTTATATGTACCAATTTTGTCTCAAAGTTGCTGGAATCATCTAAACGACGTCGTTTTTTGTCAAGAACTTTGCCAGAATCGACCAACTTTGTGACAAAATTGGTACATATAAAAAATAATTAAGACTAAATTTGCACATTTATGTTTTTTTGGACCATTTTGAAAAAAAATGAAAAGTTATGGGACGAAAAAAGATTATATCCCGTATAAGCTCGATACCTACTTGTTTGTAGCCGGAGCATTCCAAGACATAAGAAACCCCATAACAAAAAATACGAAACCATGCATTATTGCGGTCGAAGGATCATCAGGCAAACCAAGTATCAAAATAGCAGCTAAAGGGATAGCTGAGGCAGCGCTTATTTGAGACAATATAATTCTCCCCGTGTTTGGTAACCGTTGAGCAAGAATATCCCCCATCTTCCCCCCGAACAACGCCCCTAGCGATCCAGCAACGCTGAAGAGTGTCAAGATCGTAGCTGTAGTCTGGTGAGAAAATCCCATGAGCTCAAGCCACATTGGGGTAAATGAGAGAGACGACCCAGGGAATGTTCCAAACACGCCCTGTATAACAAGAACTTGGAACGAGGGCACTTGAATGACTGATTTTGCTTCTTTTATAAGCACTTTCAAATCGTCATTCAAGGGTCGATCCTTCATTTCACTATCTCTGTCAATAAAGGAAGGGTCAACGGCGAATAGGTGGACTAGAATGCCAATTATAACGCTTAATAATCCAACAATGTGGAATGCGATTCTCCAACCGGGGATACCCATGAATGATGTGGAGGCTAATAGGACAGAGATTATGCCACCTAAAACCAAAGTTTCCAGTAAACTGTAGCCAACCAAAAGCAGTGCCTCGATTGGTGTCATCGGTTGAATCTGCAACAAGAGATTGAATTGCTGGTATCACTATTGCTAGCCCAATCCCATTCAGACCTCTTGATATTGCCACCTATATGTATGTGCATGGATGATTAAACCACTCAACACTTGACCCTGCAAGGCTGCAACTTACTAGTATCCTAAACCTACAAATTACAAAATCCTACATTTAGATTCCCATACTCCACAACTTGTCTAATTAAGAGAAGCATACAAAAAAGAAATAAATCTGCATATGTAGAAACAACAGCGTGCAATGTCGCTATCAATGTGTATGCTGAAAATAATAATCATATCACATCCAAGCTTGAGTTTGGTAGGATAAATTAGTTCAAAATAGATACCTAATCAAACTAAAATAAAATTTCTATTGAACACACAAAAACACACATTGTGTACATAGCAAATGAAATACACACTGTTTCATTTCATACTGTTTCAATTCAATTTGAGCTAATTGAGATATTTGTGTGACCATATCTAAACAAAAAACGGGATGTTTGTTGAATTTAAAGTGCTAGAATACTTTGAATAACAATCACAACACGCATCAATTTACCTGGGCGAAGGTGGATGAAAGGGCAACGAGGAAAGTGGCGGCGGCCCAGAGGAGAGCGCCGAGAGCAATGACGTGGGCCCGGTTGTGGCGGGTGGCGAGATAGGCGGCGAGTGGGTAACACGACGACTGCACTATGGATCTGAAGAGGGTAAGAGAGCCCAGGTGCGTGGGGTCCACGTGCAGCGCCGCCCCAACTTCTTTGTATACCCCCGGTAGCAACGATTCATCTGCGCGCTCCATTATTCCTGCTAAATTTACCAAAACTAGAGTCAACGTCTCTGATTTCATCCTCATTCATATGGTCAAAGTTTCCGTTGACGTCGTGTCTGAAGTGAAAAGCTGTGGATCTCACTCCACTGTTTGTTTTAAACTTCCAACGTACTTGGAGTTGACCTCCGCCTGATGATGGTGATGGCTATGAGAAAGAATTAAAGCTAATATTTCATCGTCTCTGTTTGTTTCTTTTTCACAAATACTAACTGTACCACTCAGTTTTTCATCGTTTCAGTGTTCTAACTAAAGGATTTAATAAAGGGTGGGGCTATTAACACCCCATAAAATGTTATACAAACCCCAAATGTTATACACACCCCCATTAAAATTTAAAAATTAAAATTTATTACTAAACATACCCAAATTCTTTCCTATTTACCCTTCATCCTTCAAAACAAATACAAATTGAATAAAATATTTAAAAATATTATAAAATTCAAATAAATCTTCCAAAGTATATATAAATTTAAAAAAATAATTAATTTTTTTCTATAATACGAAAAAACTAAATAAAACTTGAAAATATTTTAAAAAAATCAACTAAATATTAAAAAATATTTAAATGGAAAAATCAATTAAATCTAAATAAAATTTGAAAAATATTAAATAAATCAAATAAAATTTATAAAATAAATAAATTTAAATTATCAGTTAACGTTTCAATTAAAAAAAAAAAGTGAAAGAAAAATTAACTCGATCATAAATAAATATCTAATTAAAAAATTAAATAAAAATATTTTTTTATTTTTTATTGATTTTTTTAATTTAATTATTTTTTAACAATTTATTAAATATTTTTTGATGATTTTTTAATTATCTGTTTTATTTTCTCAGAATTTTTTCAAAAAAATTAACTGATTTACGTAAATTACTTTTTTAAAAGATTTAGTTTATTTTTTAAAAATATTTTTATATTTTAATTACATTTATTTTCAATTTTTTTTAATTACTTTACTCCTTCTTTATGTAAGGGTTACTTAGTCATTTTATATTTATCTATTTTTGTATTTAAAATTATGGGGTTTGTATAACATTTTATGGGGTGTTATTAGCCCCACCCTTTAATAAAATAATACTCTTTCCTCCGTCCAATTTTATTATGCCTACTTTTTCGGACACGAGTTCATTATTTGAGGGTATGATAGGGTATTGTAGGGTCCATTCGTAAATAAATGATTGTTTATGAATGATAAAGTGGATAAATAAGTGATGTTAGAAGGGTGAAGATAAAATAGTATGAATTGTATTGTTTCAAAATAGAGTATGATCATAATAAAATTGGACAACAAAAAAAAGAAGGTGGAAATAATTAAATTGGACCGATGGAGTAGATGTGCAGTACAAGTGAGATAAAAATTGGAATGAGAAACTACTCACTAAAGTAAAATTAAGAAAGTTATATGATGAAACCTCATCAAGTTTACATATGAGGAAGTGAACTTAAGAGGTGACCAAGAATAAAAAATGATTGAGGGTACTTAATTAGCCTCTTGAGAAATCCTTCAATGTAGATGAGCACGGACGAACACGGTTGATAGGAACAAAAACTGGGAACCTGCAACAAAATCAGACTGGAGAGGTGTTTGGCGACGATCCTCCAACGCTCAAGTCAGTCGAGAACGGTGCAAATGGTGAACAATATGAATGTAGAGAGTGGAAATGTACAATAATAGATGAACTTAACATTTGAAAAATGAAAATGGGTTCCTTTTATACCTTTTTCCTTAAGGGTAGAATAATAATTTTGTTCTCTAGGGTTTATTACCGGATTATGCCACGTTATAGTACGAATCTGACAATCAATAAATGTATCAGATAGTGTGCACGTTTTTGCAAAGATCTTTTAACACACCGAGATTGTGTGGTCTCTTTTTCCGTACCAAGGACATTATCTCCTCCGACAAGAGCGCGAGATCACAGATCGATCATCTTTCCTTTGACAGTTTAGAGGAAAGATGAAAAGTTGTACGTTCCTATAGAGAATCTACCCAAGTCAGGTCTTGGCAGAGGAGGTCTGTGCATTCCCTCTCCTGAATCTCTAATTTGTTATGCTCTTCTAGTCAAGAAGTGTTCTTAGGGAATGCTTCTTTCTAAGTCGAGGGTTGAGTGTCTATGCTTCAGGGACGAACTCTCCTTTAGAGTATACCTTAATGCGAGAAGAAATTGGATGGCCACTCCCTGATGGAGATGAAGCCGCGTTGCTGTTCTTGGACAAATATGATCGTCTTTTGATTGATAAAGCCCAAGCCCGCATGTTTATTTAATTGTTTGGGCCACTTTAATTATGCTTATTTATTAATAATGTTTTGGTAAGTTTTGCTGTGACTAAAACCTAGTATATATAGGTTTTCTTGAAGTTTTTGGACGGCAGTTTTGAAGAATTTTAATAATAGGGTTTATCCCGTTTTGTGTGTTTTCTCTCCGTAGTATACGTAGTATCAACGGAGATCACACTTTGATTCATCGATATTCTTCCGAGTTTAGACGTTTCCCTGCATCAGTTGGTATCACGTGGCCAATTCACGATCCTAGACATGCCGCCTCGTCGCTAACCTGGTGGAAACGACACTGCTCGCTTGGAACAGCGACTGGATCAACTTACGCAGCAACTCGCACAACAAGGCGAGTTATTGCAACAACTTGCCGCAGTCACAATGGCCGGAGCGGACACTCGCCCCCCGGGGCAACGAGCGCCTCATGCCAATACTGGTGGCGTGCACTTGGATCAACCTAATGAGGACCCTTTGTCATCAGACGATGAGGCCACTATTGACAACCCTTTTGCCCCTCTCGCAGGTCATGCCCAGAGGCGTAACACCGATCAAAATCGTTGGGAATCCGGCTTGAAAATAGAACTCCCTGGATTTAATGGCGGCATGGATCCTGATTCTTTTCTCGATTGGCTTATTGCGATCGAGGATGTGCTTGAATACAAGGAAGTCCCTTCTGAGCGTCGTGTCGCTCTTGTGAGTACTCGTCTGCGTGGTCGCGCGGCCGCTTGGTGGTCTCAACTAAAGATGGTTCGCCAGCGTCAGGGTAAATCTAAAATTGTGGCCTGGGATAAATTCACCAAGCATCTTCGTGCTGAGTTTCTCCCTTTCAATTATGCCCGAACTCTTTATCAAAAATTGCAAAACTTACGTCAAGGGTCTCGTTCTGTGGATGATTATACAGAGGAATTTTATCAATTACTTGCACGAACAGATTTATCGGAGTCGGTGGACCAATTGATTGCCCGTTATATTGGTGGCCTACGAATTAATTTCCAAGATGTGCTGAACATGGTGGCACCTATGTCGGTTTCAGAGGCCCATCAGCGTGCCTTGCTGTTTGAGCAGCAGCTACACCGTCGGCCGTCAGGCCTTTTCACACCAACCTCTAGTCGCCAATCTCTGCCTCATGCCTCACCTGCCCAGCGACCCACGACAGATCGTCAGCCACCAGGTCCACTTCCTCCTCGTTCGGGCGCTACTCCGCCCGTAGGGACATTTGCACGCCCAGGACAATGCTTCTCTTGTGGAGAAACAGGGCATATGCGTACTAACTGCCCCAAACGCGGTGCACGGGGACTGCTTCTTGAGGACCCAATAGAGGAGGTTTCCACATTCTATGAAAATCCTGTATATGATGAGGAACTTGTGCTTCCTAATTCTGAGGAGGTGCTGCGGGGTGACACGGGTCCTGCTTTGGTGGTGCGCCGAGCATGTTTAACTCCTAAGCATCCAGATGACACGTTGCAACGAAACAGAATTTTTGAATCGACGTGCACTATAGCCGGCAAGGTATGCACCTTTATAATTGATTCGGGTGCGTGTGAGAATGTCATTGCGTCTGTGGTTGTTGATAAACTATCTCTGGTGTCTGAATTACACCCTTCCCCTTATAATTTATCGTGGCTTGAGCGCTCTACTAAAATTATTGTTGATCGTCGGGTTTTAGTGTCGTTCTCGATTGGTACAAACTATGCAGATAGGGCGTGGTGTGATGTTGTTCCCATGGACGCGTGCCATTTATTGTTGGGCCGTCCTTGGCAATTTGATAGGCATGTTGTGCATGATGGCCGCCTAAATTCATATAGTTTTGTATTTTCCGAGGTAAAGTACACACTACTACCATTTGTGCCTAGGTCTATTTCGATGCCGCATGACAGTTCAGTGTTGTTTCTTTCCCATACTGATTTTGTCCGGGAGATGGGAACTGCAGATCACGTTTATATTCTCCTTGCGCATGACTTGGTTGTTGATGTTTCTGTGCCACCTAATGTATTGGCATTGATTGATGAATTTTCTGATGTGTTCCCTGCTGAGCTTCCTGATTCTTTGCCGCCTCTTCGAGATATTCAACACCATATTGACTTGATCCCGGGGGCGCCATTGCCCAATCGCCCGCACTATCGAATGAGCCCGATTGAACATGAAGAGCTTCGCCGACAGGTGGAAGAGCTGCTACGGAAGGGCCACGTTCGTCAAAGTTTGAGCCCTTGTGCTGTACCGGCTCTCCTCATCCCCAAAAAGGATGGACAGTGGCGTATGTGTGTGGATAGTAGAGCGATTAATAAGCTCACTATTCGATATCGCTTTCCTATCCCACGGTTGGATGATTTATTGGATCAGTTATGTGGTTTAGTAATTTTTAGTAAGTTGGACCTGCGCAGTGGTTATCACCAAATACGCATTCGGCCAGGGGATGAATGGAAAACGGCGTTCAAGACGCGTGAGGGCCTTTTCGAGTGGCTGGTTATGCCATTTGGTTTGTCTAATGCGCCGAGTACTTTTATGCGGGTTATGAATCAATCGTTACGCCCTTTGATTGGTTCTTGTGTTGTCGTCTATTTTGACGATATTCTGGTGTATAGCAAGTCCGCAGAGTTGCATGTTGAGCATCTACGTGCTGTTTTCTTAATTTTGCGTGCTGAACAGTTTTATGCATCACCTTCTAAATGTAGTTTCTTTACGGATTCAGTGTTGTTCCTGGGTTATCGTATTTCTTCGGATGGTATTGGGGTGGATGATGCTAAGGTTGCAGCAATTAGGGAGTGGCCTACTCCTACCACTATGACTGAGGCTCGTAGCTTCCATGGGTTGGCCTCTTTCTATCGACGATTTATACTGCATTTTAGCGCCCTCATGGCGCCTATTACGGACACATTGCATGGCAAAGCTTTTGTGTGGTCTGGTGAAGCGGAAACTGCATTTTCTCTAGTCAAGGAGAAACTCACTACTGGTCCTCTCCTTGTACTCCCAGATTTTTCGACCCCATTCGAGTTGCATTGCGATGCTTCTAAATTGGGAATTGGGGCGGTGCTTAGCCAAGCGGGGCGACCCGTGGCGTATTTCAGTGAGAAGATAACTGGGGCACGTTCTCGTTATTCCACTTATGATATTGAGTTTTATGCGGTAGTTCAAGCAATTCGACATTGGCGGCACTATTTATTTCAACGTGAATTTATTCTCTATACCGATCATGAGGCTCTTAAACACCTTGCGACCCAGGGAAGTCTTTCTACGCGACATGTTAAATGGTCTTCGTTCCTACAACAGTTTACCTTTGTCATTAAGCATCAATCGGGTGCCTCGAATCGTGTGGCGGATGCCCTCAGCAGAAAGTCGTGTTTACTTTCTGATATACATGTTTCAGTTCCTGGTTTCAATGATTTTGCAAGACTGTATGCAGCGGATAATTATTTTTCGCCTATTGTTCAGCGCTTAGTTCACAGTAGCGACCCACTTTACTCCATGTTTGAGGGTTTTCTGTTTCGTGGGTTGCAATTGTGCATCCCTGACTGCAGCCTACGGGCACTACTAGTTGCTGAAGTGCACCGCTCTTGCCACCCCGGGCGTGACAGATCAGTGGAAATGCTCCTTCGCCGATACTTTTGGCCGACTGCTCGTAAGGAAATGTCTCGTTATGTAGAGCGATGTCGTGTATGCCAGGTTTCTAAGGGGACGGCTAGTAACGCCGGTTTGTATCGCCCACTGCCTATACCGTCTCTCCCTTGGACTGCTATAAGTATGGATTTTGTTCTTGGTTTGCCACGCACTCAACGGGGCAACGACTCTATTTTTGTAGTAGTGGACCGATTTTCGAAGATGGTTCATTTCATTCCTTGTAAACGCACAGCTGATGCAGTTCACGTGGCTCAATTATTTTTTCGTGAAGTGTATCGTCTCCATGGCCTACCCCTCTCTATTGTTTCCGATCGAGATACAAAATTTTTGAGCCATTTTTGGCGATCGTTGTGGCGCATGGTGCAAACAGAGCTCCACTTTAGTAGCGCTTACCATCCACAAACCGATGGCCAAACCGAAGTGGTGAACCGATCTTTAGGCAATCTTCTCCGTTGCTTGGTTGGGGATAATATTAAATCATGGGACACAAAATTGCCGCAAGCAGAATTCGCACATAATATTGCTGCTAATAGAAGTACTGGTTTTTGTCCCTTTCAGGTGGTGTATGCAACAATCCCTCGGGCTCCAGTTGACATCCTTAATACCCCTGCTGCTCGTCCACTTGATAAGAGGGCAACAAATTTAATTACTGACTTGCTGCACATCCATGAAGTCACTAAGGTGAATTTGGAGGCTGCCACCTTTAAATACAAGCAGCATGCCGATGCTCGATGGCGTGACGTTCAATTCGACGTTGGAGATTTTGTGTGGGCCGTTCTTACGAAGGATCGATTTCCTTCGCATGAGTACAATAAATTGGTGTCTCGAAAAATTGGTCCTCTTGAGATTGTGGAGAAGATTAATCCCAACGCCTACCACGTACGACTTCCTAGCCATGTCCGAACTTCGGATGTTTTCAATGTCAAGCATTTGGTTCCCTTTGCCGGAGATAACTCATCTGGAGATGAAGCCGATTCCGATTCGAGGACGAATCGTTTTGAGGAAGGAGAGAATGATGGAGATGAAGCCGCGTTGCTGTTCTTGGACAAATATGATCGTCTTTTGATTGATAAAGCCCAAGCCCGCATGTTTATTTAATTGTTTGGGCCACTTTAATTATGCTTATTTATTAATAATGTTTTGGTAAGTTTTGCTGTGACTAAAACCTAGTATATATAGGTTTTCTTGAAGTTTTTGGACGACAGTTTTGAAGAATTTTAATAATAGGGTTTATCCCGTTTTGTGTGTTTTCTCTCCGTAGTATACGTAGTATCAACGGAGATCACACTTTGATTCATCGATATTCTTCCGAGTTTAGACGTTTCCCTGCATCACTCCCTACATATGTTCTAACTACGATCTCTCCTTTGACGCATCAGAAGAAAGATGATAAACAAATTAGAGTGAATCTGGGTTCTACTCAGAGCAACTCAGTTGAGGCCCCAAAGTTCTGAGACGCTTCTGCTCAAGCATTCGATCTACTTAAAGAGAGACTTCTCAAGGTGAGGTTTCTTCTGAGATATGGCGTTCTCTCGCTACTTCATTTCCTTAATTCAGATCTGAGATATGGGAGACCTTCCTTATAAAAATGGTTCACATCAGTTCCGGACAGGGGAAATCACCCACATCTCTCCTCTGGTTCATATCCGCATATCTTCAATAAAAGGGATTCATCACCACTTATGCTTTCTTCTAAATATGGTCGGGACAGATTTTCATATCAGAGTTTTTTTCGAAATATGACACCATTATGTCATATCATGAAACAAAGGGAATATTATTGTTTATGAATAAAATAGAGAATAAAAATGATAAATTAAATTAAAAAGTATAAAGTAAGTATTGTAGGGTATATTTAAAAAAAAAAAAAAAAAACACATTTTGTGTGAACAATCCTAATAGAAAAATATGCACACCTTATGTGGCTGGGGAATAAATTTTTCCATTCGTCCCACAATTGTTTGCACCAACTTTTTGCCACACAAACTAAGAAAACAATGTAGTTTGCACCAACTTTTTGCCACACAAACTAAGAAAACAATGTAATAAATAGAGCGTTGAAGAATAATTTTGTAAACTTTTATGAATAGATAATTTGTTGTATATAATTGGGTGCATACATCCAATTAATCTGAAGTCATTTAAAAATATTTCTAATTGCCTAATTAAATCATAACAACATGGATTTTGTAAATTATACGCTGATAAAACTAAGCTAGTTCGTCTTAAATTCGTGAAATGTGGGACATAAAAATTAAACCGATGAATTCCAAGATGTACAACCTCTTGATGCAGTTTAGCTTTGCAATTTGAGTAGCCTCTGCTTGTCATTCTCAACTAAATCCACACACTCCTCTCTTCCATAATCTACAATGTCTATCACCTTTCCATGTGATTCTGCTATCTCCTGCAATTCAGACTCGATTAAAGCATCCATTCTTGCTCGGTCTCTGTCCCTCGGGTACGTACAATAAAGAAACGAGTAGAAGAAGACACAAATCGTCATAGGAATGCCTATTGCTGTGTAGAGTGCTTTGCCAAGTGCTGCAGCGTTTTCTCTATCTGTTTCGATCCCTTTTGAGTCTACTACATGCCCCTTTGGAACGGGCTTATAACCATACACGTGTTGCGCTAATATCCCAACCAATGGTGGTGCAAACGAAGATAATACCGACTCAAACGACCTGTCCAAAGCATATATGCTTGTTCGAGCTCTCTCAGGCACTATTTCTGCAAAAATTGGACTGCCAACAAGCTTTTGTGTCAAACATAAGCAAATAAGATGTGGAACAAAATCTTTTTTTGTCCCATAATTTTCACATTTTCTGAAATAGTTCATAAAAAGGGAAAATATCATTTTTGATCTTTATCTCTTTTCAGATTTGGCCACCCATATTTAGTCAATCACTCACTTATTCTTTTCTATCAAAATTGATGTTGTTACTGGTTAGTAAATCTGTTATTAACTAACGGATAAATGAGTTTTGAGCCGTGAATTTTTTGACAATGACAAAATGTGGGTTACCAAATCTGAAAAGAGGTAAACTTCGGTGACCAAAAGTGATATTTAACCTCCAATAAACATAAAAATACCTACTTGTTTGTAGCCGGAGCATTCCAAGAAATAAGTAGCCCCATAACGAAAAACACGAAACCGTGCATTACTGCGGTCGAAGGATCATCAGGCAAACCAAGTATCAAAATGGCAGCTAAAGGGATAGCTGAGGCAGAGCTTATTTGAGACAAGATAATTCTCCCTGTGTTTGGCAACCGTTTAGCAAGAATATCCCCCATCGTCCCCCCGAACAACGACCCTAGCGACCCAGCAACGCTGAAGAGAGTCAAGATCGTAGCTGTAGTCTTGTGAGAAAATCCCATGAGCTCGAGCCACATTGGGGTAAACGAGAGAGACGACCAAGGGAACGTGCCAAACACGCCCTGTATAACCAGAACTTGGAACGAGGGCACTTGGATCACTAATTTCGCTTCTTTTATAAGCTCTTTCACTTCTTCATTCAAGGGTTGATCCTTCATTTTACTATCCCTGTCAATAAAGGAAGGGTCAACGGCGAATAGGCGGACTAGAATGCCGATTACAACGCTTAATAATCCGACAATGTGGAAGGCGATTCTCCAACCGGGGATGCCCATGAATGTTGTGGAGGCTAATAGGACAGAGATTATGCCACCTAAAATGGAACCAAAGTTTCCAGTAAACTGTAGCCAACCAAAAGCAGTGCCTCGATTGGTGTCATCGGTTGAATCTGCAACAAGAGATTGAATTGCTGGTATCACTATTGCTAGCCCAATCCCATTTAGACCTCTCGATATTGCCACCTATATATGTATATGCATATGGATGATTAAACCACTTAACATTTACTAGTATACTAAACCTACAAATTACACAAATCCAAAATTTAGATTTCCAAATCTTCATTCATAAAACCAGTTAATAAATTTTTATCGCATAACTTGCCTGCTGTTTCTATTTTTGTCCAAAAAATTGTTACTCGATAAAGGGTCAATATTAAAAAACTGGTACAATCTTTTGTCTTATGCCAAATCCAATTTTGGCTTCATAACTTGTCAAATGACCAAATTTGGTCACAAAATTAAATCCGCATTCACGTAACATAAATCACTACCGTTTTGAATTTCACGGCAATTTTAGAGTCAAAATTGAACCTTTTTTTTTTAATATTGAGACTAAATAAAAAATAGTACAGTAACATTTTTTGGATCAAAATTTAAAAGTACACAAACTTTTTAACTCCTCAAGAAACTAATTGCAAATGGACATAGAATTAATAATTAACACAAAAGGTTAGATGAAGTAAAAATTCACAAGTAAATATGATTTGCGAATTTTTAGAAACGGTCAAAATCAGACGTATTTTATGAGCAAAATATTGCTAAAAGCCGATTTGTCCTTTTATTTTTTAAGTCTTTCTACAAATAAAATTAATGTATTTGAGGATAATATATAGTAGCAGTAATGAATTAACAGAAGCATACAAAAATGAAATGAAAAAGAATAGAAACAATGTACAGCAACCTCGCTATCATTGAGTATGCAGAAAATAATAATCATATACTAGTAATTGAATTTAATTAAAGTGTGAGATTGCTTTGAATAACAATTAATCAGAACACGCATCAATTTAATTATTACTCCTCTTCCTCTGTCACACAAAGATAGCCACATTTTATATTAAGAAAAATCAATAAATGCATAATTTAGGACCGTATCTTTTATAGGATGGAGGGAGTAATAATTACCTGGGCAAAGGTGGATGAAAGGGCGACGAGGAAAGTGGCGGCGGCCCAGAGGAAAGCGCCGAGAGCAATGACGTGGGCCCGGTTGTGGCGGGTGGCGAGATAGGCGGCGAGTGGGTAACACGAGGACTGCACTATGGATCTGAAGAGGGTGAGAGAGCCCAGGTGCGTGGGATCCACGTGCAGCGCCGCCCCAACTTCTTTGTATACCCCCGGTAGCAACGATTCATCGGCGCGCTCCATTATTCCTGCTAAATTTACCAGAATTAGAGTCAACGTCTCTGATTTCATTGTCATTACCTTCTTCATTCATATGGTCAAAACTGCTGTTGACTTTATTTTCTTTTGGTGGTAGAGCAAGGGGGGAATCTCACTCGACTCTCTTAAACTTCCAACGTGGTTGGAGTTGACTTCCGCTACTTCCGCCTCATGCTAGTATTGGTGACGGGTAACTTTAAAGAATTTAATCCCATACTCCCTCCGTCTCAATGGTCTCATGAGGATTTTTTAGCGAGGTTTTTTTAGAAGTAATTTTGTAAAATTTTATGTATAAAGTAAAGAAATTATATAGGTAGATTGTAGAGAGATATTTTAATATCATATTATATAGGTAGATTGTAGAGAGATAGTAAGAAGAAAAACTAAAAACAGAAAATGTAGAGAAAAATTGAAAGTACAAATAGTAGAGGAGATATATGGATAGGGGGAGTGTTAACAAAAATTGAAATGAGTAACTTATATTGAAATGAGACGAAAAGAGTAATATGTATTGAATGATTATGTAGGTAAATAAAAAATTAAAAAATAATACAATATATATATATATATGTAATTATTCAATAACAAATTTAATTCGTGCAAACAAAAACATCCTAAAATGACAAAAAATGGGATATAGTGAGCAGGTTTTGTCTCATATACACTGAGTGTAATTTTTTTTTTAGTTTCCTATTTTTTAGGCTTCATAGTTTTTTTTTTCCAATTGTTTTCTTTCCTTTTTTTTTTCGACCTTTTTATAATTTTTTTTATTTCCTATTTTTTAAGTTGTTTTCTAATTTTTTTTATTAATTAAAAAAATGGATATTAAAAAGTATAAATAAATATAAATAAAAAGTGGAACATAATATTATTAAAAAATGTAAGTTAATGTAACTCAAAAGTGTAACACAATATTACTAAAAGGTGTAAGTCAATATTACTGAAAAGTGCAACACAATATTATAAAAAATTGCAAGCCAGTATAACTGAAAAGTACAATACAATATTATTAAAAAGTGTAAGTCCATATAACTGAAAAGTGCAACACAATATTTTACTAAAAAGTGTAAGTCACTATAAATAAAAATATTATTGTAAAGTGTAGGACACTACAATAGAAAGGTGAAACACCATTTACCAAAAAATGTAAGTCACACAAATGAAAAATGTAACACAACATTACTAAAAAGTGTAAGTCACTATAAATAAAAATATGATTATACAGTGTAACAATTGAAAAGTGCAACACCATTGACTAAAAAGTGTAAGTCACACAACTGAAAAATATAACACAACATTACTAAAAAATGTAAATCACTATAAATAAAAATATAATTATACCGTGTAACGATTGAAAGTGCAACACCATTTTACAAAAAAATGTAAGTCATTAAAAATTGCAAGTTACTACAACTAACAGAAAAGTGTAACATAAAAAAAATTAAAATTAAAAGTCAATGATCAACTCATGCATATGGTGCACACAAGAGTCACAAGACTAACCCTAGTGACCAGTGACGGAGCCAGAAATTTTAGATTGGGGGGCCCGATTTACATTAATATAAAGACAAAATAATATTATATTTAATTCATTATAAATTTTATAATATCTCATTTCATTAATTTAAATTTAACGATTTTTGTTATGTTTCGAAGAAAATTAATTTTTATTGTTCCGACTCATAATATGTGAAACAGTGTTAAAATTATTAGACAAATGTATAACTTAAAATATATTCCCTCCAGCCCGTAATGACTTGAATACGTTGACAAGTTCACTTTTTAAGAAATGTGAATTTAGTGAGGTGTGGGGTCAAATAAATGAGGAGTATTTTTGGTGATTTATTGAGGTATAAAAGAAATTTAATGAGGTGTTAAAAAGAATTTAGTGAGATGTAGAATATAGATTAAAATGAGTAACAATTTTAAAAATAAAATGATGTAGTGAGAATATTAATTTTGTAGATTATTTACCTATGAGTTTACAAATAATCTTGAAACGTCTCAAATTAAAAAAAAAAAGTATATAAATAATTATAAAACGGAAAAAATATACATTAAAAAAAAAAATTGGTGGGGGGCCCACTGCCCCCGCTGGGCCCTATGTGGCTCCGTCCTTGCTAGTGACTATTATTTTAGGTAAAGTCTAGTATGCACTCGAGTGCATGTTGTGCACCCTAGTCATGTGCACTTTTTAGTTTACTGACTTACACTTTTTGATAAATGGTGTTGCACTTTTCAATTATTACTAAAAATATTATTATACAGTTTAATAATTGAAAAGTGCAACACCATTTACCAAAAAGTGCAACATGGACTAGGGTGCACAACATGCACTCGAGTCCATAGCAGACCAACCCATTATTTTAATTTCTAAGTGCAACATAATATATTGTAGATATACATATAATAAATGAAAATTAATTGAAAATAAACAAAACATGTAATCTTCCACCCCATAGTATCTTTTGCATTTTTATTTTTAATCTGAACCAGACTTCGACTTCGATGACTCAAATATGGATAATTTCTAAGGGCCAAAGGCATGCTGCATGTGTGGATTAATTTTGACAATTGGAGAAAAGATCCGATTTTGTGTATTCGTTAGTTTCTAGCTTTTTGGAATCTCATTTTACTCTCTTGTTCGATTCACGATTATTTGCACACTTGCCTTATTTATCCGTTCTATAATTATTTGTACACCTTAAAAAGAAAACTCCTCCATAAATTCTACCCTCACAAAATTCACATATTTACACAAAATGTCATTACTTTTACAATTATTCCAACTACTCTTTTTACTTTATTCATATAACTTTACAAAAAATTACCCTTAAACACTTCATTCATTACATTTTTTTCTTAATAAGTATGCCCACTTTATAGTGCAAACACTTTCGGAACGGTGGGAGTAACTTGTACTCTCTCTGTCCCATAGGAATTTGCACACTTTTCATATATGGATGTTCCATACCAATTTGCACACTCCATAAAAAGAAATATTGTCATAACCCTCACCCTCAAAATATACACATATTTACCATATGCCATTACTTTTTGACACTTAATCTACCTTTTACTTTACTTTATTCATACAACTTTACAAAATTACCTCTCAAAACATCACTCATTACACTTTTTCTTACACATTTATTAAAGTGTGTGCCATCTCTAGTGTGCAAGTTCCTCCGGGATGGAAGAAGTAAGTCTTTTTTTGAGTATTCTTGATAGCCGTTATACTAATTTTTTGCCGATTCCAAAAAAAAAAGAAAGTGCGATAGCTGTTTTGTTGAAGCAACCTTCTCAAAAGATGAAGTTAAAAAAAATGCAATTTGGGCTCAGATAAAATTGATCGAGTAGAGTTATTTTTCCTTATTTATTGATTCATACTTAAAATAACAAAAAGACATTTTAAGTATTTTTTTAAAACATCACAATATCATTGACATTACTTTATTTATAAAAAAAACAATTTTATTACTCATAAATTGAAAAGTATCCTCACTTATCTCTAATAATACTAATAAACAATTCACATATTAAAATCTATGTCCTTAATAAGTAACGTCACAATATCAAAGACAACATATATACAGGTGCAACAGAAACGACAATATACGATAATATCAAATGTTGCATGTAATAAAATCCACTTGTATTCACTATAATTCTCAATTACAAAAACAGTGAACCATCGATGTGCTACATCAATGGAAGATCAAATCAAACTGTTTCTTGTTAAATGAATGATTACTTAGTATAAAAAATCGTGGAAAGCCCATAATATATTACAAATGAAGTAGCCTCTTGATAATTGAACAAACATTTTGCAGTTTGAACATACGGGATTTCCCGACTACAATTTCCCCCTGTCTGATAATGCAACCTCGCGAGATAACAATCTTTGCTCGTCATTCTCATCAAAATCGGGGCTTTCTTCTCCCTCATATTCCATATCAATCACGCTTCTCTCCTTTCCTTGTGATTCTTCTTCTACTAAAACCGAGTTCTCTGTTTCTATCTGCTCTAGTTCAGACTCGATTAAAGCATCCATTCTTGCTCGATCTCTGTCCCTCGGATATGTACAATACAAAAACGAGTAGAAGGCGCAGCAAATTAGCATAGGAATGCCTATTGCTGTGTAAAGTGCTTTGCCAAGTGATGCGGCGTTTTCTCTATCTGTTTCAATCCCTTTTGAGTCTTCTACGGGGTCCGTTGAAACGGGCTTATAGCCATACACGTGCTGAGCTAATATCCCGACTACAGGTGGAGCAAATGAAGATAGTATGGACTCAAATGACCTGTCCAATGCGTAGATGCTCGTCCGTGCTCTCTCTGGGACTATTTCTGCAAATATTGGACTGCGCACATATTTAAACAGAATTTTTAAGATAACAGATTATTGCTAGAAATTAAAATGAGAATTGATACGGCATGAATGATAGTTTGCACAAGATATGGAAGTTCTATTGAACATTCAAAGCATAAGCATTGAGCTTATCTTGGAACGTGCAATTTTGACCAAAGTTTACTCATTCACAAAAAACACTGAAATAGTAGTATATAATACGAAGTATTAGTATTAGTTCATATGAAGAAAAATATTAGTTTATACAAAACTTCACTATGAAAAGCTATCATGTTTCAGGAAATGTTTAAAGAGTACTAGTAGTAGTTTTGATCTCCTTTTCCCTAACACCAAAAACCCCAAGTGAATTTCCTTCAATTAAGTGCAATTATATAGTATCAAACAAGAAACGGAATCGACACTTGTTCATGTATAATATCAGCCAAAAAAAAAAAAGAAAGATTCAAGACACCTACTTGTTAGTTGCTGGGGCATTCCAAGATATGAAGAACCCTGTAACAAAGAACACAAAACCATGCATTGCTGCAGTTGAAGGATCATCAGGCAACCCGAGCATCAAAATCGCAGCTAAGGGTATAGCCGAGCCAGAGCTTATCTGTGACAGAATAATTCTCCCCGTGTTTGGTAACCGTTTAGCAAGCTTATCCCCCATCTTCCCCCCAAACAACCCTCCCAGCGATCCAGCCACATTAAATAAAGTCAAGATTGTAGCCGTTGCCTTGTGAGAGAACCCCATAAGCTCCAACCACATTGGAGCGAACGAAAGAGCCGACCATGGGAACGACCCAGAGACACCTTGAGCCACCAATATTTGGAAAGAAGGCACTTTCATAACTGCTTTTGCTTCTTTAACAAGTTCCTTCACTTCTTCTTTGAATGGTTTTTTTGGAGCTTGCTCTTTCAATTTACCATCTGTATCAACAAATCGAGGATCTTTAGCAAAGAGGCCGACGAAAATACCAATTACAACACTTAGTATTGCGACAAGGTGGAAAGCGATTCTCCAGCCCGGGATTCCCATGAATGTTGATGAGGCTATTAGGACGGAAAGGAGCCCTCCGATGATGGAACCGAAGTTTCCGGTCAATTGTAGCCACCCGAAAGCAGTGCCACGATTGGAGTCGTCGGTTGAATCGGCAACGAGAGACTGAATTGCTGGTGTGACTATGGCAAGGCCTATCCCATTTAGGCCTCTTGATATTGCCACCTAAAGATGAAGAAACCACTAAAGGTGTTGGTGATGGTATACATAACCTACAAACACATCTTAAATTTAGATTTCTATCAACCCACTTTATATAACAATTACATTTGCAAATAAACACATTACCAATTTTGCCTAATTAATAAAGACAACTAAAAATCCAATTCTTTTTAACACATTACCAATTTTGCCTATTACTAACTTTTCTATAGATTCTCGATACATATGGTTTAAACACTAACAATCGAAACAGAAATTAAAATTACATATTTTAAATCTCAATTACAACTTCAAACAGTTGATAAAAAAAGAAGCAAATTAGACCTCGGTGAAAGTGGAGGAAATAGCGACAAGGAAAGTGGCGGCGGCCCAGAGAAAAGCGCCGACGGCGATGACGTGGGTCCGGTTGTGGCGGATGGCGAGATAGGCGGCGAGTGGGTAACACGAGGACTGCACGATCGAGCGGAAGAGGGTGAGGGAGCCGAGGCGAGTAGGGTCGGCGTGCAGCGCGGCTCCAACTTCTTTGTAGACTCCCGGAAGCAGAGATTCATCGGCGCGTTCCATTATTCCGGCTAAGTTCACCAGAACCAGAGTTACCGTCTCCGATCTCATCGGATCTGGCGGCGGCGGGGATTGACTAGGAGAGAGTGAGACTGATGTGGCGTATCATGTATGGATGGGGTTATGAGATTTTGGTGGAATGTTGTCTTTTTCTTTGTTTTGCCTTTTTTGTGCTTCAACTGTAAGCATGTTGTTAGAATCAAATTCACGATTTAGTCCTAAAATTGAAGTTGAACGAAGACTTTCTTTTCTTTTTCCAACCTAGTTTTTTTTATAAAATATTGTGTAAATCTTTTTTTTTTTTTACCATAGTTTAATTGGGTTCAACAATTTATTTTTAATTGGGTTAAAGAAAACTCGTCTCACAATCTCACGAAATGAGATCTGTTAGACGATTTTATTCAATACCAGCTTCTAGTTTTTTCATTTTCAATTTTCGCAAGTTTCTCATATTTCAAATTTATAAACTTACAAATTACCATCATAATTAGTGATACTCTAACCATTTATCATTTCACTTAGTTTTTCTTCCAACCTAGTTAAATTTGACAATAATTATTTGAAAATACAACTCTAAATTATTATTTTAATTTTTAACGTACATTTTTTCACAAATCAAAGAAAAAAATAATGTAAAAAATAGTAGGTCGTATTATTAAAAATATTAATTGTATATTAAAAATACAAAAACTTATATGGAATATTTTATACATACAATATGGAGTAACTAATTAAGGGAAATTTGAGATAAATATCTGTGGGTCAAACTTGCCTAAACGCGGATTAAACTTAATTAAAATATATTTTTTCGCTTTCAAATATTTTTTTTATTACATGACCAAAACTATGTTATTAACTTATTATATGATCAAAATATTGTCACTACAAAACAAAAAATTTACTACTAGTCATAAAATATTTTGTACACTTAGTTTTTTGGTCTAATTTATCATAATATTTTTTGTCTTGTAATAGTAAAATATTTATGCTACTATAAAGTCAAAATATGTTACTATAAGGCCAAAAATATTTTATAATGAGTTTATTAATAATATAAGACAATCTATAAGTCTTATAAACAAAATAAGCTAAAAAAATTCAATAAAACAACTAAGACCAAAACACACTGCAAATTTCCATCTATTTTCAATTCATTTTAGCATCATTTCCTGGCTTCCCTGAATTCCGGCTACACATCCCATTTTCGAATTCAATCTAATTTGAATTCAATTCAATTCAAATCGCAGATTCATTCTTTTTCTGCAGTCAAACACTTTCTAAAAACTTGATGATTTTCCATAAATGATTTCGTGTCGTTTGGTCTTCCATGCAATTCTGTCTATCTTGGTAAAACTGAATGGCTGTGTGAGCGGCGAAGCGCACACGGAGGTTGTGGGGGCCTTTGGCGGTGCAAACTTTACTGGATCGGAGGTGAGTTCGATTGTACACCGCCGATCTGGACGAATCGAAGACGCGACTTTGTAAATTCTTGCGTCGATCTCTTTCTCGCCGTTTCCAGATTTTTTTGGTGGGCGAATTATTTCTCGCATATATGTGTGTATCCCACAAAAACTTGTATTTTTGATTAATCAAGATGCGATGATCGTTTGAGAGTTGAGTTTTCTTCCCAATCCATTTGCATCAAAAAGTTTCGATTTATCTGTAGTTTCCTTTCCTTTTATTGAATAGTTAAACAAAACTACGTGCGTTGAAACTGTTCGATGAAATGCCTGAATGAGCATACATTGTAAATTCTGCAGAAATTGGTTAACCAATTTGTTGTGTTTGCAGTAAAGGTAGTTTGCAATGGCAAAATGTTTGATATGGACTACTGCAGAGAAAATGACTAGGAACATAAAAAATTGGTATTTTCTTCATACTTATTTCCCCCTACAAATGTGTTTGGATTAGAAGTCATATTGTGCTTTTGTTTATTTGTTTGTCCTGAAGAAAACACTCACTATAATATTGATCTTGGCTGCGTTTTACTTCAACTTCGTAGCAACTGGATTGACATTAATAACTGCAGTTTCCAAACTTCTACTAATGGTGTCCTTCGTCCTTTTCCTCCATGGAAAACTGCCTCACAAAATGTACACATGCCCACTTTATTTTCTTTAAATTAATATGCAACAAATTGTTTGAAATTGCATAAATTGTGGCCACATTTAAAAGAATGATCATTGTTTATTATATATTGCTGGAGATTGGGGTATAGAATAGAAAAATTCCTGAGTGTGCTTTTGTCTGTCTGTGAATATGTTGGGTTTGTAAAAATGTTAAATTTTATTTTTTTGAAGTCATACATTTGATTTGTTGGTTGGGTTCGAAAAAGTCTCTATTTATTTCGCAAGTGTTTTATTTTTGTAATGGTGATTAGTTGACAACCTATTTCTCCATAGGTTTCATATCTGTATGGGTGTTGGGTTCTTTCTTTTTTCATTGCTGATATTTATCTATCCAACTAGAGTTTGTTCAATCAAACAACTAAATGGAACTACATGTTGGAGTTAACTATATAAGACTTGAGTTTCATGATTTCCTAATTGGAGTTTGTTATTGGTATACTTAATACTATAATGTTTCAGAATTGTTTTGTGATATACAAGCTATTGGAGTTTGTACTAATTTGTAAGCATGTTTTCAGAATTCTGGCATGCTTTGTTATTCATTTGGATGTAATGCTTTAAGAAGATAATAATCACATCTGAATTTCATAAACTAAAATTATATTTTTGTTGTAGGAAGATGATGTTATGAGAAGCAAGTTCTAGGAAGGTGATTCTTGTTGTTGAAGTTGGGTATACACTTGAAGTTGGATTTTGCTGATAACGCAGTTTCTGCAATTTTCGTTGCATATATAAACCCAATTTATTGCATATATTTGTATGTATAATGCATATTTCATGTATTTTCATATAATGTAATTTTTAGATTCAATAGTTTATTTACTTCATGAACTAGAAAAATCATAATTATTACAGCATGTATGATAAAGTGTTATATTATTATTATGCAATGCACATATTAGATATATGCATGTCACGGAGAATATGCAACAATTTTTTATATGCAAAGATATTACCCAACATATTTATTACTATATTTGACTATTTTCATAGCCAAAATAACACATGCACATATTAAAGTATATGCAAGTATCGATTGCATATATAAAAAAAACGTATAAATATTTGATCGTATATGCACTTATCGGTTGCATTTAATAAAATATGCGTATATGCATCTTGCAAAAATATTATAGACTTATTCAACAAGTATTTGTTAATACAAGTTGTTCATCAAATTAATTTAAACACTTTTAGAGGTGTATGGAGTAAAACAATTTTTTTGAATGTATTAATTTTATTAAGTATTTTATAATATAATTTATATTTTTAATAAAGATATGGTATGCAAAATAATAACTATATGAATATTTAATTAATTAAAGTATATTTTCGATTAATAAGAAAATTATTGAATATATAAAAATATGAGTGTGGACAGACAGAAAGTATGATCTCGAATTTTAGGAAAGTTTTTTTTAATTGCAATTAGCGCTATAATAGAGGGATAATTAAATCATTTGAAAATTTGAAATTAAAACCAGCGCTAGAATCGAGGAGAATTATCTCCTAGCTTAATTTAAAGTTTAAATGCTTGACTTTCCTAAATTTCGATTAATATTATTAATTGTAGTTGAAATTCTTAATTAATTAGAAAACAGGGGCATAATCGACTATATAGATTGGATTTTGTCCTAAATTGTTTTACTGAATAATATTAGCTTAAATCTTAAAGTCTTAGGGTGGTTTGGTCTATTCTGTTTTTTCCCCTTTTATAATGTCAAACCATGTTACTACAAGATCAAATTATTGTCACTACAATGCAAACAGTGTATTAGTACAAGTTGGAAAAAAAAATATTCTGAACACTTAATTGTCTAGCAAATTTTCAAGATTTTTTTGACATGTAGTAGTACACTTTTGATCTTGTAGTGGTAATACTTTGACCTTATAGTAACAATATATTGGTCATGTATTAAATCACTTGCTTACAACCCACTAATTTTTTGGGTGAACCGCATCCAAGCTTATGAACCGTAAATTTTTAAAAATTGTCTTATTTAGATATATTTCATGTGTAAAATATTTCATACAAGTGTTACTCTATTAAAAATGTTAGTATTTTTTTTTTTAGGGGAGAGGTAATGGTCACAAACAATTAACCATTCACCCACTCAGGGATCTCGTCACCACTCCAATCATGAGGAGAGGGTGATCGATAAACCAAAGCCGCTAATCTATTGGCCACTGTATTTTGAGCTCGCGGAGTGTGGACAACCTCGCACGTCTCTAATACTTCCATATTTGCCCATATGCACTCTAGGAACTCCGATTCAAACTTTAAGAATGAGCATTTCTTCCCAATTGTTGAAACTACATCCATAGAGCCTGTGAGCATTCGTATCGTGTAATTGAGTCTGTGCGGTATGTGGTGTTGCCAGCTCAGCTCCGAGGATAGAACCAGGTGGGTCGATCCTATGACAACTCGCCGTAATCGGTTGCCCATGTTCGCAAAAAATGATAAAGCCCACTGCATAAATATTTAAATCCTCGTGAAAAGCACCATCCGTAAAAATCAGATGGCATGGCTCCCTGTGCTCCTGTAATCCCCTGGGAACAGTCAAAGTTGGTCTAAGCATCTGTGTACAGTGCTTAAATTCCTCCAAGTAGTTCATACACCACTTTCCATCAGAACAAAACTCGTACATCTGTTTCTGTGTTCTCTCTTCACCAGTATGCTTAGCCTGACATCGCTCCCTCCAAATACCGCATGCTTGCATTGCGATTCTCTCAATCTGGGGAAGAGTCAGCGTATCAAAAAATCCGACAAAACCCAAAGAGTATCTTCTTCCTTAATATCCCAGAACTGTTTCCACCACTCATAGTGTTTCCAGACCCTTCTCACCGCTGAGCAGAAGAAAATGGCATGTATTGTAGTTTCGTTATGCCAGCCACATACCTCACATTTACTATTGACCGACACATGATGTCTAACCAGATTTGATTATGTGGCAACAATGTCCATACACATCTTCCACAAGAATTTTTTAACTTTAGGGGTACCTTTAGCTTCCATATCTTGTTCCACCATCTGTCAATGTTTTTATTCGAAGTAGATGCTAACATCGTATCCCGTTTATTGGAGCCTTCGTAGGCCTGCCAATATCCAGACTTAACCGTGTACGCTCCCTTGTTCTCTAATGTCCAGAATTGAACATCCTGTTTATCTTTTCCCCCAATAAACGTGCGAAGAATGCAACTTGCCTCAAATGGAAGGAAGCATGTTGGACCAGTTTCTCATCCCACTTGTCGTCTAGGGTGATAAATCTATTCACTGTTGATCCACTCACGATTCTCGAGCTGATATAGCCGTTGTGAAGTCCTTGCACCCAAGCATCCTTAAAAATCCCAACTCTTCTGTCGTTACCTATTTTCCATCTAGCGCTCTCATAAATAATCTCCCTACTCCAGCATAACGATATCCTAACCAACGATGGTTTGTACCCCACCTCCGCATCCATAATATCGCCTTGTGTAAAATACCTGGCTTTGAACACTTTAGCTATCAAGGAACTAGGATTATTCAGGATACGCCACACTTGTTTGGCTAGCAAGGCTTTATTGAAATCCGAAAATTTACAAAAGCCCAACCCTCCCTCTCTCTTTGGCATGCATAACTCGTCCGACTTCCTCCAATGTATTCTCCGTCGTTGATCAGTAGACCCCCACTATAATTTTGCACATATATTCTCCATGTCCTGGCATATTGTCGTGGGTAGTCTAAAGCAAGCCATTGCATATGTCGAGATCGCCTATAAAACTGTCTTAATAAGAACCTCTCTCCCTCCTTTTGAGAAATTTTTGTTACTCCAAGATTGGACTTTTTGAGCCATTCTATCACGTAGATATCCGAATTGGAGCCTTGTCTCTTTGAGGGAGAAAGTGGGGAGTCCTAGGTAGATCTCATGTCCTTGTCTTCTAATTTCGATGATGTCCTGGACTCTCCATTGGTTAGTTTGAGCCATTTTTGGGCTAAAGGTGATAACCGACTTCTCAAAGTTTACCACTTAGCCTGATGCTCTCTGATACTTCTCCAATCACTCTTTCACGTTTGTAGCTATTTCTGGGTCAGCTTTAAAGAAGAGCAGATTATCATCTGCAAAAATTAAGTGAGTGATTTTGGGGGCATCCTGTGACACCTTTCCTCCTTGGATACCCTTCAGTCCGATCATGTGTTAAAAAAAAGGAAGATAAACCTTGCGCACACGACATAAATAGGAACGGAGATAGCAGATCTCCTTGCTTAAGGCCTCTTGTCGGGATTACATTTCCGAAAAATTCCCAATTAATTTGGAATGCGTATGTAACTGAGGTGATACACCACATTATTAAATCAATCCAAGCTTGTCCAAAGCCTAGCTTTCTCATAATAGCTTCCAGAAATCTCCATTCTACTCTATCATATTCTTTTGACATATCAAGTTTTATTGCCGCATATCCCCCGCGACTCGAGTTATGTCTAAGCCAGTGCATATATTCAAATACAATGAGGATATTATCTGAATTACACATAATATACCCTCCCTTTCCCCTCCCCATGACTCGAACCTAGGACCTAAGGTCTAGGTAGTGGTGCTTTAACCACTTGAGCTATCACACTTCATCGCAATGAGGATATTATCTGAGATAAGTCTTCCCGGGGTAAAAACACTCTGATGATCATCAATTACTTCTCCTAAAACTTTTTTAAGCCTATTCGAAATAACTCTGGCCATAATACGATAACACACATTTGAGAGGCTAATTGGACTAAAGTCCTTAATAAGTTGTGGATTACTAACCTTTGGAATAAGGGTCACCCACATCATATTCCAGTCTTCCAAATTTCCACCCACATTAACCATCTCACATAAAGCCCGCGTGATATTCTGTCTATTTGTAGGCTACATCTTCTGAAAAAATTCAGCATTAAAACCATTTGGTTCTGGCGCCTTCGTTGGTCCCAATTCAAAGGCCGTGTCTTGAACCTCCTTCGGCGTTAGAGGTGCTTGTAGGAATTCATCCATTGCACTAGTAACCTCCGGCTTCACCCGGTTAGTAATCTCCTCGATGTCCCCTTGAGTAGGGTTTTGTGAGGTGAAGATCTTCTCAAAGTAATCATAAACCACCTCCTAGATACGTTCCTTTTGAGTACACCATTCACCTTGTTTGTCGAAAATGCCTTGTATTGTGTTCACCTTCTTTCGAATTGATGCTTTTGTATGGAACATCTTGGTATTTCTATCCCTTTGTTGCATCTAATTAATTCTAGCACGTTGATGCCATCGTAATTCCTCCTGCTGAAGTAACCTTTCAAGTTTCACTTCTAACTCTTTAATTTCTCCCCAGTTCACATCCAACTCACCATTTTCAACAAGCTCATTAATTATGTCATTAATAGTCTTCTTCTTCAAATCATTCGTCCTTCCCTGCCCTAGCTCCCAATTTGCTCATTACAATGTCTAAGTTTTTCAGGTAATCGGTCGTGATCATGGTGCCCTCTTCTTGCTTCAATAATCTTCTGTTGACACCCTATCTTTATCCACCAAGCCCTTTCGAATCGAAACGGGCGTATACCCCCTCTCCATTATGAAATTAGTTATCTCTCAAATGATAACTTGACCGGTCTGTGATCCGAGCCATAGAAATCCAAGTTTTCCGTCCGAGTATATGGAAAAAGTTCTTTTCATTCCTCATTAGCAAAGAAGCGATCCAGCTTTTCCTTGATATGATCTCGCCCAGTTCTTCTATTGGTCCAGGTATAAAAAGGTCCTGATGCTTTAATCTCCGACAAGTTTGATTCCATGATTACTTCTCGAATGTTTTCCATTTGGGTGAAAGGCCTCTCACGATTGTTTTTTTTTTTTGATGGAAGTTAAATACCCATCCCTTTTTTCCCCTCCCCATGACTCGAACCCAGGACCTAAGGCCTAGGTAGTGGTGCTCTAACCACTTGAGCTATCCCACTTTGTCGCCTCTCACGATTGTTAAGACCCCTATTTTTTCCTTATATACCATAATTTCGTTGAAATTCCCTCCAACTAACCATCCCTTAATCGACCATTCATGTGTATGTTTAATACGCCCAAGTAAATCCCAAGAAAAATGTCTAAGGTGTAGAACCAGATTGCCATAAAAACAGGTAAAAAACCAAGAGACATCCTTATATGAGCAAATTCCATCAACGTGACCACTAGAGTATGATAACAAGGTAAAAGAAACATCAACTTTCGCAAAACTTAAAAGCCCTCCACTATAGCCTACAAGGTTATACCCCACACAAGTATGAAAATAAAAAATACAATTCCAACCATAGACTACATCTACATCAATTCTAGATTCGCAAATGAAAAGTACATCGGGCCTATAATCTTTAATCAGATCCCGGGGGAAATTGAATGCACGCCTCTCCCTAAGGCGTTTTGCATTCCATATCAAACAGGTCATCCCCAAAGACAACCAAGAGGCTCGCACATTCGAAAATGTCGACAAAGGCCTCACAAGGGTTCAAAAGAGGTGAGCCCTTGGAGCAACGACAATAAAAACAGAAACATAAACCATCTACTTTCAACCCAAAAACACATGTAAGAAAAACAAGATTTGGGGAAAGGGTTTATTACCCAAATATCCTAGGTAAATCGCCAGCCTTCTGGTGGTCTGATAATCGAATTACTCTAGGGGTTTTTCTCTACTCCTTAGTAGCTCGCAAATGGTAGCAAGAGCGAAATCATCCGCGCATCGGACCGATGACTGAGGTCGAGTAAAAAAATTGTCCTATTTAACTAATCCATGAATCTGTCGGGCTTTACCAACAAATGGCGACTGTCCTGGTCATCAGGCGGACGACGTCAACTTATTTCCAGAGGGGAGACGGCACTAGAATCACACCATGTCCTCACGGCGATGGACGAAAGCTTCCACGATGGCGTCCAGGGCTTGCGCGCGTGCTTCGGCGTCGGCGGATCACCCAACGAACAGGGGTGGCGCGGCACGGTTAGGGCTCCTCCACAGTGGCGGTGGTTTCAGATTGGTGCGGCTGTGTGTGTCGTGTTGCGTGAATGGTAGCGACCGTGCAACAGAAATTCACACCTCGTGAAAGGTGCTTTCGCACATAGTACGCGTCGTGCGGTATTGAAGTGTATTTTAAGGGTTAGAGGGAGGGAGAATATTTTTATGTCTTAAAAATGTTAATATTGTTCCATTAGATAATTAATATTTCATTTTGTTAGAACTAATATTTTTTTTTTGGTATAAACTATTGTTTTTCGTAATTATATGTTTCAATATTTTTTATGAATAAATTAATTTTTTTTATCAAGATTGAATCAAAATTGCACAATTCACCAGTCTATTGCGTGGAATATTCTGTTGTATGAAAAGTTACCATAGTAGATAGAAAAAAAAAGAAGTTAAAGTATTACGTGCATCGTCCATTACTAATATTTATTGTTTAAGAAAAGTAATACTATTACTCGTAAAAATTAAAACTATTACTCAAAGTGCACATATATACATTCTCAAGAAATATATAAGTGACACTAAATTTGATAATTACTAGTCTTCTATTTTTTTTTTAAATGATCACTTTTTTTTTATGATTTACGTGGATATTACAAATGATTAATACAATTCAAAGCTCAAGACCTTCAAATCGAAACAGATCCAAACGACATTGTTGCTCCCTCCAATCGTGAGGAAGTGGGAAGACGAGTGTCCCCTTTGCCTGCAGAAAAAGTCCAGATCTACATTCTCAATATGAGACAACCCCACACTAAAGTGTTCTGATGTTAAGAAACAAAGAGCCACAAAAAAATAAATATCCACCAAGCACCAAAATCATAAGGACTATCAAGTCTAACCAAAATAATAAAATAGATCACCATAACAGGGTAGAGATAACGCACTAGGCGTAGAAGGATAACAACATATATGAACTGAAAAATATAAATGAACTAGAATACTAAAACAACTAAACAGTAAAATAGGATCAATGAACAACCACCGTGGAACCGTCCGGGAGGATCTATCTATTGATCCCGACTACGCCCTAAAGACCTCCTTAAACCCAAAGAAGATCAGAAAAAGAGGGTCGGTGGCGACGAGTGCAACGGTGGTGCGATGAATCTTTATAAATTCACTCGTGGTTCTTCAAATCTATCAACCCTTCTTTCCAGATGTTCAATTTGTAGTTAGATCTAATTTTTTTCACTGTTGTGATGAAGGTACACTACAAAAAACCATCCATATGGAGAGGGTTTTGGCGAGGGTAAAGCCCTCGCTAAACAATTTGGCGACAGCATAGGCGAGGGGCAGTCGCCGTCGCCTAATTGCTCCTCGCTAATTTATTGGCGAGGGTGCCCTCGCCAAATCCCGAGGCCAAATTGGCGAGGGCCAAACACACTCGCGAATTGGCGAGGGCCATACCCACTCGCGAATTGGCGAGGGCGCGTGCCGTCGCCAAATAGCGAGAGTGAATCCCGTCGCCCAGTCGCGAGAGTCATAACCCTCGCCAATTCCCGAGGGCAAATCCCCCTCGCCAATTCGCGAGATTTAAAAAAAAAAACAGACCTGGGTTTCGAACCCAGGTCTCTAAGCCAGACCACCCTTTATTCCCAATTTTCGCGAGCATGGGGGGTCGAACTCGCGACCTCCCGGAGGCTGAAGAGTTTATGCACCCCCATGTGCCAATTAGGCTAGGAGCTTTAGTCGTAATATTTCAAATGCATTATATATTTATCCCTTTTAATTTCTGTTTTTATTCTTTAACTCAATTAATTTAATAAATTACCAACTATATGTTATTCTTTTACAAACCCCTCATTACTAAATTTAATAACTTACACTTATATATATATATATTAATTAACTCAATTTATTTAACAAATCCCTTCGTTAATACTAAATTTAATAATTTATACTTATATATGTATGTATTAACTCAAATTTATTCTTTTATTATTAATTAAGTCAATTAATTGAATAGATTACTAACTCAATTAATTTATATATTAACTCAATACTTAATTAATTTAACAAAAGCCCTTCATTACTAAATTTAATTTAACAACTATATGCTATTAACTCAATTCATTTATATATTAGATCAATACTTAATTATTAATCACACACAAGCAATATATATGAATTAAAACCATATAAAATAAAACATCGTCTCGTACGTTCACTTCAATTCAAGTACACAACATAACAAAAAAAAATTCCAAACAACTTCATCAATTTTTTAAAATCCAACAAGACAACATAACTTAAAATGTATCAATCATCGACCATCCTCATCAGCGTCATCATCACCATCATCATCATCATCCCCGTTCCTGTTACCCGACCCCCTTCTGAACTGTCTCATCATTGATGCCATCTGTGATGCCATCTGAGCAGCAAACTCTTGACGTAAGCGCTCCTCCGTCTGAGTGACTGATTGCTGCAGTTCTTCACGTATGAGACGCTCTCTCTCTTCACTAGCCCTCCGCTCTTCCAAAAGAGCATTGTCGATGTCGGCCTGACTAAATCGTCCAAACGTCGTACCGGAAGATGTCTCACCAGGACCAGAAGTGACACGTCTGTTCTTTCCTAGTTGCCCAAGACCCTTCACGCGACCGTGAGATCTTCCAACTTTCTTCACGTACAACTCAGACATTTCCGGTAAGGGTGGGGTCTGGCTACTGGAACCATCATCTGAAGGATCATGATCAGATGACGGCTGGGTGAGATGTGACAATTCCTCTTGCACCTGATCCTATTTGTGCATACACAAAATTTGGTTAATATACATGTCAACACAATTAAATATTATATTTAATATAATATATGTATACACTTACCAGAATATCACCTATATGCCCGTATGTGTACCTTCCGTTATTGTAACGGTGGTAATATTCGATAATCTCCCAGTCGTACGCTGGTCGTCCCGTCCTCTCCTCCTATATTTTGAAGAACATAAAATTAAATTAATTAAAATGAACTCAAATTAATTACTTATATAATTGAACATAAATACTTACAATCCGTCTAGCCACCTCGGCTGCCCCACGAGATCCCCCTTTATGTCTAGCAAAACCGGTACCCGGGCCTCCAGGCTCTGATAGACGGTTCTTCCGACACTGCTCACTCTTCTTAATTGTGTCCGGATCATTCCAGTGGCGAACCAAGTGCTCCCAGACACCGTTGTCCCATTGCGGCTTCTTATTCTCATGCTCCCACAATCCCTTGTAGTGGTTCAACATGTCACTGTATCGATTTGCTGCTCTCTCAAGAAAGAGCTTGTACACTAATGCAGTATCAGTAATCTCTGGATCCCACGTAACCTCATTCTGCCAAATTTTTTTTATTAATTATAACAAGATGTGAATGAATAGATATGTTACACATCATTAAATTATACCTGGAATGTATCCCACCACCGTTGAAGTACACCTGGGGATACCAAGCCGAATGTGTGTGCGCCAGCCTCCATATTCCGGTACATGATGTGTCTGATGGTGGTCGAGATTGGACCCGAAGGCATCAACCTGTTGTTACACATAATTAATTTGAAAATGAATAATTATGTATTTCATTATAATGAAAATTATAAGATATGTAATACTTACGATCCACGATAGATCGTAAGACGAATACGACCATCGTGTGCGTCTGTCGACTGGCTGGCCGCTGTCTCGACAGACGCACGTCCAATTTTTGATGAATATCCACAAGCTTGTAGTTAGGATCAATTTTTGTACCACTGGCTGAGTTATCAAACCACTGACACTTGAACAAAACCACTTTCTTCTCGTGGTACCCCTGGTAGTCCAATTCGACTACTTCCTCGAGATTCCCATAGAAATCCTCTTCATCTGCATCATAGTTTTTTCCCTTGATACAAACCCCACTGTTTGATGTTGCTCTAGATGCACCATAAGCCATAGTGTGAAATTTATACCCGTTCACGTAATACCCTGAGTACGTAAGAACGTGACCAGACGGACCTGCAGAAAGATCGGAAATAAACCTGTTCTCGGACATTTCTTGAGAGAGGGACGACGACAATATTCATTCAACTCATCTCTTGATTTTGACGTGTCCTTTGTTTTCCCCTCCACATTCATCACTGTGTTGAACACGTTATCGAACACATTTTTCTCAATGTGCATCACGTCCAAATTGTGTCGAACTAACAAAGTACTCCAATAAGGAAAATCCCAAAAAATGCTTTTTTTCTTCCACCCTCCGTCAATTTTTTTGTTGTGTGCCTCAGCACCTTCCTCTATAACCTTTCTAAGTCCCAAATGATCAATTTCGTATAGGAGACTCGCACCTGTTCGGATAGGCGGCGGATCATCTGTGACTGCTACTCCAGCCCTGAATGCCGTCTTGTTCTTTCGCCATGTATGATTAGGTGGTAAGAACTTTCGGTGGTTATCGAACCACGATTGCTTTCGACTGAGCCTCAAAGTGAATGCATCGGTGTACTCCCCACAATATGGACAAGCAAGCTTTCCAGCTGTACTCCAACCAGACAACATTGAGTACGCTGGAAAGTCGCTAATGGTCCAAATCAGTGCAGCTCTCATAATAAAGTTTTGCTTCCTAGAGACGTCGTACGTTTGCACCCCATTTTCCCATAAAAATTTCAAATCAGCTATCAGAGGTTGTAAAAACACATCAAGCTTGTCCTTCGGACTTTTTGGCCCGGGCAAAAGAATCGAAAGAAACATGAATTGATCTTTCATGCATAACCACGGGGGTAGATTGTACGGAGTAAGAATAACTGGCCATGACGAATATTGCTTCCCCGTCATTCCAAACGGTGCAAAACCGTCTGTGCTCAAGCCCAACCTAACATTCCTAATTTCAGCTGCAAAATCAGGATACGAACGGTCCAAATGCTTCCAAGCCAACGAGTCTGCAGGGTGACGCATAACACCAGAGTCATCAGAACTGCACGAGGCATGCCATGTCATATCCTTCGCAGTGGCCTTGGACATGTACAATCTTTGCAAACGAGGAATTATGGGAAAGTAGAACATTTCCTTAACCGGACGTTTCTTTTTCAACCGACCATCTGCATCAACCCTACTCGGCTTATACCGTGGTCCACCACAAATCTTACAGAACTCTAGTTCGCTGTCTGCACCCCAAAATAACATGCAGTTCTGTGCACAACAATCAATCCTTTCTACCGGAAGACCCATCCCACTCATCAAGTGTTTGGTATCGTTAAATTTCTTGGGAACCTTATTTTCTAAAGGACAAATCTCACGAATCAACTCAACGACTTGATTGTATCCCCTTTCAGACAATCTGTTTTCGGTTTTAATATTCAACAATCTGGAATTGAACGACAACTGCGAATGAGATTCACAACCGGGATACAAGTCTTGGTCCGCTGCACGAAGCATGTCGTAGAACTGTGACGCATTCTCATTATGGGGTTCTTCATTATGTGCCTCCTCTTCCGCGTTGATTCCAAAATCAATGTTTGGGTTACCCATTAATTCTTCTACCATAGTGTGGTACGAGCTAGGTCCCATAGGGTCAACTTCATTTGAAGTTGACGCAAATTCACTAGTGTTTTGAAATGGACGTGGACCCCAAGTCTCTTCACCGTGATAAATCCAATTATAATAATTTCGTGTAAACCCATTTCGATATAAATGAGACTTTACTTCATTAGGATCTCTATAAGTCTCATTTCGACATCTAGCTTTCGAGCAAGGACACCTAATTTTCCCTTCCCAAATCGAATTCGGATTACTAGTGGCAGCTTCAATAAATCCATTTACACCACTAATAAATTCGGGGCTCATAATCCCATTGACCAATCTTGGCCTATACATCCAACTACGACTTGAATAATTCATGTTATTCGATCTGTTTCAAATGTAAATATTTTTAAAAATTTCGGCAGAGTTTCATCTAAATCTATCGTATCACCAAATATTTAGGTTCCTAGTGCATCCATTTCCGACTCGAGTAAAATTACTCAAGTCGGAACGCACAATCTACAACAAACAATTAAACAACTCATCCCGGCCTCCAACATCGATTTAATTTCACTTATTTCCAACAATTAATTATAAAATTAATTCTCCCAATTAATTAACACATTCATGCATAACAATTAACACACCGTACCAATTAATAATTAACACATATATATACATGCATATATAAAACATATATATATAACAATAATTATATTAACACATTAATTCATAACAATTAACAATTTTTATAACTTTCATCAATTAACAATTAATATTCTTAATTAATCCTAATAAACATTATACATATTTTTCTAACATAATTACAATCCTAACATTACACAACAAAACTATATATATACATTCATATATATATATATATATATATACATATATAATATACATATATAATATAATACAAACATATATATATATATATATACAACTTTTAATTTAATCAATAAAAACGTATAAATTTACCGTAGAAATGAACCCCTCGAAGTGTAGAACAGAAATATCCAAAAATTTGTCTCGATCGGTAGCTCCGGCAGCGACGTTGGCGCGGTGGAACGAAACTCGCCTGTTTTCTTTTTTTGGGGGTGAAGGAGGCTGCAGTACGAAGTTGGGGAAGAAGGAGGGGTTTTAATTGGGAAATAGGCGAGGGCAATTACGAGGGCCCCACCCCCCTCGCCAATTAGCGAGTGGGGAACCCTCGCCATTTTCCGAGGGCCACAATGCACTCGCCAATGAGCGAGTGCACAACACGCCGTCGCCAAATCCCTCGCCAATTGGCGAGGGCATCTTTTTCCACTCGCTAAATAGCGAGTGTGATTCCGCCCCTCGCCAAATCCCTCGTTATTTATTCCCCTCTTTAAATCCCTCGCCAAATAGCAAGGGTGAAATACCCCTCGCCAATTCCCCTCGTTATTTGAGCATTATTTTGTAGTGGTAGCCGGAGACGTACGACGCAACTATTTCGTCACTAAAAAGTCGTTGGATCGGGAGGGGAGATGGTAGGCGGTTGGACCTTCTTCTTTCATGAACTGGGTAGGCTATTCCTTACATGAATCTTGGGATGAAGCTAATTAATTACTGGATTGAGGGAGTATTTACCCTATGACTGAATTTGCAGCTCTTGATTAGTGGTATTCCGGTGAGTAGGAGAAAACATGCCATGATTTCGTCCACAATTTTTAGAGCTTTAAAAAATGATCACTTAATGTTAATTTTTAAATATATAATTTTGAGAGATATTGTAAAGTGACGGTGTAAATAATGAAGACAAGTGATGAAGTTTTATAATTAAAAAAAAAACAAGTGACACTATCTTAGAGGAGCCTACCTTTTTTCCTTGATTAAGGTTTATCCCTAAGGAGAGTTTTCTTAACAAGGTTTTTAACGGAGCTCCGATCATATGAACGACATGTGTTCTTTGATACTAGGTTTTTCAGCAATAAAAGATCTGAATTTATACTAACACCCCGTAAAATGTTGACTACACCCTAATTTTTTTTAAGACTAAAATGGACATTTGTATATTTACTGAATTTTCCTTTTAAACCCCTTCAAAAAGTTATAAACACCCCCATCCCCCTAATAATTGTAAACACACATTTAATGTTAACCACACCCCATTTTTTAACCCTCCCTCCAACATTTTTACTTCTTTACTTCATAAAATCACTCTCATCATAAACCCTCCATACATCAACCCTTCTAACTTCATGATGATATAATCACAAAGAGCATTGTCATGGAATAAGAAAATTTAATGGAGAACATCAATGTAAGTATATTTAATATTTTTTTAATACTTTTGTTCATACTTTTTTACAATATATATGGTGTATGTGTTGCAATAGTCGCTTTACCGTTCGGCTGTACCCGTGGCCAAACACATTAGTGCACATACAACCTTATCGCCTAAAAATATTAGTTGACGTACAAACACATTTTGGCCGAACAGTTTTTCTTTTTTAAAAAATGGCTAAGTGTTATACGACTTTTTTATCGAACATCTTTATAAGTACACATTAACTAGCGGTCGTACAACTGTGTATATGTACACAAAGTAGTGGTCATTCAACTGTGTATGCTGACATTGTTTAGCGGCCATATAGTTTGAACATATAATTTCTTTTATTATGTTTTAATATTTAATTTTTTGTTGGTGTAGGAATCAAATGAAAATGAAATAGGGGTAGATTATGGTTATTGTTGATCCCTGAACGAGTAGTGAATGGGTTTAAAGTCTAGAGGGGATGGGTGAATAGACTTTAAAACTTTTTCTAGATAGAGTTATTAGTTACTCAGCTGATATACTTAGTCTGCTGGATTGACAAGTCTGCTGATCCAACTTACTTAGTAATCTACTGAATATAATAGTTTGCGGAATAGTATGGGCCATTTGTTTAGACTCGTTCGTTTAGTATAGAAAAACCTTTTAGCCAAATTAAGATACTCAGCTGACTTGATGTCTGCTGTTTTTAAATACTTCTTAGATGGGCTCTTTTCAAAATCACTTGTAAAGCAAGATGCAGTATGGATAATAAGAATATAAGTACGGAAATGAAATGACAATAAAGTAAATAACATCAGGGTTTATAGTGGTTTAGATATTCAATCCTACGTCCACTCTCACGACCTGCTCGCGATGTTAATCCTTTAATCACCAAATCAAAGGACTTGTCCTTTAGAGTTCCAAGAGGAGGACTTTGAGCTCTGAGCAATCACCAAATTTCTACGGTCTCCACAAGTATTTATGAGCACTTGTACTCTTACAAGTTTACAACTGAAACCTTATACTAGCTAGAGTGTTTGGGTTTGGGTTGTTTTCGATCAATCTCCAACTAATGGTTCAAGCAACGTATTGCTTAACCACTATGCCTACACCAATAAATATATCTAATGATAAACGTGGTTCGGTTTCTTGTTGGTGAGGAAACTAATGAATTTAAAACAGGCTTGAAGAACTTCTCTTCGAATGCTTCTTTGCTTCAGTCAGCTGGGTGTGTTCTTCGTAAAGTTTGATAACTGCGTATACTTTTCGTGTTCCTCACTTTGAATTGATCTTGTATTTATAGGACTAATCTTCAATCAACTAGCCATTTGGAGAAACTAGTCGTTGTGATTATCCTTGATTGCAGCGTAATCTCTTGATTGTTACTTGATTGATACTGATCCCACCAAATCTGGAACTTGCCTTCTTTGGATATGGAAAGTCAATGTCTTCGAGATTTACACTTAGTATTTCATGCAGATTTTCAGCCGGCTGATCTTGTACTCTTCAAATCTTGGTACTCGTTTGATCTGATATTCATCTGATATGGTATTTGATCTGAATTCGTACTTTAACTGATCTGATCTTGTAGGTGCAGTAGTCTATCTGTCATGAAGTAATCCTCTGATCTGATTTTGGTTATCAGCTGAGTCCAACTCATCTGATCTTTTATCATTGTCTTCTCATTTGATTTGAATCATTTTAAGTCTTGAGAACTTTGATCAGTAGACATTTCGGGAAGTCCATATCAGCTGATAAGGCATACAAGGGCCTTCTTATCCGATTCTTCAAACTTGGTCTTCCTTCAATCTTCAAGGTCTTCTTAGTCTTCTACTCTTCAAATCTTGAGTGAGTGCGTGTAAAACCAAATGTGATCTCAACTGATATATATACAACTGATCTCACTAAGACTAAACTAGACTAAGACTCTATAAGCTTTTCTATACATCTCAGCTTATCCTATCAAATCACTAAGGGCATGATTGGTATGACTAAATGGAATGAACTCATTAATGGAATGAATATCTGAATGGAATGAATGTCTGAATGACCATTCACATGATTGGTATGATTAGGAATGAAAAAGTAATTCCTTAATTGATTTCATTCTCATGATTGGTATAATAAAATTAAATGTAAAATGATGTAAAGAGTTTAAATTAAATTACTAAAATACCCTTCAATATATATTTTACAATATCATATTAAATTAGTCAATATAATTTTTTTTTAATAATAAAACTTTACAAAATTAATTTTTAATTTAAAAAAAAAAACATTTACGCAAAAAAAAATAAAAATTAAATAACACAAAAATATTTTATAATATCAGTATTAAATTAGTCAATATACAATTGTTTTAATATATAATAAAACTTTACAAAATTAAATGTTCATTTAAAAAAGTAAACATTTCAAATAAGACAAATATGTAAGATAAATCATAATGCTAACTCCATAATTAAAATTATATGTTTAATGAATTTTATTTAATTGTTGAGAAGGATAATTTTGTAAATGTAAAATATTAGTGATGATTTATTTTTGGAAAATAAAATTAAAATTGATTCATATAGAATGGAATGACTAAAGATAGGGGGGGAGGGGAGGATTCATAATTCTTTATTTTTTGGAATCACTATTCTTTAAAAGATTAAAGAATGATGATTCCAAATTAAAAAAATATACCAATCATGAAATTAAGAATAAATCCATGAATGACCATTCCATTCCAAGGCTATTACCATGTACCAATCATACCCTAATCTATTTAAGTGTTTTGACCATCAAAACTAATTACATCATAATCATATTAAACCTAAGGGGTGGGTTCATATCCCAACAATTATTTGTTCACGATAATATTTTTGTTTAACTCTAAGGAAGAGCTGAATAGTTGGGTTCATGAACGACTCATTTGAATGACATTGTTATTCTAATTAAACGGTATAACAATTCTCGATGTTAGTGAATTGAATGTTGGCAAAGAAGGATAGGAAGCTAAAATGACAACTGGTAGAAGAAGTACTAGAACAAAAAGTCGATATATGTTGTAAGGGAATCAAATTTGTTTAGAATATCAATGGAGTTAAAGGTTTCAGGTAGTACACACAACCATCTAATTGACCAATTTTTGGAAGGCACACGTTCGATGGACGCTTAACTCATACCCAAGATGCATTTGTGCTAAATTTGTTAATGAACAACAGTCAACCAATACATATTTTGGATGCGTTGAAAAGAGAATGGCCGAATAAAAATGTTACACTTAGACATATTTACTATGCTCGAATAAAGTATAAAGTTGTGGAGCGTAAGGGTCAATCTCAAATGCAGTAACTTAGGGCAAAATTGGAAGCTGAAAGGTATTCATTTCATCATAGGCAATGCGAGAAGACCAACATGGTAAATAATGAAGTATATTTTTTGCTCATTCTAAAAGTGTTGAACTACTGTATGCTTTTCCATTTATGTTGTTTATGGACTGTACGTACAAAACTAACACATATAAACTGCCCACAATGGAGATAGTTGAAATTCGACAAATATGACATTTTCTGTTGCATCTACCTAAATGGAGTTCGAGCGGGAGGACAATTACATGTGCGCGTGTGACATTCTGAAGGACTTGATGCACAAATATTGTTTGTCTACAATTATTCTCACCGAGAGAGGGTTGACCTTGGTTAATGCAGTAGAGCCCACGTTCCCCTCTGCCACACATTTGTTGTGTAAATGACACATTCGAAAAAAATATGTTGGCTAAATGCAATAATTTTTTTCCATCAATGATAAGTAGAACTCGTTTAGCCGTTCATTTGATTATGTCATTGATGCTGAAAATGAAGGAGAATTTATTGATTTTCTAAGAAGGTATCAAGACGACTACACGGAGAACTTGAAGTCCAAAAAAGTCATTGAATATTGTATGAAATAGTGGATTACACCTTACAAACATAAATTTGTATCCGCTTATATAAACAAGGTCATCAGTATGACAATGTTACGACGAATAGTCAAACACTTGTAATTACTATGTACTTTAAATTCTTCAAAGTTTTAAATGGGGGAGCGCACATATAACTTTCTAATTTTATTTTTGTTGAGTTTAAAGTAATCATGCGAAGTTAAAAAGGTGTCGATGAACGAGCTAATGAAACTTTGAGACTTGTTGGGCCAAAATTCATTCTCTTCTTGGACCTCACACATTGTGGTCAAGGCTTCATTTGAGAAGAACATTAATGGAGTGCAACATAAATTTAAATCATCTTTATTTAGGGTTTGGAGAGGAGATATATCAAACAAAACATTGGAGATGCTATTCAAAGAGATGAAAACCTGATCTTGTGACAATCATTTGCTATGTGAATGTGTTCTAAGAAAGACTTGTGAAATGAAGTTGGATATGAGGGCCACAAAGTCGAGTGAGGGGTTTGAAACAGGGGTCAAACAGGGACAATGTCATCACCAGGATCAAAGGCCGAGTCAGGAGCAAATTCAGGGGGTTGTATATGATATTAGAAGTTGATTGAATGACACGCTGAAAGATGTTGCCAAAAAATTTGACAAGAAAAATGATTCAAAACAATTGTGATGTTGAAGAGGTTGGGGAAATTTGTAAATCCTACAACTACATCATTACTTGAGTCGCATCCTTTAAGAAGAGTCGTGGTCAACTAAAAGAGAAGCGTAAAAATAAGGACACATCAACAAAGCGTGAGAATAGTGCATTTGAGTATGTCGGCTCAATTATAGATAGTTGTTCTCGACCTACAATTAAGTTTGGTGGAACAGTGCATATGATACCGATGTTCAATAATGCGAAAGGACAAAAATAAGAGGTATTTTTATATTCACATTTATATTTGGTTATTATCATACTTATTGTGTGTGTAATGGTCAAAAGCTTATTTTGAACAAATTTATCGAAAATTTGTACCTCCAAGTAGTACGGTTGAATTTGTTGATCTTCTACTAACATGGATTCATGGATATGTCGTGAGTTGAATAATGTTGATGATGGTCATTGTGGGTTCCGTTCAATTGTTGAACTAATGGACTTTGGAGGTGAGGAATGACAGAAGGTTCGGTGTGACCTCATAGGGGAGTTAACATTACATAGAGATTTGTACTAAAAAATATTTTACGGTGAGAAGGTGGTCAATGAAGTAATGCATATGTTGTACATATTTTATAACTTTGCTCGTATGTACCATTGATTTATGTTGTCAGAGATGGACTATCTTATTTTGCAACGACATACAATGTAATACATGTCACATTGTCGAACTAAATGTGCAACACATACTTGCCTTTCAGAACGGTCACACCAACAAATTCAAGATGCATTTTCATTACACTACTCGAAGAGAAAAAACATTTCATTGTTGTACGAATAACTTATGTAAGTTGACTATGAATTGGTAGTTGTTGTCTATAATAACTAATTTATTTATTATGCAGGTTAACTTGATGACAAACCAACCATTGCCTCACATAACGTCTTCTTAGGAAGAGTGTCACGATCCATGAGCTCAAACGTGGAGAGAAATCTGCAAAAAGCAAATATTATCGTGTTACAAACTTATATGATTTAAACCAGACACTGACATATAAATAATTAGTTTTTGCTGATAGACATGTTGACAAAGTAAAATTGTCTAGCGTAATGTAAACATTATTATTTTGTGTCTAGTGTTTTGCGTAATCAACATTTTTTTCAGTTTGAGAATGCAGGTTTTTTACTAATGGAACATAATGTACGGCCAGGTTGATGTAGTTTAGTTTTACACATGTACGATCATAAAGGCCGAACGTAGTGCAAAGTGTACGGTACGGACAACCGAACGACATTTTTTAAAAATTATTGTAGTTTTAAAATTGAATTTTTAAAATATAGTAATAATATGAAAAAATATTAAAAAATGCATCCGCGCTTCTTGAAGGAATTTAATAAAAATATGGAAAACAAAATTGAATTTATATAGAGGCGCACCTGCTCTAACTCTTTTCTCTTTCTCATTTATCCTCTCTGCGCAATTGACACTCATTTTTCTTCTCTCCTTTTAATTTTGTACAATGAAATTTCTCATCTCTCCGCCCCCTTTTCCTTTTCTTCTCATTCATCTCAAACACCCTCGTTGTTTGTGAGCCCATCATACTTCATGAATTCCATAATTTTCTTTGGTGTTGCAACTATCATATTTGATTCCAACAAAAAGAAAAAAATATTAATTTGTTTAAGCACTTGCAAGAACCTTCTATGTAATTTAGGAGACTCAGATCTCCCTGTTTTTCTTTGAGATTGACATTCCTTCTTATTTCCACCGCCAGTCTCTGCCGTGCAACTGGTGGACGGAGGAGGCGCCTACCCTCCACTTTTCTCTTTTTTGAAGGGATGAAATGCACCGTTGTTATTAATTTTCACCTCGTAGTCAACAAATTTACTAGGTGATTCCTGAATCCCAATTTTCCAAAAAATAAAATAAATTATCACACTGAATTTTTTTAAATGAAAAAAATACTCTCTACGTCTCATTTTAGATTCATACCTCGATAGAAATTGGACCTGGGGTTTGATTCCAAAGCTGAACAAATCTAAGCTATTCAAAAATATAAATAAGAGAGATGGTTTTTTTTAGTTGAGTGAGAAGAAAAAAAGGGAGGAGAGAGAATATGGGTTTCAGTTGCGAGAATTAAAAGAAGAGGGGTGAGAGAGAAGAGTGACAGTTGTGAAAAGAAGAGAGTCAGAGGCGCGTTACAATTTTTTTTTTCATTTTTCTAATTAAATTCGTTCAAGAAGACTTTTCAAGAAGCACGAGTGTGTTTATTCTTAATTTGAAAAAAAAAAGTATTTACTAGTACATTTTAAAGATTCAATTTCAAAACTACAATAATTAAAAAAAATCTGCCACACTCGAAAGGTATGCAAAGCATATATTCCAATTATTCGACTAAACAACCGTATAAATTTTGATGCTGATTTTTTTTAACCCAACCTGCTTGCATATTTCCAATAGTAAATGACCAACATAAAATTTACCAACATAGTAAATGAAATATATCAAACACTTAATATAAAATCATCAAACGTTAACATTACATCATCATTTGTCATCTATATACATCACTAAAATACATCAAAAAATATAAATAAAAGCATCCATGACATCATTAAAATACATAATAAATATAAATAGAATCATCCATACACATCATTAAATAAAAATCATAAATCTAAATAAATCATCCAAACTAATCATCTACGTGCCCTTCTTCCCCTCGTTTCAAGTTTGGACGACTCAGGTCTCTTAGGAACATCAACATGATCAAGCGCATCATCACATCCCATACCTCATTAACGTACACTTTATCCATTTGTGTTGTTGTATACGGGAAGGTTAGACTATCATCTCATAATATCCACATGTGTACTGACAACTCCTTTAAAGTAAGTGTGGTTTGTTGTTGGGTCCAATTCAATGATGTATTTTCGGCAGTGTTGTTGCTCAACACATCTAGAGGCCTAGTCAAGACACTACATCATAGGATAAGAATGCCTCTTAAACCAGTCAAGATAACCACTTGTATAATTCCACGGTCTAACAACTGCCCATCTACGACGACGTTCAGACTCAACGTGATTGTCCAACGTTCTATAATATCCTTCGAGTCTTTCTTCTTATACAAGTTTATACTTATTACCTTTGGCAAGTCTAGATGCAAACGTGGGACTAAGAGGAGCAGAAAGAATGGTCTGAACATAGTCGAACTGTCTAAGAACACTGTTTGAGTGGTATGGCTCAACAATGTTGAAGAATCGATGCCATCCATGGAGGAAACCAATATCTTCCAATGGATGATGCTCACGAACATTTGTAGCACAAATTAATAAGTTGAAATCATAAAAAAACGTAAATACTTACATTTGATATTGTTAGTGCATCTAATTTCTCTCGATAACTAACTAAATCTTGAAGTTTTCTTCCAACTCGTGCGGGAGGCGATCACTTCCTAGCCAATGGGAACTGGGGATTGAACCTTACGTTGTGTGCAGGTCGAGTAAATGGAAAGTGCTCATAAATCCATGCTTACGCATTTAATCAAAAAGTTAGTCACGAAACTTAAACATTTATAGATAAATACTATTGGAAATTACCTTAAATATGGGAATGAATCCGCAAAGCTGCTTAACTCCATGTCTAGAAGCTATCCGCAACTGCCTATATAATTAGGCTAGAATTGCAGTCCCCCATGCATAGTTTAATGCTTTCTCAACTTAATCAAAAATCAAAATAAAAAGTGTCCCAAACCGTGACCCACTTTTGTCACAAAATAAAACACACCTAATCCTGTAAAATATGTAAGAATGGGTTGCACAATCTAGCATGTGCGAATCATCATATGTTGTGTCATTCTTCCAATTATTGACTAGCCAACTAAACTTTATTGACCACCTCGTACTTGATGTATCTCATCATATCAGTTTGCAAGATAACCCCCAACAGTCGTGACACACATGTCGAACCATCTTCCATGTCTTCGTCTACTTAAAACTCCACAGACCATCCATCAATCTTCAGTCCAATCAAACAATGCACGTCATCAAACGTGATCGTCATATCCCCAAAATACATATGAAAAGTATTTTTTTAGGACGACATCGCTCGACAAAAGCACAAATAAGAGCTCTATTCGGACTAGGGTCTTAACATCCCACTATCCCTGACTAGGCCCCTCTAAGTATGAGTGGTTTGGTGTTGAAAAAGTTCAATCTAAGAACTTATTCATGTGGAAATGGACCTTCAACAACTCGCATTTTTTGCCTTTCCATATCTTTACAACTATATGAGACTTGAAACTCGATAGTAAGGACGGATCCTCTAGCCCAACGGGATTAAATTGATACATTTAACTTTTTTGGGACCAAAATAAAACAAACTGCAAAAAAAAAAAAAAAGGGACTAAATTGATACATTTAACTTTTTTGGAACCATTTCATAAAATGTTGAAAGTTATGAGACTAAATTGACTTTTATTCCAAAAAAGTAATGGAGATTAAGTAAGAGTTAAATTAAATAAAAAATAAAAAAATTGCTCATTCGCTAGATCAATTCTAGTATTAATCTGTGTGTTAATGAATTTGAGGAAGTCTTTATTTTTTAAAAATATATAAATTGTCTTTAATTATTCCAAACAAGAATGACAAACATCGAAAAGATCATTCATAGATTTCAAAGACTCAGTCCAACTATACGAGCTTCAAAATTTCGAGAAACCCTACCAATTAATAGTGTGTGCCCATTACGATTAACTACATTTACTTCAAAATCCAGATTCTCCTTTAGTTATCTCCTCGCAAGCTTTATAAATCCCCCAAAAGCGAAGCATAAACTCCACTCAACACTAGGATCTTGCACATGTTTTTAATTGAATTACTATTTTGTGGTTTACATAAGAACTACTACTTTTTTTTGTTCAAATGAAAGCATATGAAAACTAATAGTAACATAATTTAGAGTATTTGAACCAGATAAAAGCCATATTAAACTATACTGACCTTAAATATATAATATTCTAATTAATATGAATACAATCTAAAGCATATTCTTAAAAAAATGTTTAAAATAAAGAAAAAACTTGCAATTCGATCTCCCCTCACTTATAACTATTTGAAAAAAAAAAGTATTTTAAGGGTGTGTTTGCAAACCATAGTAATTATTTAAAAGTGATTAAAATTGATTTTTGTAGTAGAATATTAATTGAAAATGGGTAGTATTTTAAAATTAAGCACTTCAAACCGTTTTTTTATAATTTGGAGTGTTTGCAAAACAAATAACTTTATTTGTAACTTTACAAAAACACCCTTTACCCTACACTTTTTTTTAAAAAATTTTAATTTTCCAAATAAGAACTTTGTATCATCGCTATGAAAAGTGAATTCTTTTGAAAGCTTCAACTCTACTCTACTCGCTCTGTATCTCTCAAGAAAATTCTTGAAAAAATACTTTGAAGACTCCCATTATCACTCTATATCACTTTGTAACACGGCTCCTTGTAGCAACGTAAGAAATGTTGTTGAAGAAATACTTTGAAAAAACACTTCTTGCAATTACCCTTCAAATTCATGGTGTTTGCATTGATAGTGAACAATTCGTCTAAAATGAAAGGAAATTCATAGATATTCCTAGGTGCATTTCAAAATCACGTATTTTATCACTTTTGTAGCCCTAAAAAACTTGCAGCCCCCCTTTCCCCAAATTTTTCTTGAATTACCGTTTTAGCATTTTTATAATTTTAAACGAGAAAATACCTGAAATTATTGCAAAACTCACTTTTGAGTATGTGAAGTTTATTACATTATGTGAGTATTTGGAAACATATTAAAATTATTTATGAATTGACATATCCGTATATCCATTCGGCGGAATTTATTAGAGGTTGGTGGAATTCATTTATCATTCATCTTTCTTTATATGTAGTTAGATTGTGTGACTTTTGCATATAACTCATACTTGCAAGCAAAAAGGGTGATGGGGCTTATGGAGACAAGGTAATGTTTCCTTAAATTTTACTCTTAAGTGTAACTATAGTAGTGTTGTTATGGATTGTCTTTGAAAATAAGTGTTGCTATGGTGTGATGGTGTACTGAGAATATGTTTAAAAAAATTTTAGGAACAAAACGGATATGACATCGTTTCATCGTGTGGATGAAATGTTCGATATGATTTCATGGACGCCATATGAGGAAAAAGTGTTAATAGATCTACTGAGAAAGTTTAAGTGCAGTGGGATGTTTGTTAGGAATGAACTTCGGGGTGATAATCTGTTTGATATCACTTCTAAACTCTGAACTGCACTAGGAAAAAATATCCCATTTAAGAAAGTTGAGAAGAAATTCAAAGCTCTAACCAATAAATTTGAGCAGTAGGAAAATATTTTTTACCCTCAACATTATCATTTGGCTCATCAACCAAATGGGGCGACATCAAACCAGAGTTTGGAGTCCATGCACTCACTCCAGTTTGATGTGGATAGAGACGAAGGACCCATTAGATATAATGATCTAAAAACCCAACGTATAAATTAAGCAGCGGATATTCCAAAATCGAGATTTTGATTGATCTTACTCATAGCATAAAAACCTTGACCCGTTGTCTATAGAATGAGTCAAGAACCTTGGCATGCTTGAATGCCACAAGATTCTTGATAAGTTCTCAAATAATTCAACCTCACAAAGAGAATAAACAAAAAAACTTATAAAATTCGTATAAAACTTGGTGTCCTTTTCCGACCTTACACTTATAGGCTAGAAAGTAACTCCTAAGAGTCAATACATTCATACCATACACTTATAGGCTAGAAAGTAACTTATAGGTTAGAAAGTAACTCCTAAGAGTCAATACATCCATACCCTACACTTATGGTCTTAAAAGAGCACTAAAGACTCAATTAAAAGCTAATAAAGTAACTCATGACTCTTGAAATTTCCTAGAAAATGTAAATAGTCCAAATAACTAATAATATTAAAAATAAATAATAAATTTGATGGGCTTCATGTGTGCCACGTTTTTTAAGGCCCATGGACTTAGAAACATGTCTTATAACCAAAATTATCTTCATGCCATCTCTTTAAAGGTAGTCCAGCCCAATAACATTCACTAGTAGGTCTTCTTTGGACTTGTCTTGCACATTATCTCTCATTTCAGCAGCTAAGCTCGTCAAAGCCTCATTTATCTTCTTAGATCTTGCCCTTGTAATCGGCTCATCATGTACGACCAAATGATCCCTTTTGTTTTCTTGACTTTTCACTAGTGGATCCCCATCATTCCCTTCTTCTATAAAATGAATCGTCCTCGAATCTACATCACTAGAATAGGGAGTAAGATCAGTAACATTGAAAGTTGCACTTACATTATACTCACCTAGAAGGTCAAGTTATGCATTACCATTGATTTGTGCAATCACTTGAAATTAATCGTCCCCTCTTGGCTGCAATTTAGACTTTCTCTTGCTCGAAAATCTCTCCTTCCTCAAGTGTAACCTTACCCAATCACTGGGCTAAAAAATGACTCGTTTAAAACCCTTGTAAGCTTGCTTGACATATTGCTCGATTCTTTTCTCAATGTTGTGTTTCACTCTTTCATGTAACTTTTTAATCATCTCGGCTTTTACTTTTCCATCAAGACTCGCACGTTCTTCAATGGAAATTGGTAAAATATCAAGTGGAGTTATTAGATTAAATACATAAACAAACTCAAAAGGAGAGTGATTAGAAGCAAAATGAACACTTCTATTATAAGCAAATTCAGCAAATGTCAAACAATCTTCCCAATTTTTTAAGTAGCAGAAAACAGAAGTTTAGTACCCAATTTACTCCATTTATGGATATCATCAAAGTACACAACCACAAATTTTCCAAAAAATTAATGCAAAACATGGGTCATTAATCGCATGAAAGTACTTGGTGCATTAGTTAAGCCAGATAACATTACCAATCATTCATATAAACCATGTTTTGTTTTGAAAGTCATTTTCCATTCATCTTCTTCTAGGATCATTATTTGATGATAACCACTTTTCAAAACATTTTTTAAAAATAACACAACCCCATACAATTCATCAAGCATATCATCTAACCTAGGAATAGGATAGCGATACTTAACCGTAATTTTGTAAACGGCCAGACAATCTGTGCACATCCTCCATATTCCATCTTTCTTTGGTACTAGAATCACTAGTGCAAAACATAGACTCAAGCTTTCCCGAACCTTTCCATTGACTATCAACACCTCTACTTGCCTTTGAATTTATTTTGTTTCCTCCGGATTAGCTCTATAAGCATTTCGATTTGGAAGCGTTCCTCCCGAAATGAAATCAATTTGATATTCAATACCCCTAAATGGTGGTAAACATTTGGATCCTCCTCCGAAACGACATCTTCATGATCTTGAAAAAGAGATGCAAAAGAACTAGGCAAAGAAGAAGTTAGTTCGTTAGTGCTAAAAAAAAAAAGATTCTTTATGTACAACACCAACATACTCTTTTTTTTCAACAAAAGCTCTCTTTAGTGCACTCCCTCTTGCAAATAAATTCTCTCTCTTTTTGTCCACACTTTCATCCACTTATTTTTGTCCCTCGAAAACTGTAACACCCCGTCCCAAAATTAATATGAAATACATGAATAAATGATTTAAGAGTTTTTCAAATATATTAACGTCGTTATTTGTTTTCAAAAGACCTTGATTTTCAGGAAGGCGGACGAGCATTCTGATCGGGGAACACTCCTAATAAAGAAATAAATAAAGTATAAGGTTTGATGAATATTTAATAAGTATTAAAAAAATGAAAGAAGTCTAATTAATAACCGTGCAAATCATTTTATCAAGCTTATGTGATAAAACTACTTGACAAAGCATAATATATTTTAATTGAGTAGTTATCTTAATTTTAATATGAAATATAGAGGTCTTCTTGATTTACTTTCATGCGCATGATAGATATAATATTTGATGAGTAAAAGATTCATAATCATGAAAACTACATTTACTTGGTTACCACGTTTTTCGTGTTTTTGTGATATAATGTTTGCCTTGTCTGATTTTATTTTATATTATGACTCATTTTGAAAAATTCACTATTAAATTAATATTAGAATTAAAACAATAATAATATAAGCAGTCTTAAGTTGAATTCGATAATTAAATATTTTCATCTCAAAGCGCGGGCGATTTTATCATCATAAACCTTAAATAAATATTTTTTAGACGTTGCATAAATTTTCGTGACAAACTAGATTAAAATTAGTAACGAGTAGTTTTTTTTTTTTTTTTATGGAAGTTAAATACCCATCCCTTTTTTCACCTCCCCATGACTCGAACCCAGGACCTAAGGCCTAGGTAGTGGTGCTCTAACCACTTGAGCTATCCCACTTTGTCAGTAACGAGTAGTAGTAGAATGGCATGATGAACATAAAGTCTAGATATTTAACTTTCACCTTGCAATTAAGTCCTCTAGATATTCCTACCACTTGGTAATTAAATTGCAATTAAACCCTCTCATTTCCTCCCCATTTGATCGGCACACTTCACTCCATAACCACATGCCAACTTGCAAAATCCTACCATATGGATATTTTATGCATTCTGCAAAATACTTGCAACATACAATACAAATACATTTACAATTCTACAAATTGAGTTACTATTCATACATACAAATACATACATTTTCATCTATAAAAGAATGACTTGAGGTAAGAAATAATTCACACCTCTCCTCCTCTAAATTGCTGTGTTATTAATTCTACCTTACCACTAGCAGTCACCTTCCTCCCCCTCTCAAAGCAGCACCGCCGTCCAAACCCGCCGAAAATCGGTCGCCGGTGACTTTAGCTGAGCTACTCAACTCATATACCAAAATAATCCCCTCGAAACCAGGAACCCAAAACTACGAATCGTTTCTTCGTTAGATTTCTCATTCGAAAGTAATTTCTATTTACATTCTCGAAACTTACCTTCGCCAAAAGTGCCGCCGTCGCACCACCTCACGATTGATCTCGATTCTTGTCCCCTTTGAAAGCCCTCGAAGAGGAGAGAAAAACCCCTCACTCAATTTTACGATCGGACTCCGGCAAGATCGCCAATTTTCTGACGGAAGTTTCTGTTGAAAACCCACTTCCTTCCTTCAAGCTCTACACTTCTTTCTATACGTACTGAAATTCTCTCAAATCTCTCGGCCATCCTTTTGCTTTGAGTTCGTGGTGAGTCTCTCATCACAATCATCTTGTTTTGTGCGCTGTGTGAGTATGTGTATATATGTGTTTATTCTTTAGAAGATATTAAAGAGAGAGAGAGAAGAGATATGCCTTATGTGTTAATTAAATTGTGTGTGTGTGTAAAATGAGTAGTGTGTGTTAGTGTCTTTAATCAAGTATTATTAGATTATGCAGTGTTATATATATATGTACTAGTTATGGGTGCACCTCAATTCTTGAGGTGTTTACCCAGATTTTGTGTAACTTACCAGTATAAGTAGTACTAATGCATAATATTTTGAAAGTGTGCAATTTTAAAAAGTATGAATTATAAGTAAAAAAAAGTAATTTAAACCACAACCAATAGAACAGTAATTTAAACCACAACCAAAAGCATTGTACATGATGTAGAGTGGATGATTGACTGTAAACTAATATTTACATATACCTATATTCTACCAAAATGAGATTTACTTACCGATCGTCTAAGGTGCATTTTCAAAAGGAATAACAAAACATTTACGTAAGGATGATGAAAAGTATTTTAAAAAAGAACAAAAAACACACAACACACATTGAGGTAAGTTAGCTTTGTTTGGCATGTTTCAGGCTTTTTTTATCAGTCGAGTCTTGTCGGCGTTCCAAAATACTTGGTGGGATGAGGTCCTTTTGAATTGTAGAAGTGCTTTGTTGACTTTCAGACATTGATATGTCTGATATTAACCTTTTTTGTGTGGGGGAGTGGTCTGCAGCTGGAAGACATGTCACAATTGTGTTGTGTATATATTTTCTCCCTCTTAGTTCATTGCTTAATGTCCTGATATGAAAAAAAAACATCATATCTTTGAATGAATCATTGATTTCATCAAGACCTAGCATGGTTTCCTGCAATTCATAACATAAATGAAAAGTTTGAATGTCTTAGTATGTTATATAATAGGATATAAAGAGTAATAGAAAAGTGATTTCTAAAACTAAAGTCACTTATTCATGAAAACATGAAGCTTCAAGTCTTCAATTTTTTTTTCTAAATGAACATGTATAATAATGCAGATAGTTGTTTGCCAAATCTTTAAAAAATGCATAAAAATTAGTATAGATGAACATACGTGAGAATCAATATTCAATAGTGTAAACCGTACAAGACAAGAAAAGGGCAAGGTTCAATATTAAAATAATTTCAGAGGTTTTCCCTTACTTTGTCTGTGTCAACAAACAATTCGAAATACGTACCTTGACTTTTTTATAACAGGTCCGAGTAAAAAAAAATTAAAGTTTTAAGAACTTAATGTGCAAGGTGTGTACATGCTGTCTCATTTCCTAAATGGCTTGCATGTTTAGAAGGCACAAACCTATTTCCCCTTAGTTACTATTCACTAAAGAATTAAATTAAAGTTTTAAATCTCCAAATTAGCATGATTCATCATACATTTTAATAAGATTTGGACAAAAGTAAAACATGTAATGTAGATGACAAAAGTGTTAAAGGTTTTGGGTTCAATTGTACCTCTATTTCTGCTTTAACGACGGCTTCACCTGACATGTGCAGTAACATTTCAGCTTCTGTTTGCTCAACGAAAACGTCCAAACACTCGGTTCCATCATACAACTCTGCCTTGAAGCGTAGTCTGTACATATATCGTAGGTTAATTATAATGCTTAGTTATAGTAGCAAACACTTTTTTGTAAGGGGATTGAATTGACATTGGAAAACAATAACTTACATCGGTGGGTTGAATTGTACACTTTCGAAAGGTTAATTATAATGCTTAGTTATAATAGAAAATACATGGTATATAACAGAAAATACATGTTTCTAAACTGTGGTGGTGGATTACTCATATTTACTTCATCCACCACCACAGTTTAGAAACATGTCTTTTTAGAATTTCTACTCTATCCGTTTCACATTCTTTATCCTTTTTGGATTGTCTGCACTCTCAGAAAAAAAAATCTCATTGACACTTCTGTTTAGATTGAATTACTATTTTAAAACACAAATACACACAATTCCATCAAATAAATATAAATGTACAACAATCATAATCTAATTCAATCTCTGTTTCCAAATGGAATTATCTAACTGAAGCCTGAAGGTTTGAGAGGAGAATATCTCGAAAAATAAGTGTGAAGCACGACAACTTAGGTCAATTTGAATCATAAATGATTGGATTAATAACAAAAAATTGCATAAATCTACATACACCGAACATTTAAATTATATGTACAAAAGAACAATTGTGTGCAACATATAGAAAGATTAATCTGTCTTGTGTCCAATATTGAGAGTCAAAATGAGCAATTTTCGTCCAAAATTCTAGGAATTGTTCAAAGTGTAAGTAAAGTTGAGGCTGAAGCTATCTCAATTTCTAGGGCATAAGTGTTGCCTGCTTTACATACCACCTTTAAAAAAAAAATGGTACATAAGTTTATTAGATTTACTGTAGAAAATTTGGTTGAAGAGATAAGAATTCATACTTGGAGCTGGAAACAGGGGAAATGGAGAAAGAGTGATATATAGGACTATACATAATGGACTAAAAGTCCTTATAAGTTAATAGGCGCATGAGTCTGTATTTTTAATATGATGATCTGTAGTCTTCAATGCTGATGATATACATCAAGCTGTAGAGGGCAAAATCCATGTATAACTTGTGGTATATCTTGTACCATTTTATATATACTACCTTTTTACCCAATAAAAAAATTTCGACCTTTTGTAGGATTTGGCAGAAAGAAATACTAACATATTGCAAAAGTAGACACAAAGCAGCAGCAGCATTGCCAAAGAAATACTAACATATTGCAAAAGTAAACACAAAGCAGCGGCACTAAGAAGAAAACAAACAATTTAGGAATTTAAATTAAGATGATCTCAAACAACAATTTATCAAACACTTTGTGAGCATGTAAATGTACAACAATCATAGTCTAATCTCTCTTTCCAATTTAAACACTAAACCGAAAACACATCAATTAACAAACCCACTAACTCAGAGAGGGGTGAAAAGAACGGCGGCAAGACAACTAAAAAAACATGAGAATCAAATTAAAATCCAAGAAGGAGAGAATTAGACTAACAATTACAAGAAAATTACAACAAATTACCTTTCTAAAAATTTTGACATCGGCGGAGACGACGGAGCATAAAGCGGCGACGGCGATTATGAACTCTGAGTTACTGCGGATACTGCGAATAAAAACCCTAAAATCACTACTGCAGGTTATAGAAGATGGTTCTAGGAAAATAAAGTAGAAGATATATCTATTACTACTATTAACAAATGAGAGGAAAAAGGTAAAGTAAAAACACCGACTAAAAGCAAAAAGGACGCGTGGATAGGGTAAAGGAGAAAAAGGGACGCGTGGATAAGTAACATTTACCATTCTCTTACCTGGCACCTGCTTAGGCAACGGGTGACCGGAGGAAAACTGGCCCATCTTAGGTTTAGTCCTCTTTATAGATAGTAATAGATATATATATTTTGAGTATTATTATATTATTTACTACTCCATTTATATTATTGTTATTGTAAATATATTATTGTTGTTTTAAAATATTGGTACATACAAAATTATCACAAGTTTTTAAATCTACAATAATAATTGTAGATTATAGGTTCTATCCTTCTTTTATTAAAGTCATTTAATTCAAATATATATATATAAACTCGAGTTTAATTATCTTATTTTATATGTCGCTCCTTTTTAAACTATTAAAGTGAATTTTATAAATTGTTATTACTTGTTGAAGCGCATCAATTGATATATGTTAAAATGTATATGATTAAATTTATTGTTAATTTGCCATATTACTTGTCATGTGATTTTATAAGATTTATTCATGAAGAGAAATTGTTATGTAAATTATGAAACAAGAGTTCTAATAACAATTAAATATTCAAGAAAACATGCTAGGCGAAGTGTGGCCTAATCGGAGCTCGGACGGTCCCTGTGTTACGCTTGCTAAAATCATTCAAGAAGTTTGTAACTTTTCTTAAAAGTTAACCAGGTGGGTGTCACTACTGTATTGCCGATGTAAATGTTATATGGACTGTTGGTGTATTCTGAATTGAACTAAACAAACATCGACATATAACTAAGAATACAAGAATAAATTATGATGCACTTATTTTTATGATATTATGATATGTGATATATGAATTTCGATTTCACGAAGGAGGTGGGAAGTGTTTATGGGGATTGCACGTGGTAAGTCGTTGCCAGTGTGGTCCCACTATGATAAAAGACTTGTATAGTCAACAGACTTTTGTAGTCAAGGGAGATGATGGGGATTGCACGTGGTAAGTCGTTGCCAGTGTGGTCCCACTATGATAAAAGACTTGTATAGTCAACAGACTTTTGTAGTCAAGGGAGATGATGGGGATTGCACGTGGTAAGTCGTTGCCAGTGTGGTCCCACTACGATAAAAGACTTGTATAGTCAACAGACTTTTGTAGTCAAGGGAGATGATGGGGATTGCACGTGGTAAGTCGTTGCCAGTGTGGTCCCACTATGATAAAAGACTTGTATAGTCAACAGACTTTTGTAGTCAAGGGAGATGATGGGGATTGCACGTGGTAAGTCGTTGCCAGTATGGTCCCACTATGATAAAAGACTTTCGTAGTCAACATACTTTTGTAGTCAAGATATGTGATGGGGATTGCACGTAGTAAGTTGTTGCTAGTGTTGTCCCCCCTATGATAAAGGAGATGAGATGATGGGGATTGCACATAGTAAGTTGTTGCTAGTGTTGTCCTCCCTATGATAAAGGAGATGAGATGATAGGGATTGCACGTAGTAAGTTGTTGCTAGTGTTGTCCCCCCTATGATAAAGGAGATGAGATGATGGGGATTGCATGTAGTAAGTTGTTGCTAGTGTTGTCCCCCCTATGATAAAGGAGATGAGATGATGGGGATTGCACGTGGTAAGTTGTTGCCAGTGTTGTCCCCCCTATAATAAAGGAGATGAGAATATAATGGTGATATAAATGGAGATGATTGAGATTGCACGTGATAAGTCGTTATCAGTGTCGTCCCACAATGGTGAAGGAAATGATGAGAATTATTATCAATGATATGAATGTGGATGCAATATTAATAAGAATTTTTAACGATAAAATACTAATAATGATTATTTCGGCGTACTGCCAATCTGTATAATAGCGTACAAGGATATCCACTGAGATTTTTATCTCACACCCCAAAACTAATATTTTCCGGTTATGATCGAGAGGGGCTGGCACTGCAGCAGGGATGACACAGAGTTTCCCGATATTAAGATGCTATAATATATCTATTTTAGATTTGTGATAATAAATGGAATGTCTTATGAAATACACGTTTTACTCTTATGTCGAGTGACAAACTTTTCTAAAAGTTACTCGACGATCATTATGTAAGGTATCTTCAAATCAAATACTACTTATCATGTTAATTCTAAGTTTATAAATGGGCCCACATTGTTTCTATTGCATCATATAACTATCTTTAAATTATTTCCGCTGCAAAACTCTTATCAATTCACTTATGTTATTATATTTTAAAAGAAATTTTTAGGTTCAATTTTCCGGTCACTAAGTGGCGACTCGAATTTAGAGTGTTTGAGCCTCAAAGGTTGCATTCTGGATTCGGGGCGTTACAAAAACACTCAAATCAACCCTCTTTTTTTTTTTGCTCACTTTTTGTTTCTCATCATCATCTTTTTTTCCCTCAATCTCACGTGCTCTTCTTTGAGACATTTGATTTGATCCTCAAGAACCTGTTGTGGAGTTAAAGATACAAGTATGATTTTCTTATTTTGATGTTTCAATGTGAATTGATTATGATACCCATCATACATCACTCGCCTATCAAATTGTCATGGTCTTCCCAAAAGAATATGACTTGTATGCATTGGTACCACATCACATAGAACTTCATCAGTGTATTTACAGATAGATAACGACACCAAAATTGTTTAGTTACTCGACTTTCTCCATATTCATTAAGCGTATATGGGTTAGGATGCTTCGACGTAAATAAACTCAACTTTTCCACCATTTCCATACTAGCAACATTAGTACAACTCCCACTATCAATAATTAACATGCATAACTTTCCTCGAACCAAAAACCTTGTGTGAAAGATATTTTCTCTTTGTTGTTTCGCTTCTCCCGCCTTTGCTTGCATGTTTAGAGCTCTTCTTACCACCAAAAGTTCTCCCGGTTCGGCAATGACTTTATCAGCTAGCTCTTCACTCTCTTCTTCACTCTCACCCTCACCCTCCGATTCAATTTCCCCATTATCTTTTATGATCATCACTTTCTTGTTTGGACATTGAGATGCAATATGCCCATACCCATGACAACGAAAACACTTGACATCACGACTACGAGAAGGTGTGGTGACAATACCTTTTCCTTTGTCAGTCTCACTAGACTTGGCCTTTGACGCCTCACTTTGTGGTCTTGGAGCACCTCCAAAAGTTATCTTATGGACCCCTTCTTTAATCTTACTTGAAGATTGAGAATTTGGTGTGTAACTCCTTTGCACATAACCCTTCTTCTTTAATTGTGTTTCCACTTTCATGGATGTGTGTACCATGTCTTCAAGCTCCACGTAGTATTGAAGCTCCACAATGTTTGCAATCTCTATATTCAGCCCATTCAAGAAACGAGCCATGGTTTCCTCCCGATCTTCGTCAATGTTTGCCCTAATCGTGGCCACCTCGATCTACTTATAGTATTCATCCACAATTTTTGTACCCTGATTCATAGATTGAAGTTTTTGATACAATTCACGAAAGTAATGAGAAGGTACGAATCTCTTACGCATGACCTATTTCATTTCAGCCCAAGTGGAAATTGACCTTTCTCCATTCCTCCTTTGATTGGTAACAAATTGATCCCACCAAACTATAGCATAGTCGGTGAACTCAATCACTGCAAGCTTAACCTTCTTATCCTCCGAATGATTATAGCAATCAAAGATAAGTTCTACCTTCTTTTCCCTCTCCAAATACGCTTCCGGGTCGCTCCACCCATGGAAATGAGGGATGTGAAATTTTATGTTCCCCATACCTCGATTCACTTAGTCGTTTCGCATACTTCTACCCCCTCGCCCATGTACTTGGTGAACAGCCCCTATATCATTATCCACCTCTTTCTAAGATTCAAACTCCTCAAAATGCCTTCTTTGATTTGCATTGGCATTTCTAGGCTCCCTTTGTGTAGGCTGTTCCAATCTCTCCATCCGATCTACTAGACCATCAAGAATCGTTCCTAACCTTGCAAATTGTTGTTACATAGCTTGTAGGGCGAAAGCTTCTTGTTGTTCATTTGATGTTCCTTTTATAGTATATAATTTCTCACAAATCACTCGTGTTTCACTGAAGAGAACAAAACAATTTCTCGCAATTCACTCTTGTATCACTCTTTGGCTTTTACCTCCACTCTAATAATATCACCACTCTAGCCTTTTTCCACTCAAAATTTGAGAACAAAATCAAGTTTGAACAATTTCCAGCAACACTCAACAATCTATTAGTCTTATAGGTGTAGGGAACAAGGAACTCTTGAAATTGTAATTGTAATTTGAAGAGGTAACAATTATCTAAAACAAATATAACTATTCTCGTCCTTTTTTTTTTTTAACTTGCTTTCTAGATATGACAATATGAAGAAATCAACAAGTAAGATATTAAAATTTGTTTAAACGTTTTTTTTTAAAACTAAATACTATAAACAACGATAAAATAAAATCAGATCAATATCAAATTGCTATGATACCAAACTGATGTGGATATAGACAAAGGACTCATTAGATATAATGATCTAAGAACCCAACGTATAAATTAAGAAGCGGATCTTCCAAATTCGAGATTTGAATTGACCTTACTTAGAGCATAAAAACCTTGACCCGTTGATTATAGAATGAGCCAAGAACCTTGGTATGATTGAACACCACAAGATATTGCTCAAGATTTTTGATAAGTTCTCAAATAATTCAACCTCACAAAGAGAATAAGTAAACAAACTTATAAAATTCGTATAAAACTTGGTGTTCTTTTCCCAAAGGAATACAAGGTCTATTTATAGGCTAGAAAGTAACTCCTAAAAGTCAATACATTCATACCCTACACTTATGGTCTTAAAAGGGCACTAAAGACTCAATTTAAAGCAAAAAAAGTAACTCATGACTCTTTGAATTTTCTAGAAAATGTAAATAGACTAAATAACTAAAGAAGTTTCCATCGAATCCATCCAAAATTCCTAACATTCTTTAAGCAATTGACCAAGTAAATAATATAATAAATTAATAATACCAAAAAAATAATTTAATAATAACAAAGAATCTAAAAAACAAATGAGTATTACAGTAGGCTAGGAATGAAACAGATTTTGAAAATTGGGAGAGAGAGGGAGAACGGAGGATATAGAGGTTGTTTCTATCTCAGAAACAAATGATTCAAAGCTATAAATGGAATAATAATTAATAAATTAATACAAACTACAAAACAATATGTATTAAATAATTTACTACAGAATTCAGAATTTTAGATTACAATTACTGAATTACCAAACAATAACTCAATAAGTATAAATAAAACATTTGATTCAAAGTTATACAAAATGTATAAGTAACCAACTAACCATTAATCCAAATTCCAGAGCAATGCGTACAAATATGTCAAAAAATATATAGTATAATACCATTAATCCAAATATGCCATTAATACCAATCCAGAGTTCGATTACACTTACCTATGAGTTGTGGTTGTGGACGGCAACGCAGGGACGGTGCGCGCAGGCTGTGGCTACGAATTCAGCGGCACTGGTGAAAGATATTGCGCAATGTTGCGAATATCTTGCGGTTATGGAGAGAGAAATTGAGGGAGAAATTGATATAATTTGCATGATGTGTACGAATCGCCCTATTTCCTCCTTCAATCCACTTATGTAGGTCCCTAGTTGAGTGATAAGATTGATTAAGCTAGTAAAAGTCTAGAGGGAAGGGGTGAATAGACTTTTAAAAATCTTTCAAAATATCAAAGTGCACAATGCGGAATTATCATCTTTTAACAATGAGCCCTTAAGAGTTTATACTCAACTAATATCGAATATGAACACTGAACTTGTCTATTCTATATGAAGATTAATCAATTAAACAAGTAATCAATCAAACAACAAATAAAACAGTAAAGTAAATCAACACGAGATTTATAGTGGTTCGACAACTTGTCTACATCCACTCTCACAACCCAGTCGTGAATTTATTATTAACTCTTTTCTTCGAGTAGTGTGTTCTTGTGGCTTAAAGTCCCAAGAAATAAGACTTCGATCTTTTCGATAACACTACCAAGTGCTTCTTCGATCTAACAACTAGTTATTTTATAAGCAACTAGCAACTTGAACAACAAACAAATTGTAAAGAAAAACTTCTCTAATTCAGTAGTAGCCTTCTTGAATATGACTTGTCTTCTGGCTTAAACTTCTGAATTTCAACTCTGCGGGTTTTCTCTTGCTTTGAATATCTCTCAACGAATGCTTCAGTATTTCGAATTTCAGTAGTCTTTTCCGCTTGAATTACTTCGCGTATTTATAAACTCCAGAAATTAAGAATAGTTTGTTATCCAACAACTTTTCTTGATAACTAACTTCGTAACAACTTCTTTATATCCTTTCACGCGTTTCTTCAGTTAATTAGTTATTCCATAACTAACTCTTCAATATATGATCTTATCTTCATTCAGTTTATTTCACGCGTATTTATCTTCTGTTTTTGCGAACTTGACTTGTCTAGTTTCCAACACTTAGACATTTCTTCAGTCTTCACTTCACTTGTCTTGTCTTCCAGCAGTAGACTTCTTCATGTAGAACTATACTAGTCCTATCAATCTAATTCTAACAAGACTATTACATTACATTAAGCTTTTATAAATTCAGCTTAGTCACCTTATAAACTATACATCAACATAAACATAAACATAAGCTTCTATACAACAATTATAAGCTTATCATACAGCCTATAATTTCAATACTTAGTTTATTTTCCAGTACTTATAAAACTGTACTTGTCTTTTCTTTCATATGTACTCTACTGATCTTGTCATAAGACGACTTCCATAACTAGATCAGTCAATACTTAGAAATATATTCAAGTCTATTTTTGGCTTATCAAAACTACTTCTTTCATCAATTAGAACTTGTTCTAGGATTCATATCCCAACAATTTCCCCCTTTTTGATGAAGCCAAAACTACTTGAATTTATTTTAAGTCAATAGACTAGTTAAGTAGTTATCTTCTTCAAAATGTTCATCTTTTTCATTCATAATCAGTAGATCAAGTAGATTACAATTACTTAGCAAAAATATAAGAAATAAGTAAAGTACTTACAGTCTTCAAATCATACTTCCACCACTAGGAGAATCAACTTCTGGATCTGAAACTTGAAATGCATCAAGTAACCTTCTGTGAATATCCAAAATATGATCTTCATTGTCGATCTTCTCCTTCTATAGTAGGTCTTCTTCAAATTTCTTAATCACGTAGAAATCAATTCTTTTACCAGAACCTAACATAGGTGTTTCCCACTTAGGAAAAACTGGACAAAGAATATTATACCCAACAGTAGTTGCAATGCGCATAATCAAATTCCACAAGTTGTTGTCTTCAGCTTCCATGAATTTATCAAACATAGCAAACAACTCGTCTTTGCTCTCAGCATCACCAAACTTGCGAACAATCCAGTGATCTACTTCCCGCTTCAATTTGACAATCTTCCATGCTTCTCTATGTTCAGCATCAATGAATCTGTCAATGTGAGCATCTTCAATCACATCTGGATTTTCTTTCAAATCTTGCAACCTCTTGATATGTTTTCCAACCAGTCTTTTGTTGGAATATCGATCATCTTCTAGCTTTTGCTTCTTATGAATTTCTTCAATCTCTTTATCATCAAAACTAGCAAGAATCTCACCTAAGGCTTCTTTCTTAGTTTCCAACTTTCTTCTTACTTGCCTTGGTTTGATTTGAACTTCTTCAGACATAACTGACTTGCCTTTCGCCAGTCTCAACTGTTCTTCTACACTGATCTGCTCTAACTCAGCTTTCTTTACTAGTCTTCTTCTAGTCGAACGAACTGGAATATCAGTAGCAGTAGCTTTAATATCTACCTCAGCAACGTTAACTTCTTCCTCTTCCCCCTTTTTAGCTTCATCACTTGCCTTGAGAGTGAAAAAAGAAGTAAATCGGGTCATCTCTTCCTGAACAGCTTGCTTCATCAGATTAGTAGCTCTTTCAATTTGCTTCTGATGACTAGCATCTTGACTTAGCTTTTCAAGACGATCCGCAGTGTATTCCAACTTCTTAGAAGTGAGGTTGAACTCATTCTTGAAGTGAGTTGCAGTTAACTTTAGTAATCTGTTTTCTTCTGTCATCGCAGTCAACAATGCTCTAGCTTGAACCAACTGTTCATGATCCTCTCTTCTTTGCTCATCTGCAATCTCAATCTTCACTCGATAAACCTTTTCCAGTTTCCTTGATTCTCTAGCTAAGACTCTAGCAAAATCAACGGAACTTTTCTCTGAGTATTCAACTTGATTTTGAATAAATAACTCAAGCTGATTGAACATTTCTTGTCTGAAATCATTATCCAACTGATTAACTTCATTCAGAATCATTTCCTTCAAACTAGTAACCAGCGAACTGTTCTGGTCCAATAGAACCTTCTTCACATCAGACTTAAAGAATTCATCAATCGAAGATTTGACAACTTGCTTCAAACTATTTGACAACCCATCTATTGAAGCAGATGGAATGAATTGAGTTGTGTGAACAACTTCTTCAGGATACGCCTCTTCCATCATCTCATCTTCTTCAGCAACAGTTACTTCAACCAACTTGTCATCCAGATCAGTAGCCAAGACCTCGTCTTCCACTACTTCCTCTGGAATAACACTTCCAGCAATGGCTTTCAAATTCAAAGTAGGAGAGTAAGGTATAATTGTTAACCTTTCTTCCTTAGCCTTGCGCTCAGCAGCATCACATTCCTTCTTAATCATTTCAACCAACTTTGCAGTATACGCACATGTTTCAGAAGGAAAATATTTCTCAACTTGTCTGGTGATCTAACCAACATTTCACCTCGGACCGTATGCATGCTCAACCTGGAATTTGAAGACAATTCCTCTCAGTTGATCAGATACATTCTCCAGATCAAGAACTGGATCAGTAGACTTCAACTCCTCTACTAGTTCAGCTTCTTGCAGCAACTCTTTATCTACAAGATCTGCTCTGAAATTTGCACACCAACACTTGGCTTCTCAGCAGATAATACATCATCTGGAATATTCAACATCCTTTTTACTAGACTAGTTAAGGCTTCAGGGGTCCTTAACTCAGAATGTTTCTTAACACCACTGATCTCTTTTTGCTCCATCTCCCAATCTTGAAAATTGGAAATACCACCCATACCAGATATTACCTCGAACATGTCCTCACAAGGTCCTTCTCTTAATGCGACCCATGTGCATATACGAATTAATTTCTCATAAGCTTCAGAACCGGTGTCTATTTCAACAGACGGGAGCTTCTTTTTCAGGTTCTTGGTCATTTGTGCCCGGAGCCTCTTCTCCTTTGCGCACATTGGATAATTAACCAAGTTGGGAAATCTATTCGTAGAAGGGGTCTGAGTAAGTGGGGTCCTTATCTCAGTTGCTGAAGTGTCAGCTAGTGGTGTTCCCAGAATAGATGGTTCAGGGTCAACATATTATGTTGTGGGTAGTGGTAACATTTGGGTTGTGGTTTCATGGGGCTGTGACGTGGTTTGGTTTAGTAGATCAGTTGTCGAAGTATCAGCTGATGCGAATATGGTTGTGTCTTGGGTAAGTAGTGAGCTCAAATGTTGAACAAACTTAGGTGTGGTTTGAGAATTAGGCTTAGGACGATGAGTCCTTGATTTTGTAGGGACAGAAGTAGGAATAAACGCTTCAACAAAATCAGTAGACGAACTAACCTATCTAGCTTCCTCGTCTTGTGGCGAACTCGTCTGTTCCTCCACATTCTCTACTTCTTCATCGGACACCTTGTCTGACTCAGTCTCTTCCGAGTCTGAAACCGGATCAATCATAGCTTCATCTGAGACATATTCCACTAGTGCTCCACTAGTTTCAGCTTGTCTAGCATCCGTCTCTTCTTCACTAGACGATCCAGCTTCTATCATCGCGTCTCTAGGAATTATTCTAATTTGTTCACGCTCAAACTTCCTTTCTCTTGTTTATCTTTCAACAACATCTTTCTTGAGATAAAACTTCAACACATGAAACGGCTTGCCTTTACTCCAATCCTTCTTGTTTGGCAACAAGATGGGTAAGAGAATACTTAATTTGTTTCCAAAACTTACAGTGGCAGATACCGTCCACTCTCTTTTGACACGATCAATTTTAACATTCTTTACAAAGTACATTAGTCTATCCATGAATAACTTCTGCCAATTTCCTTCTGTTATTCCATCATAGATAGCTGCCATCACTCTTCTCTTCTGAAGAGTGACTGAATCATAACTGCCAGTGACACCCAACAACATCTTGCTTGCGATTTCCAGAAGAGTTTTGTATTTCGGCAACAACTCCTTCTTCTTGACAGCAGGAGGCTTTCCATCAGCACTCAGCTTTAGTTTCTTGCCACAAAAGATACTAAGGTATCTTAACTCTTGACCAGCCGCATAGAGTTCAACATCAATAGACCTTGGTTTTAGCTGTAGCACATCATCAAGTATCTCTCTAGACACCTTGATTCGCTTTACACCAACAAATGCTTCAATTTACTCACCTCGATGAGTAGCATTTGTGTAGAACTCCAGCACTTCTTCAAAAACCACTTCTGAAACTGCTTCCAAATAAGGCTTTAACCCGCACCGGAAACACTTGATAAGTATTTCTTTGTTGTCTTCTGTGTGTCTCCCCTTGAAGAACACCGAGCTTTCCACATGCACCTTGCTTTCGGCTATGTATCTTTCAATATCAAACCTTGCTTACATGTTAGATTCAACATCAAGAATGGTAACAATCGACATTTTTTAGTAGAATATGAGTAGAACAGATAGCAATCGATTTTATGCAGAAATTAGAGGCTTGAATTTCGGAATTAAGAAAATGTGAGGAGTAATTCTAGGAAAGAGGGGTTTTATGAATTTGGAAGTTTTGAAACCAACGGTGTGGATCGAGTAGACTGATCCAACGGTAACAATAAAACCTTTGGAATTCAGTTGTGGAATCGAGAAGATTATGTGTATTAGTATTGTAAAATTTGGAATCCGTCTTTGCTATTGGTTAGGAGAGAAGAGTGTACTCATCTGACCTAATTTACTAGTTTTAGGCGGGAAACTGGGTGTATGCACCTCATTAACTGGGGTGTATAAATCCAGTTCTAGGTTTTCCAAAATTTCACATATCTAATTACACTAATGTCCTTAATTAAAAAAAAAACTTAGTAATTATATACAGCACATAACCAACTTATCTTGTCTGTTCGAGTTCATCAGAACAGGTCTGTACACTTTAGTTTGCACAAGGCGAGTTCCCCCTTCGACTGTGTGTGTCTGTCTGATGCGTGAACAATATCGTGTACCTATCTTATCTTGATCGATGTGTACGATTAGGTAGTAGGATAATAACATTTATAATGTATCAATCAATTAACGTATAGACAAGATAACAAGACTAGATGACTATTAACTACCCAGAACTCAACATAAGGATCTTTAAGAAATCACAGATTCCCCCTTAAATGTGTATTCTTCTAGTGTACCCTCAGCTTTACTAGCTTCCTCATCGGGTTGTTTTGGTCATCTTGTCTGACCTTGTTTACCCGGGTCTAGTTGAGTCTGAGTGTAATGTGACTTGTCTATGTTGTACTCGTCTATTCTGCGAATGACTTGCTTTTGAGTACCTGTCTTGTTAGTACAATACTGTGCAGTAGTAGGGTCTACATCAATCAATCCTAGACTAATGCACAATTCTCTAAAACGAGCTTCAGGTAATGGTTTTGTAAAAATGTCAGCTCTTTGAATATCAGTGTGAATCTTCTCCATGCGGATGTTCTTCTTTTCAATATGATCACGTATAAAATGATGTTTCACATCAACATGCTTACAACGTGTGTGCAGGACAGGATTTTGTGTAATGGCAATAGCACTGTTACAATCACAAAATATAGGAACATTAGATTCAGTGATATTATAATCTCTAAGCTGTTGAATTAGCCAAATTAATTGACTACAGCAGCTACCAACAGCCATATATTCGGCTTCAGTTGTGGATGTAGCCACACTGGTCTGCTTTTTCGAAAACCATGAAATAAGCTTTGTGCCTAGAAATTGACAAGATCCAGAAGTAGATTTCCTATATATTCTACAGCCACCAAAATCAGAATCAGAGTAGCCACTTAGGGATAAATCATCATTCGAAGGATACCATATACCACGATTGATGGTTCCTTTCAAATATTTCAATATCCTTTTAGTGGTTTCCATATGACTCTCTTTTGGATTAGCTTGAAATCGAGCACATACGCCAACAGAAAATGCAATATCAGGTCTACTAGCAGTTAAGTACAGCAATGAGCCAATAAGACCACGATAATATGATTGATCAGCACACTTATCGTGTTCGTCTGGATCCATCTTGTAGGTGGGTAGCATTGGTACTCCAGTAGATTTGCAAGTTTTAATACCATACTTGTCTTGAAGATTTCTAGTATACTTGGCTTGATTTATGAAAATCCCATCGGGTGTTTGTTTTACTTGAAGACCAAGGAAGTAAGTCATTTCACCCATCATTGACATTTCAAACTTACTTTGCATGAGTGTAGAAAAATTTTCACTCAGCTTTTTGTTGGGTGAACCAAAAATGATATCATCCACGTAAATTTGAACAAGTAGGATATCCTTGCCTTCTTGTCTTCTGAACAAGGTTCTATCGACCTTGCCCTTGGTAAAACCATTTTCTAATAGAAAGAAAGAGAGAGTATCGTACCATACTCTTGGAGCTTGTTTTAGTCCATATAAGTCTTTCTTCAATTTGTACACTTGATTGCCTTTCACCTCGAAACCTGGAGGTTGTTCTACATACACTTCTTCCGCAAGAATGTCGTTAAGTAATGCACTTTTAACATCCATTTGATATACAGTAAACTTCATATAAGCAACATATGCAAGAAACAATCGAATGGCTTCTAGTCTAGCAACAGGTGCATACGTTTCATCATAATCTATGCCTTCAGCTTGTGAATAGCCTTAGGCTACTAGTCTAGCCTTATTCCTAACGATTACATCATTCTCATATTTCTTATTTTTGAAAATCCATCGTGTGCCAACTACATTATGGTGTTCTGGCCTATCGACAAGTTCCCAAACGTCGTTTCGAACAAACTGGTTCAACTCGTCTTGCATAGCGATGATCCAATTACTATCAGCCAATGCCTCTTTAACAGTTTTTGGCTCGATAGATGAAAAGAAACAACACCAGCAAAACATGGATGGACTCGGCTGTTCTTATGACTCAAAGAGTTATCGTCTAGTCTTTACACCAACAGTAGAGTCACCAATGATATTTTCGTATTGTGAGCAGATTTCCATGTCTTTCTAGACTTATCAGGCATGTTATCATCATCTAAATCAACTATAGCATCATGCATGTCAACATCATTTGTATCAGCAGTTTTAACCGGAGTAGACGAGTCAACTAGAGCAGGCATGTCAACTGGTCTAGTAGACTTACCTTTACCTCGTCATCTAACTCGAGGGCTTTCATGAATGGATTGTAGGCTTGAATAGATTCGTACACTTCTGATTCTTTTTCAGATTGAATCGATAAGTCGTTCACTTTCTTACTGATCTGGTCGGTAGACGAGTCCAGTCGAGATTCATCGAACACAACATGTGGTGTTTCTTCCACACAAAGAGTCGAGTAGTTAAATACTCTGAATGCTTTGCTAGTCGAGGAGTGTCCTAAGAATATCCCCTAGTCTGCTTTAGCATCAAAGGCATTCAACTTACTTTTCCCAATGTTATGGATGAAACACTTGCATCCAAATATATGGAAATATGAAATTCTGGGCTTTCTACCTTTCCATATCTCGTAGGGCGTCTTACCTAGTGCCTTATTGATGGCACTTATGTTCTGGGAGTGGCATGCAGTATTGATCGCCTCTGCCCAAAACTTTTGAGGAGTATTATACTCGGCCAGCATGGTCCTGCAGGCTTCCTTTAGAGTTCTATTCTTACGCTCAGCTACTCCATTTTGTTGTGGTGTCCTAGCTGCACTAGTAAGATGCTGGATACCTCTTTTAGAGCAAAAATCTTTGATATAACAATTAATAAATTCAGTACCCTTGTCACTACGAATCTTGACAATGGACTGATTCTTTTCAACTTGTATCTTCTTCAACAAATCAGGTAGAAGAGTTTGTGTATCACTCTTCTTGTGTAAGAAGACTACCCAAGTGAACTTAGAATAGTCGTCTACCACAACAAACGTGTACCTTCTCCCGTTCAAGGTTGGAGGAGTAATTGGACCATGTAGATCCATATGTAGTAGTTCTAGGACTCTACTTGTTGAGAGAGTTGGAATAGATTTAAAAGAACCTTTTACGTGCTTACCTTTCTAACAAGCATCACATACATGTGACTTGAAATAGATTTCGTTGGGTATACCTTCAATAAGGTAATCTTTTGCAATCTTATTAATCACCTTAAAGTTCATATGACACTGGCGTATATGCCAAAGCCAACTGATCTCTTTAGGGTTCTTACTAAGAAGACAAGTATCCCTAGGACAGCTATTCCAATTCACTATGTATACGTTGCCTTGTCTGATGCCAACGAGTAGTACAGTGTGAGTCCTCTTTTCGATGATCTCACATTTTCGACTCTTGAATTGTATCTTATAACCACGATCACAGAATTGAGAGACAGATAATAAGTTGTACTTCAAACCTTCTACGTAGGATATGTCTTGTATCTCTACATCTCAATTTCTGATGTAACCAAAGCCTTTTGTAATGGCCATTGAGCTATCACCAAAGATTACCCTGGGTCCTTCTTGCTTGCAGTAGCTCGATAGAAGAGCCTTAGTACCTATCATGTGGTGCGAACAGCCACTGTCAATGTACCAAGTTTCTCCTACTGAGCCACCCTTCTTATACAAGTCGAGTCGACCCTGCAATGATGATATTTAATAACTTAGGTACCCTTCTTGTCTATTGGGGTCCTGGGGGGTTAGTCGAGTTAAGAGGAATCCAAATGTACATAGGAGTTTTGAACAAATTGGACCTCTTCAATTTTCTGCCATACTTGTTACAGAATAGTACCTTATCAACCTTATCTGGTCTATCATCAGACCTTGAGTCTACTCGTTTGAGGTAGCCTTTTGACTTAACCTCTACTTGAGCAGGCATAGGCCTTTGATAGTTCGAATATAGTTTATAAGCGTTTGGGCCATACGGTTTATAGACTCGTTTGGGTCTTTCCTCTCCAATAATGTGATATGATATTTTAGAGCAACATTTCTAGGATATAAGACGGGTTGAGTACGATATTTTAGAGCAACATTTCTAGGTCTAGTCGAGTAGAGCTGAGACTGCCTTATGAAAGGAGGTCTGGGCTCTTTCCAACTAATCTGTACTTGTCTAGAACTCGTCTCCTAAGGATACCAATCTTCGTATCTGACCTAGTTTGGTCGTCTACGACTAGTAGTCCTTTTTTTATTTGTTCTAAACAGAACAGGTCTGTTGTTAGCATTCTTTTTACCACCTTTGGTAATCGGAGTGTTAACTCTAGTCTGTCTTTGTACATTACCTTGAATTGGTGCTTCAATATCGTAGTTCATTGGTTTTTTTCCTTTATCGTGTGGCAAAGAACTTGAACCAACATCAGTAGGGTTCTTAATGACATGAGTAGGCGAGTTAGGTGTGTCTGCACCCAACCCTGTCTTGTCATCTAGAGCCCTATACCTATCTGACAGTTTTTGATTAATCATTGAGGAATTAACCAAGTCAGTAAGTTTAAGGTCTAGATTTACGACTTCAGTCTCTAAGAACTTATTGCGTTCTTCAAGCTTTTTGCACTTATTCTTTAAAACATTAAATTCATTAGTCTCAGTTGCATGTGTCTTTAGTAGGTCTTGATACAACTTGTCTGTTATTGCACACTTGTCTTTGAGTTGTCTCAACTCTTCTGTCAAGCGTTCGTTTAGGACAGTTATATTAGGATCTACCTTAGACTGCGCTTCCTTAAGATCAATGATTTCTTGTTTTAAAGTGATGTTCTCGTCGCTGACTTCAATGAACGCCTTGTTAGCCAGTAGGAGGTCTTCTTCAGTCACACCAGTAGAATGATGAAGGCTACTCCCTACTCCACTATCGACAGTATCACTTGTTGGTCCTGAAAGGAGTATATAACAAGTGTATGGGGGGGGGGGAATACACTTGTACGCAATTCTTTTTCAACTTTGATCAAACCAGAGTTCAGCAAGGTTGTCTTGGACAACTCTGCTGAAGAAGATTAACTCTTCTAAGATAATCAGACTACTAAGTACTATTGAGTACTTAGTTGAATAACTATCTAGGGGAGTTATATGTGCGGAATAGTGGTTGGCCCTTTAAGTTTAGACTCCTTTAATTTCTGAAATCACTTAGTCAATGCAACACAGTCCAGTTAAGCTTCAGGGAACTTGTCCAAATCAGTTTTGCACAGTCTTTGAATATGTATCTTTGAAAGGTCAGTTTTGTGTGCAGTGTTGAATGAATGTAAGTACTTGTAAAGCAAATCAACACAAGAGTTTATAGTGGTTCAGAGACTCAAGCTCCTACATCCACTTTCCCTGATTTAACAGGATAATTCCTTCACTCTTGGAATTAACTTGTTTTATAGTGCCAAGGTGCACTTGATCAAGAACACCACTCCTTGGTGAATTGATCCCTAGGATGTCTAGAGTCCTAGTACCCTCTTCTCAACTCAGAACTGAACTGTTCTTCTCTCAACAGTCAGCTCCTACCACTTCTACTACTACAACCTTCTCACTTTCACTCTTGAAAGGTGTAAGGGTTGAAGTAAGGTTCCAACTAATGAGATATCCTTTACAATGAAGATCAGTGTATAAGGATAGGATATCTCTCTAAGCTTGTGTATGGATATACAATTTGGGTTCAGCTTAGATGAAGTGTTTGAAGACTAAGATAGTCTTTGAAAGCTTTGAAAGCACTCTAGCTTGTAAGAACTTTGAGCTTAGTTGGATTGTGTTGAGGTGCTTTCAAATGGTCTTCACACTTCTGTATTTATAGACAAAATGGAGGATTTGCCCGTTGGAGAGGCAGCCCCAAATTGCTATAAATGTCTTCCTTGAGTTCTTCAAACTGGAAGACAGATTCTTGATAGTGACATGTCCTCATTTGGGTAATAAACGGCTGTAACAGTTTTGTCTTCATTCTGCAGCACTTTTCCCAATGTTTGACTTCTTGTTAGGACTTGGACATGGCTTCTGAAGGTTGATCCAATGATAAGACAACATTCCTTATCATCTGGACAACTCTCCTTATCACTATCAGCAGTTTTGCTTTTCAGCATGGTTGGCTTGCCCTTCTTCAGATGACTTGGCTCTTTCCCTTTATTTCTCTTGAGTATGGTCTTAGCTTATTTCTTTGAGGACCTTTAGGGACTGGTTGTCTCAATCTCTTCAGCACAGTTGATCTCAGGCTTTCAGAGCACTTGATCTTGGTCAATTTAGCTGAGACAACTCTTCTGGACAACTCTCCTGATCAGTATATTTAATCTTTTTGCATCAGAGCACTTTGTGCATAGAGTTGACTTCTCTGGACAACTCTCCTGATGAAAACCTTTGAGTAGTCTTGTCCTTTTGAGCTAGGTAAACTTGTTCTTGCATATGGCTAGCTTCTTTGGACAACTCTCCTGATCAGAGCATATGAATATTTTCTCTGGACAACTCTCCTGATCAGAGCATCTTCATTGGATTTGTCCTTTTGAGCTTCACAATCTTGTTCTTGCATAAGAGCATCTTCTCTGGACAACTCTCCTGATAAGAGCATCTTAGATTTCATAGAGTGTCCTTACTCTTAAGTGATTGTTCCAGAATTTGAGCCTTGAGGGGACTTGATCTTGATCATCTTCAAAGCATAGGTTCCCCCTCAAATTGTGCATCTAATTGTCTAAGAGCTACCTAACATTTCAGCTTCTTATCTAGCCTATAATCTATATGTTCTAACATTCTTAGAACATATTTATATTGACTTAGGCATGTCTCAGGAGGTTTTGGTATTAGATCAAAACATATCTCATTTTATTCCCAACAATTTCCCCCTTTTTGATGATGCCAAAACCTATACAACTTAAGCAAAAGTGACTTGTCTACACCTATTACATGTATCTTCAGAAGACATGACTGAGGTCAATATTCCTGAAAAATAATGTGTTAGTGTATTCACTGTTTTTGTTGCAAGTAGGTTTTAAGATAGGCATAGAGAGATTTGTGTTTCTTGATTCAAAATAAGTTCAACTATCATTCATTCAAAAATCATTACAGGCATGTTGATAGTTGAAATTAACATATCAGAGCATGAATCAATAACACTGAAATACATCAGAGCATTTCATTCTAATAATTCAAGACAAAAATAATATTTTCAGCATCAGAGCACAGAGCTTGTATCAGAGCAATCTTTAATAGATCAGAGCAACCAGATTAACACATCAGCAAACTTGACCATATTTCAGCATAGTTGATCATTCAAGTAAGGTCAGAAGACTTAGCCATTTCAAAGATCATCCTCAGGAGGTGGCAGCATTCCATACTGTGCCCACACTCTTCTTTTCAGTGCCATGGCTTCTTGGTTGGTTCCCTTAGGTCCAAGAACCATCTTGTTCAGCTTAAGGATCTCAGTGAATTCCCTCAGAATTCTTGCTTGGTCAATCCATCCTTCAAGCTTTGGAGGCATGTATATGATTGGCTTGGGAGCTGTGAGTTCAAATCTTGCAATGTCAGCAGCTGCAAGTAGTTGTTGATACAACTCTCTGTAGTATTCTAGCATGAACTCAGTGAAGGCAGAGTTTGCATCTCCTCCATTCCATCTGTCAATGACATAATAGTCATAGACAAACTCCCTTTTGGCTTCTTCCCATGTGTCATTCAGTTGAATTGGCACCCATTTATCCAAGTGTGGATATTTGGTGTCCATTGGGATTAGAAGCTGAGGCTTCATCTTGCTGTAGGTTGCTCTTCTCCTTCTTGGTTTCTGAAAGTTTGCTCTTCTTTCATCTCTTGCTCTGTTGGCTTCTTCCATCAAGTCCATTTTCTCTTGGGCCCTCATCATGGCCAGTTTCTGTTGTGTTTCAGGGTCTTTGCCATACCCTTCATGAAACAGTTTTGATGGATCAGGAGCTAGGACTGTTGTCTTTTTCTTAGGTTCAGGTCCAAATCCTTCAGCAAATAACTCTTCAATGTCTTCAGAGGACTTGGTACCTTCAGCAGTTTTTCCAGATTCAGAAGATTTGTCCTCTTCAGTAGATTTGGGCTTTTCAGCAGTTTTGGCTTTCTTTGATGTAGGCTCATCTTCATCAATTCTGAATTCAGGTGGAAGATCAAGGCTGCTAGGAAAGTCAGTGAATTTCTCAATTTGTCTCTTCTTTCCTTGGGCCTTCTTGATCTTTCCTCTGGTTTGGACACCTTCAGCATCTTTGTCCAAACCTGACACTTCACCACCTGGTCTTTGTTGTAGCCTTACTCTTTCCTCTTGAGCTGAGGCCATTGAGTTTTTCAATGCCAATGCTAACTGCTCCTCTTCATCCAATTCTTCCAAATTCAGCATTTCTGGCTCTTTTCCCTTTCCTTCAGGGACTTTGTCCTTCCCTTTCACTGGACTCCCAATTACTAAGGCACCTTTTGCCCTTGCTCTTTCCCTTTCCCCCTTTTTGGCAGCATCAAAACACTGGGGCTTGAGGTCACTCATAGTTGAGGCCATCAGGGATTGGGCCTGGTTTAGGGACTTCATCTCCTCCAACAAATATACATTCTCATCATGTATATTCTGCATTCTATCACTGCTCAAGCTAAGGAAAGCTAGAACAGGCTTCATCTTTTGTTGCACAACCTCTTCCATGGCTGTTTTCAGAGATGCATCCAGTTGGGCTTTTAAGAGCGCAGTGAGGTTGGCCACTGCACCTTCAGCAATGTTGGCCAGTACTTCTTGGGAAAATTTTTCTGAGGCAGCTTTGACCATAGCTAGCCTTTGCTCTTCTGCTCTTCTCTTTTGCAGTGCAGTCTTCTTTCCAATAGCTTGTTTGATAGTTAGCCTGAGAGCTTTGACATTAGCATTGTGATTGTCTCTCAGCAGCTTTTGTTCTTTCTTGACCTCCTCGGAGATGGCCTCCATGGTTGATTTTGCACTTTGAACTTCAGTGGAGATGGTTTGGAGACCAGATTCCACACCACTGATTCTTGCCTCAAGAGTTGGTAGCACAACATCTTCAGAGCCAGTGAGCCTCATTTCTACAGATGCTAGAGTCCTTCCTTGCTCATTCAATGCTCCTGAAGTTTCAGCATGAGCAGATTGAACTTGATGAGCCAAGGAGTCCAACTTCTCTGATTGCATTCCAAGTAAGGCTTGAGCTGAGCCTGTATCAACTTGGATAGGGGCATCTGTGAGGAACTCATCTGCAAAAATTTGGTCAAGAGAAATACCTGCAACATCAGATAAATCAAACAAGTTAGGAAATAAGCACTCATCACCCTCAATTTCTTTTGCATAAGACTCTGATACATCAGCAGTCTTCTTCTCATTTTCAACTTGTTCTTTTCTCCCTTCATAATTGATGTTCTCACTCAAGGAATCAGGCCTCCTCTCATCAAGGGATTCTTGAAGTTCAGATTTGACTTCAAGAATAACCTGTCCTTCCTCACTTATTCCACCCTCATTTGGTGGTACACTCACTATCTTAGTGATGACTACCTCTCTTTCATCCACAACTCCCTCTGATTTTTCAATTAAACTCTCATTTTCAACTCCTTCTCCTAATCCTGCAGCATCTCCACCTTCAACAAGGTTCAAAGATGGCAGTTGTGGGGAGATCACAGTGCTTATATCAGCAGCCACTGAGTCATCCTGAATGATTAAGGGCTGATCAATGTCCAACACCTCTGACACTGAATAGGCCTTAATCAAACTAGCCTCTAATACAGGAACCTCAACATCTTTAGGCTGTGCCTTGGGTTCAGAAGAACCTTCATTGGCAGATGTGTCTTTGGTTGTGTTACCACCCTTGGTCAACACCTCTGAAGTTACAGAGCCTTTCCTATGATAGGTTTTAGGAGGATTGGAAAGTCTATCTGCTACAGAAGACTTGGGTTGAAGGGGTTCAGGGAGGTTGGCTTGAGGGGTTTCAGGAGGGTTGGGATTTGAAGGGTTTGAGGGATCATCAGGGGAATCATCATCATTAGAGCCACTGTCAGGGTGTTTGATTCCCTTGGCTTTTCTTTCTTTCTCCTCTTTAATCTTATTGGCTACCAACTTTGCAAAAATCTCCTCATCAATGAGGAATCTTGTCTTTGAAACTCCAGCAAAGTGTAGCAATCTGTTTTCTTCTATTTGCCACCAGTTTGCACCTTTATCTTGGATGACTTGTGATATCTCCATCATAGATTTATCCTTCACATCAACAAGCATCCTCAAATCATGAAAGGCCTTCTGAATTCTTGGAAATTCAGCAAGTTGTGGATACAAACTGTCCACAGTAGCCTTGGCTCCTCCTCTGAGCATACTCTCAAAAGTATACTCCTCCTCATCTCCACTTGAATGGGGACTTTGGGTTATAGGGGAATTGGCTCTGAGTTCTTCTAATGTGGCTTCAGGTGGATTGGGTTTAGTAGAAGGATCTTCAGTTGCTTTAGAGAGCAATGAATCTGAAGGGGCTTTACTCAGGGGGGTTGGCTCATGAAGTGCATGCTCTAAGAGCTTTGAATAGTTGAGCATGGATGAGTCAAGGGGAGATAGGAGTCTTGTCTCATCTACTGCTAAATCAGCAAGCACATCTATGCCACTTCTTTGTTCATTCCCTTCAGGAGAGTATCTCTTAGTGAGATCTACAGGGGTAATGGGTTGGTTGGAAGGGGTGACATGGGTTTCAGGGGAGTTGGGCTCAAGATACTGAATTTCAGGGAGGTTGGCCTCTATGAGTTGACCTTCAGGGACATTGGATTCTGGAGTTCCAGAACCAGATGAATTTGTCCTTGACATGGATTTGGCCCTGCTTTCAGCTCTGCTCTCCCTTAGAGCCAATTGAAGAGACCTTTCTTCTTGAAACTCCAAGACCTTCTCAGTAGGTTTGGCCCTTCTCTTGCTGGCCCTGCTACTTCCACTTCCTTCCTTCTCAGAGACAACTTCCCTGACTCTCTTATCACCCTTCTTCTTTTGCCTGGTCTCATTGTACTTCCTCCTCAATTCTTCTGAGTGGTCAGAAGGCACACTCACTCCCTCTTCTGCCACTTCATCAACTTCAGCTGATGCTCCTGAGGCTTCTTTTGAAGACAATTGAGACATCTTTCTTGTTTTGACAGCCCTTGCCTTTGTTCTCTTTTTCATTTTGGGCTTCTCTTCCTCCTGTTCTTCAGCAGGCTTGGCCATTAACATCCTTCTTTTCTCAGTTTTCTTGCTGAGCTTTCTGAATAGGATCTTTTGGGCTGGGAGGGGCTTTGCAAAGGTCTGCATCTGGGAATAGTGGGAAAACCTCTCAATCAACAAGCTTGCCCTGGTGCAATACTTGATTTTCCCTTCTAGTACCACCTTATTGTGGGCTTTCACCTTAAATTTAGCCTTCTCCTTCATCATTTCAGACATGATGAAGGTCCTCCAATCAAACTTGATGCCCTTATCACTGGCATCAATAATGGCAGCCATGATTCTGATCCTTGGCTGGCTGACCTGCTCTAGGCTTCCAGTGTTGCTTAGGAGGCTCTTAGCAACTACCTCAAAAAGATTGAGGAACTCTGGCTTGAGAGTTTTCTTGTTTTGAGTTGAGGAGAGAGGGCCTGGAACTAATAACCACTCTTGAGCTATTTCCTCTTCATGTCCAGTGCCATAGACTTCTGGATTCCTTCCCTCATAAGGCAATCCAAAGGCTCCTTCCAGATCCTCTGAGGAGAATTTCACTCTGTGGAATCTCTCCTCCTCCTCTCCTTCTGCAGTGTAAGCTAACCTGGTTGAGACTTCTCCATCTTCAGGTTTGCCTCTCCACTTTAGGAAGGCAAAGAATTCTGCCATGTAACTTTCCAAGCAAGAGCTTGGTCTTTCCTCCAAGAACTTTTGGAGACCAGCCCTTCTCAACCATCTTAGGGTTGGAGTAATCTCAGGATCTTCACTTTCAAAGGAAAGAATGGGCTCAAAGTGAAGATTGTTTTTGTTGCTAAGATAGGCAAAATCTAGGTCTAGATCCTTGTTGGAGAAATCAACAAGCATCTCAGGTCTAACCTTGGGGGCCATTTGAAGTTTGCAGAGAAAGTTTGATGAAGAATGAGAAAGTTTGAAGAACTTTTGAGTTAGGGTTTCGAATACTTGGGGAAGAAGTGTTTGTGGGTATCTTAAGACTTGTGAATATTCTAAAAAGAATGTTTGTCAATGAGTTGGTAAGGTCTTGAGATAATTTAAAGGTGAACAAAAATGGAAATCCAAAATGGACGGCTAGGATTGATTTCAGGGGAGTTGTCCATTTTTTATCCAATGGTCAAAAACCAATGTAACAGTGAAATAACTGTTTTATTCAAAACGTGGGTGGTTTTAAATGTTTGTTTAAGGCTGGGGATTTTTCGAGATAGATCATGTCCCAAAAAGTTTAATGCAAACAAGAGTTAAATCTTGGCATTTAATGCATGGAAAGTGACCTTTTGGGTGGGAGACAAATTAAATCCCAGAAAGGTGAAAACTGTATTTCAAGGGACAGATTTCGAGATAGGTATTGATCACCAAAAATAGGTGCTTATCATACCAAAATTTGGTTTGATAGCTAGGACAACTTATCTGACCCTACATGGACAAGTGTCCTGAAGAACTGTGGACAAGTGTCCTGAATTTCAAGAGACAAGTGTCCTGAAGAGGTAAGGTCATGTTTCTGAATTTCAGTAGACTTGACCAAGTCTGCTGAGGTTTGATTTTGTTTCCCCCTTAATCAATGAGCTTCTTTGGACTTATTTGTCCAACTTCCCTGGATCAAGTAATCCCAACTCTGCTGATAGCTCCAGAAATCTTGCCTCTGCAAGTGGCTTGGTTAGTATATCAGCTTTTTGATGGTCTGTGTGAATTTTCACTAGCTTGATATCCTTCTTCTCCACATGATCTCTAATGAAGTGGTGCTTGATGTCCACATGCTTGCATCTTGTGTGCAAGACAGGATTTTGTGATATAGCAATGGCACTATTGTTATCACAGAAAATTTGCACTTCAGTAGAGTTGACTTTGTAGTCTCTTAGTTGTTGTCTTAGCCAAAGAATTTGAGCACAACAACTTCCAGCAGCAACATATTCAGCTTCAGTGGTGGAAGTGGCCACTGTGTTCTGCTTCTTGGAGAACCATGAAATAAGCTTGTTGCCCAAGAATTGACAAGTCCCTGAAGTGGACTTTCTGTCAATCCTACATCCTCCATAATCAGCATCTGAGTAGCCAGTTAGCTCAATATTGTCATCAGCAGGGTACCAAAGGCCTAGATTTTCAGTGCCTTTGAGGTACCTCAGAATCCTCTTTGCAGCCTCAAGGTGGCTTTTCTTAGGATTTGCTTGAAATCTTGCACAAACACCTACTGCAAAGGTGATATCAGGTCTGCTGGCAGTGAGATAGAGGAGTGAACCAATTATTCCTCTATACTCAGTAGAGTTGGTTGGAATACCACTCTCATCAGGATCCATCTTCCAATTTGTGTTCATTGGGATCCTTACTGGCTTGCTAGTTGTACACCCAAACTTTTTGATCATCTCTCTGGTGTACTTAGCTTGGTTGATGAAGATTCCTTCTTTAGATTGCTTGACTTGTAGACCCAAAAAGAAGTTCATCAACCCCATCATTGACATCTCAAATTTGCTTTGCATGAGCTTGGAGAATTTCTCACACAACTTCTCATTAGGAGATCCAAAAATTATGTCATCCACATAAATTTGGACAAGCAAGATGTCCTCTCCTTCAGAGATTCTGAAGAGAGTTCTGTCCACAGTTCCCTTGGTGAATCCATGATCCAAGAGAAATTGTGACAGTGTATCATACCAAGCCCTAGGGGCTTGTTTGAGTCCATATAGAGCTTTCTTGAGTCTGTAAACTTGGTTTCCAACTTCAAAACCTGGTGGTTGCTCCACATAGACTTCTTCTTTCAAGACTCCATTCAGAAAGGCACTCTTGACATCCATTTGGTATACTTTGAACCTCTTGTGGGCTGCATAGGCTAGAAAGAGCCTTATAGCTTCTAGCCTTGACACAGGTGCAAATGTTTCATCATAGTCAATGCCTTCATGTTGGCAATACCCTTTTGCCACTAGTCTTGCTTTGTTTCTGACAATCACATCATTTTCATTCTTCTTGTTCTTGAATACCCACTTTGTTCCAATAACATCTTGATGTGAAGGTCTGTCCACCATCTCCCATACTTCATTTCTGGTGAATTGATTTAGTTCTTCCTGCATGGCTGTGATCCAGTTGGCATCTTGAAGTGCTTCCTCAACATTACTGGGTTCTTGTTCTGACAAGAAACAACAGAAAAGAGCACTTTCACCATGGAATCTTCTTGTTTTGACTCCAATACTTGGGTCACCAAGTATTAGATCAGTAGGATGGTCAGATAACCAAGTCCTTCTCTTTCTGATCTCTTCAGTAGAGTTGTCCTCTACTGAAGGTGAGTCATTTTGATCATAGAATTCAGGATAATTTAATGCAGGATCATAATCAGGGATGTTGTCCTCAATGTCAGGGACATTGGCATTTTCAACATTTTGAGTTCCCCCTTGATTATTTGACCCATTAACTACCTCAGCAGGAACTGCTTCTTCATTGGTAGTTGTTACCTGGATGTGAACTGGGATTGGTTCATTCAGTTCACCATTTCCATCTGTGGGATTTGTCTCAGGAAGGTTGCCTTAAGGATGGTTGTCCAGTATTGTGTGTTCAGGTAGATTGGATTGGACAACATCTATGAATTCAGTGTCTTTGTCTTTTAGGCTTAATCTGGTTGTCCTCTGTGTGATTTCTTCAGGTTCCAAATGATCATTCCTGATCTCAAAGATAGACTCATCAAACACAACATGAGGTGTTTCTTCCACTATAAGGGTTTTCTTGTTGTAGACTCTGAAAGCTCTACTGATTTGAGAGTATCCAAGAGATACTCCCTCATCAGCTTTGCTGTCAAAGGCTTTTAACTGTTCTTTCCCATTATTGTGAATGAAACATTTACAACCAAATATATGAAAGTATGACACTTTAGGCATTCTTCCTTTCCAGAGTTCATAGGGGGTTTTGCCTTGCCCCTTAGTGATCAAACATCTATTTTGAGTATGGCATGCAGTGTTTATAGCTTCAGCCCAAAACCTTTTAGGTAAATTTGAGTCAGCAATTAGAGTTCTAGCAGCTTCATTTAAAGTTCTATTCCTTCTTTCTGCAACTCCATTTTGTTGGGGAGTTCTAGCTGCTGAGGTTTCATGAGCTATTCCATTTGATGTGCAGTACTCATTGATGTATGAATTAATGAACTCAGTGCCTTTATCAGATCTTATCTTGATAATGCTAATGCTTTTCTCATTTGACAATCTCTTGAGAAGTTCAGGTAGTTTGACTTGTGTTTCCTTCTTATTAAGGAGAAATACTACCCATGTGAACCTAGAGAAGTCATCTACTACCACTAATGTGTATTTTCTACCATTTATGCTTGAAGGGGTAATTGGTCCAAACAGATCCATATGTAGAAGTTCAAGTACCCTTTCAGTGGAGATGACTGGTTTTCCCTTAAATGAGGCTTTAATCTGTTTTCCTTCTTGACATGGCTTACACACATGTTCTTTAATGAAAACCTCATTAGGTAGTCCTTTAACTAATGCATTTCTAGCAAGTTTGTTCATAGATTTGAAGTTCAGGTGATTTAGCCTCTTGTGCCATAGCCAACTTTGTTCACTAGAACTTTTAGCAATAAAACATGCAGCATCAGTAGACTTGTCCCAGTCTGCAAAATACACATTTCCCTTCCTAGTTCCAGTCAATAGGGTTTGTTGAGCTTTATTTTTAATTAGACACTTTCCACTTGAGAACTCAACATTAAAATCTTTATCACAGAATTGACTGATACTCAGGAGGTTATATTTGAGACCAGCTACATAAGATACATTGGTTACTTTGATGTTACCAATCATCAAAGTACCATAACCTTTTGTTGTTGCTTGTGAGCTGTCTCCAAAGGTGACATTTGGGCCTTCTTTTTCAATAAAATCAGAGAGGAGTTCCTTGTTTCCAGTCATGTGCCTTGAGCATCCACTGTCAAGGTACCATGCTGTCTTTTTGTTCATGCTCCTCTTCTTGTGGCCCATTGGTACCTGCAATTAGATAGGTTTAGGTACCCTTTGAGTTTTGGGTCCTGAGAGGTTAGCTGTACCTTTGGGAACCCAAACTTGCCTAATAACCCTGATTGATTCAAGGTGGCTAAGTTGATTTCCTAGTGCATCAACATACACTGTCTTTCCCTTAAATACCTTTTGGAAAGTATGTGTGAATGTGTTAACTCTGTAAGTTTCAGAGGAGTTGTCCACTCTTCTGAATTTAAGAGTTCTTTGTGCAGCTTGTTGAAATCTTTGAGGAAAGGTTTTCTTATGACCATTACCCTTTGGCATGAAGGGTTTTGGTTGTCTCATTTTATTCTGCCTTAGAGGATAGTTTTCCTTAGGTCTATTCAGCTGAGGCTTTCTCAGATGAGTTGGCCTAGGCTGATTATACCTTGGATAATTCCTCTGAACATTGTTCAGGAGAGTTGCCCTTCCATTGGGTCTACTCTGCTGACCAATATTCCTCTTGTGTTCAGGAGCTTTGGCCATTTCCTTAGGTTTTGGCCTATTTTCCTGAATCACTTGAGTAGGCATTTCATTCAATTTGCCCTTTCCTTTGTTCAGTGGCTGAATTACTTCATTTTCAGCTTGTTGTGCCACTGACTTAACAAAGATTCTCTTAGTGTTACTTGTGGATGCAACACTAAGACAAGGTGAAGATTCAAATGGATCAAAACCCAATCCACTTCTTTGAGCCATAGGTCTTTGATAACTTTGAATTTCCTCTATTGCTCTAGAGGATTTGTTCAAAGCAGACATCTTTAATTTCAGGCTCTCTTCACTTGATTTAAGAATATCATACTCATGTGAGAGATTTTCAAATTTGGCATTTAGAATTTTAAGTTCAAATTCTTTTCTCTTCTGAGAGAGAAGTTGATCATCAATCTCCTTTTGTTGGTCAACTATCCTGAGATTTGCTTCCTCAAGCTTTCTCAAGGCTTGTTGATACAACTCAGTAGACTTGACATCAACAGCTACCTCAGAGTTTTTAGAAAGTTCAATAGCCAATCTTTCATTTTCTTTCACACAATTATCATGAAATTCTTGTAATCTAGTGAAATCTTCCATCAACTTTCCCAAGGAAAGTTTCAGGTTAACCTCACTAGTGTTTTGTGAGATGAATGATGGTGAACTAGAAGTAGAGGATACCTCATCATCCTCAAGAGCCATATTGCAGACATCATCATCATCATCACTGTTAGAGAATAGTCCATCAGAAGAGTTGAAACTTTCAGCACTATCAGATTCTTCACCAGCCATCATGGCTTTTCTATTGGTGAATTTTCTGTCTCTTTTTGCTTGTCTTTCTCTTCTTTCTTTAGAGCTTAGTTCAGGGCAGTCATATTGGAAGTGCCCTTTCTTTTTGCAGTTGTAACACAGATCTTCATCATCATCCTTCTTGGATTCATCTCTTCTCTTAGATGAAGAAGGATCAGCTCTACTGGATCTTCTCCTATCAGAGGACTTGTCCTCTGATCTTTTCTCTTCAGGCTTTTTGTCCTCAGCCTGATCTTCAGGGGAATTGTATCTTCTCCTGAATTTGTTGTCTTGGTAGAATTTCTTGTATCTGCCAAACCTTGTGTTGAGCTTGTCAAACCTTCTAGCCATCAAGGCTAGTTCTTCCTTCATTTCAGTCTTAGAGACTGACTTTGATGATCTGGGAGTGGGTTGCATTTCTGGTTCAGCAATTTTGGCTTTGAATGCCACTCCCTTAGTAGGATTTGAGGGTTCCTCAACAGGCTTTCTTCTATTGAGGTCAAACTCATATGCTTTAAGTTCTGAGAATATTTGTTGCATGGGCATAGTGGAGAGATCTTTGGTATTCTGCATCATCACAGCATAGACATCCCACTTTTGAGTGAGACTCCTCAAAATCTTTAATCCAACCTCTCTCTTGGTGTAGACCTTGCCCAATGAGTTGATTTCATTCATCACATCAGTGAATCTACCAGCAAATTTGTCAATGGACTCTTCAGACTCCATTGAGAATTGTTCAAACTTCTGCACAGCAACTTGGAGCTTGTTCTCCTTGATTTTTTCAGTGCCCTCACACATTTCAGCAAGGGTATCCCAAATTTCTTTGGCTGTTGTGCAGTGGTAGACTCTTCCCATGATTGCATCTGGAATTGTTTGATAAAGAGTATTCATGGCAAGATACTTCAGATTATCTTTCCTCTTTTCATCAGCAGTGAAGTCATCCTCATCCTTGGGAATCAGTTCCCTTACATCAGCTTTTTGTGCATCTGTTACCCTGGGGTTAGTTTGAGTAAACACAAAAGGTCCTCTTGTGATTACTCTTAACATGTCAGTATGAAGAGATGCAAGATGAGCCCTCATTCTAATTTTCCAGAATTCATAATTGTCTATTGAAAACATGGGCAGTTTGTGATGAGAAATGTGGTTGACTGGATTTGTGGCCATGTTGTCCAATCCTTGAACAGCAGGTGGAGGAACAGCATTGTTGTTGGCCATATCTCATAAATAATCAGTTAGTTAGCAAGTGATGGATTTCAGATGGAGATCAGTTCAGTGACCACACAAATATGAGAGTTTTGAAAATCAAGATGGATTTTCAGAAGCAGTGGTCTTTGAACCCCTGCTCTGATACCACTTGTTGGTCCTGAAAGGAGTATATAACAAGTGTATGGGGGGGGGAATACACTTGTATGCAATTCTTTTTCAACTTTGATCAAACCAGAGTTCAGCAAGGTTGTCTTGGACAACTCTGCTGAAGAAGATTAACTCTTCTAAGATAATCAGACTACTAAGTACTATTGAGTACTTAGTTGAATAACTATCTAGGGGAGTTATATGTGCGGAATAGTGGTTGGCCCTTTAAGTTTAGACTCCTTTAATTTCTGAAATCACTTAGTCAATGCAACACAGTCCAGTTAAGCTTCAGGGAACTTGTCCAAATCAGTTTTGCACAGTCTTTGAATATGTATCTTTGAAAGGTCAGTTTTGTGTGCAGTGTTGAATGAATGTAAGTACTTGTAAAGCAAATCAACACAAGAGTTTATAGTGGTTCAGAGACTCAAGCTCCTACATCCACTTTCCCTGATTTAACAGGATAATTCCTTCACTCTTGGAATTAACTTGTTTTATAGTGCCAAGGTGCACTTGATCAAGAACACCACTCCTTGGTGAATTGATCCCTAGGATGTCTAGAGTCCTAGTACCCTCTTCTCAACTCAGAACTGAACTGTTCTTCTCTCAACAGTCAGCTCCTACCACTTCTACTACTACAACCTTCTCACTTTCACTCTTGAAAGGTGTAAGGGTTGAAGTAAGGTTCCAACTAATGAGATATCCTTTACAATGAAGATCAGTGTATAAGGATAGGATATCTCTATAAGCTTGTGTATGGATATACAATTTGGGTTCAGCTTAGATGAAGTGTTTGAAGACTAAGATAGTCTTTGAAAGCTTTGAAAGCACTCTAGCTTGTAAGAACTTTGAGCTTAGTTGGATTGTGTTGAGGTGCTTTCAAATGGTCTTCACACTTCTGTATTTATAGACAAAATGGAGGATTTGCCCGTTGGAGAGGCAGCCCCAAATTGCTATAAATGTCTTCCTTGAGTTCTTCAAACTGGAAGACAGATTCTTGATAGTGACATGTCCTCATTTGGGTAATAAACGGCTGTAACAGTTTTGTCTTCATTCTGCAGCACTTTTCCCAATGTTTGACTTCTTGTTAGGACTTGGACATGGCTTCTGAAGGTTGATCCAATGATAAGACAACATTCCTTATCATCTGGACAACTCTCCTTATCACTATCAGCAGTTTTGCTTTTCAGCATGGTTGGCTTGCCCTTCTTCAGATGACTTGGCTCTTTCCCTTTATTTCTCTTGAGTATGGTCTTAGCTTATTTCTTTGAGGACCTTTAGGGACTGGTTGTCTCAATCTCTTCAGCACAGTTGATCTCAGGCTTTCAGAGCACTTGATCTTGGTCAATTTAGCTGAGACAACTCTTCTGGACAACTCTCCTGATCAGTATATTTAATCTTTTTGCATCAGAGCACTTTGTGCATAGAGTTGACTTCTCTGGACAACTCTCCTGATGAAAACCTTTGAGCAGTCTTGTCCTTTTGAGCTAGGTAAACTTGTTCTTGCATATGGCTAGCTTCTTTGGACAACTCTCCTGATCAGAGCATATGAATATTTTCTCTGGACAACTCTCCTGATCAGAGCATCTTCATTGGATTTGTCATTTTGAGCTTCACAATCTTGTTCTTGCATAAGAGCATCTTCTCTGGACAACTCTCCTGATAAGAGCATCTTAGATTTCATAGAGTGTCCTTACTCTTAAGTGATTGTTCCAGAATTTGAGCCTTGAGGGGACTTGATCTTGATCATCTTCAAAGCATAGGTTCCCCCTCAAATTGTGCATCTAATTGTCTAAGAGCTACCTAACATTTCAGCTTCTTATCTAGCCTATAATCTATATGTTCTAACATTCTTAGAACATATTTATATTGACTTAGGCATGTCTCAGGAGGTTTTGGTATTAGATCAAAACATATCTCATTTTATTCCCAACATCACTTTCATCAGAATCTGAGTCATCACATGAACGAAAAGAAGTTACAGATGATACCTCTTGTTCAATTTTCGCCATTAGACTTAGGCCATCGTCCGCTATGAACGCTTCTTCTTCTTCATGATTAGATGGCTAACTGGATGAAGACGAAGGCAACTCGTCTAAATCCGTCTCAGAGTCATCATTAACCATCATAGCCTTCTTACCCCTGTTGTATCTTCGTTCACGCCTTGCTTTCCTCTGTTCTCGATCATCAGTGCTCAGGTCCGGACATTCGTAAATGTAATGACCTGGTTTCTCATAGTTATAGCATAATAGATCGTTAGTAGACTTTTTCACAAGAGAGTTATCCCTTCTCTTATCTCGCCTATCAGAACGTCTAATCTTCCTATCCTCAGAGTTCCTGTCACGTCTGTTTTCTTTCGAGACCTCATCTCTCCTTTCGAAAGAGTTTCGATCTCGTCTGGTCTCAGACGAGTCCTTGTTAGCAGTACCTCTAAAATCTTTGTAAAAGCGCTTATATCTATCGTATCGTTTGTTTAACTTGTCGAACTTCCTAACCATAAGATTCATCTGATCTTTTAGGCTTAGATCAGACCTATCTAACTCGTCTTTGACACTAGTAGACTTAGTCTTATACTTAGACTTATCTACTCTAGAGCTCCTAGACGAAGTAGACTTAAATGCAACATTTTTTTACACAACTTTCTCTATATCACTACTGGTTATGGGATCATCCTCATCTAGATCGAACTCATGAGCTTTGAGTGTTTGGAACATCGTTTTGGCAGACCATTCATCTATATCTTGAGTATTCTTAATGATCATTTTGACCATTTTCCATCTAGCATCTAGACTCTTAAGAATTCTAAAATTGATTTCACGATTAGTATACATCTTGCCTAGTACTTCCAAATCATTCATAACACGTGTGAAACGAGTACTAACTGGTTAGTATTTTCACCAGCCTTCATCTTAAATGATTCGAACCTCTGTACAGCTGTGGATAACTTACTTTCTTTGATCATGGTAGTTCCTTCACAAATGATAGCAAGTCGATCCCACATTTCTTTGGCAGACTTACGTTTTAATACTTTTCCCAGATACTCGTTGGGAAGGGTATGTAAAATGTAGTTCTTGGCCAAACTGTCCAGATTATTCTGTCTCATTTCTTTCGAAGTGAGTTCTGACCTTGGCTTGGGGACGAGTACGCCAACAACTTTTGACGGTTCCAATGGAGCAGTGTTTGGAATCATAGTAACAATTGGTCCTTCTTTTACGACAGACACCATCAGGTCGTGAGTCGAGCTGAAGATAGCTTCCATCCTGAGTTTCCAGTAATCATAATCCTGGACTGAAAACTTAGGTAGTTTGTTAGCACTTATTTCCATAGACATGATTTCAAGAAGATCAAATAGAAATATAGCAAATAGATCAAAGATACAAGTAAATCAAGAACAGTGATAAGAATAAGTACAATCAAGAACCAAGATTTCCTTCAAAGTCTTTAGGGTGATCAAGAAACAGCAGTCCAAAGAACTACTGCTCTGATACCACTTGTAGGTCCCTAGTTGAGTGATAAGATTGATTAAGCTAGTAAAAGTCTAGAGGGGAGGGGTGAATAGACTTTTAAAAATCTTTCAAAATATCAAAGTACACAATGCGGAATTATCAAATTTAACAATGAGCCCTTAAGAATTTATACTCAACTAATATCGAATATGAACACTGAACTTGTCTATTCTATATGCAGATTAATCAATTAAACAAGTAATCAATCAAACAACAAATAAAACAGTAAAGTAAATCAACACGAGATTTATAGTGGTTCGACAACTTGTCTACATCCACTCTCACAACCCAGTCGTGAATTTCTTATTAACTCTTTTCTTCGAGTAGTGTGTTCTTGTGGCTTAAAGTCCCAAGAAATAAGACTTCGATCTTTTCGATAACACTACCAAGTGCTTCTTCGATCTAACAACTAGTTATTTTACAAGCAACTAGCAACTTGAACAACAAACAAATTGTAAAGAAAAACTTCTCTAATTCAGTAGTAGCCTTCTTGAATATGACTTGTCTTCTGGCTTAAACTTCTGAATTTCAACTCTGCGAGTTTTCTCTTGCTTTGAATATCTCTCAACGAATGCTTCAGTATTTCGAATTTCGGTAGTCTTTTCCGCTTGAATTACTTCGCGTATTTATAAACTCTAGAAATCAAGAATAGTTTGTTATCCAAAAAATTTTCTTGATAACTAACTTTGTAACAACTTCTTTATATCCTTTCACGCGTTTCTTTAGTTAATTACTTATTCCATAACTAACTCTTCAATATACGATCTTATCTTCATTCAGTTTATTTCACGCGTATTTATCTTCTGTTTTTGCGAACTTGACTTGTCTAGTTTCCAACACTTAGACATTTCTTCAATCTTCACTTCACTTGTCTTGTCTTGCAGCAGTCTTCTTCCAGCAGTAGACTTCTTCATGTAGAACTATACTAGTCCTATCAATCTAATCCTAACAAGACTATTACATTACATTAAGCTTTTATAAATTCAGCTTAGTCACCTTATAAACTATACATCAACATAAACATAAACATAAGCTTCTATACAACAATTATAAGCTTATCATACATCCTATACTTTCAATACTTAGTTTATTTTCCAGTACTTATAAAACTGTACTTGTCTTTTCTTTCATATGTACTCTACTGATCTTGTCACAAGACGACTTCCATAACTAGATCAGTCAATACCTAGAAATATATTCAAGTCTACTTTTGGCTTATCAAAACTACTTCTTTCATCAATTAGAACTTGTTCTAGGATTCATATCCCAACAAATTATGAAAATCCTAATGTAATACTCCTCATCTAGAGTTTTATGCATTGTTGCTACATAAGATTTTAGTTCCTCAAACTCCTTCATGTAATCCTTCCCTGAACCAATTTGACTTAGTTTACTAAACTTGCCAACCAAATTGTCATCATCCACATTAGCAAATTTATTCAAAACCAAAATTGCAAACTGTTCCCACAACATATTCTCTCTTCCTTCTATCTAATCTACATACCAGTAATCAGCCGACCCTTCCATATTCAAGGCATATAGTAATTTTTTCTCATAATCACTCATTGGATTGAATATAAAATATTTTCTGCACTTCCTGATCCATATTCGTGGATTTTCACCATTGAATTTAGGTCAATCAATCTTAGGAGTCCTACCATGAGATATGTGTTCAATGTTACGAGTGGAATGAGTTACCTCTAGTGTCACTTTAACTCCCGATGGTGTTCCTAGAAATCCATTCCCAGATCTGCCTTGTGCAGCCTTATCTCCAAGGTCGTTCTCCTCTACCGGTTCTTTTCCTAGATGAGAATTCAGCTCTTTCATCATCAACTCCATTTGTTGCTTGAAAACATTCGTTAATGCCCCAATTTGTTGTGAGAGTTCATTCTTTAATTTTGTAACTTGCGTTTCCAACGTCGAAATCCGTTCAGTATTGCTATTCACCATTGTTAATTGTTTGGCAGGTTGCGCAGCTCAGGAATTGGCTCGGAGACCACTGAAAGATATTGTGCAATGTTGTAAATATCTTGCGGTTATGGCGAGAGAAATTGAGGGAGAAATTGATAGAATTTGCATATATTTTCTGAGATAAAATAAATGTAGATGGTTTTGGGTATTTATACTAATAACCCAGACATAAACGACATCGTATGATAATAAAGCAGAAACACACAAAATGCGACATTAAAAGGAAAACATGATTTTAATTGTCTGAAAATCCCATCATCTTCCTCACTGAGCTGGAACGTAACATCTGGCTGGACTCAGGCCGTCGACGGGGCAGAGAGGCTGGCCGGCGACGTCAATTGTTGATTGGAGTGGAGTGTTGAACACTTGAACTTGAGAGGCAGCGGCGCAGTGCTACAGAGGAATCCTAGATTTCTCAAATTCACTTATTCACTTTGTAAATTTGTAATTCAGTAATTTTTTAGGTTTTTTTTAAATTGACTGAGCTCGAAAACGACATCGTTTTAGGTTTTTTAATTTTAAAAAAAACGCTTAATCGGACTCACTCGCCTAAGCGGAGCCGAGCCCGCCTTGTCGGCGCTTGATGGCCCATCCGCCAATATGCCCCGATTAGCCCAAAATCCCCTCGGTTCCGCCTAGGCCCGATTTCTGCAACCTTGCTTATAACCCAAATTATCTTCATGACATCTCTTTAAAGGTAGTCCAGCCCAATAACATTCACTAGTAGGTCTTCTTTGGGTTTGTCTTGCACATTTTCTCTCATTTCAGCAACTAAGCTCGTCAAAACCTCATTTATCTTTTTAGATCTTGCCCTTGTAATCGGGCCATCATGTACGACCAAATAATCTCTTTTGTTTTCTTGACTTTTCACTAGTGGATCCCCATCAAAGTTGCTACAACATCTGAAAATAATATTTCTTGTTCAATAACCAACAAAGGTCCTTGAAATTGAAACTTAGCCGCTTCAGGAATTTGCTATAAGAAAAATAAATAAAATCAATACAACTAAATATGTCAATAAATTCATCAAATTTAATGGAACAACAAAAAACTTTCATAAGTATACATGTACTTTTTTAGCCCACCATTTTTTGCTTGCTTGCACAGTACCTCTTCTAGTATCCCAGCCTAGTCCAGTAGAGTTTCCTAACAAGTTCATCCACAAACTCCAGTTCTTCTGTAGAGCATACCAACGATTTTTAAGTTGCATTCTCGTATAGTCTCGATTTGTAGTTACCTTAAACTTCTTTCTAATATTTTTCCAACCAAATCTATTTCCAGCTTGTACCTCCTCGACACATATTCTAATAAATGCTTATGTAGCACTACGATCCAACTTACCTTTGCACTAAAATATGGGATATAACTACAACCTCTACTACTTTCGATGTTTTGAGATGGTTCAAATAGTGGTTGTGAATGCATTTGAGAGTTAATTTCCTAATTTCTTGACCAATGCATTTGTGACCCTATAACTACATAAATATAACTCAATTATGTAATAGAGTTTTGTAAAACAAAAGAACAACAGGTGTACCAAAATAACTAGCAATGTAGAAACCCTTTCAAAAAAAAAAACTAACAAAAGAATTAACAATGTAACCCTCTCGAATAGCAGGTCACTAGGTAGAAACCCAAAAGATCTAGCAATGTAAAACATAACTACGTAAATATTGCTTCAATTTACATTAACACAAAGAAGAAGGATTTAGAACAATTACCTTGTTAGTTCTTCCAACAACCTAGTTATAAATCCACGATATAAATAAATTGAAACATAAATTGAGTTTTGATTTCTTGAAAAAAGAAGAAAAAAAGTAAAGAAGAATATTTGGGGAGATTCCATAGGGTTCAATTTTTTTACTTTCTTGGAGAATAAAAAAAAACTCAGAAGGATTTCTTGACTCCACGTTTGCGATCTACATGTTTACCGGTTGCACTATGCATTGAAAGCTTGTTCTTGGTTGGGTAGATTCTTCACTCCACACAGTGGGTTTGTTTCTGGGAGATGGTGATTTCTTCTGTAAATTTGTGGATGAGAAACCGACACCCTAATCTTTTAGATATATAAGTGTAAATGTAGAATATTGCTAAAATTAAGAGGATAAAATGGTAAAATTGCAATGAGAAGCTCATAGAAGCAAGTTCATGGATGTTTTTCCAAATTTGCTTTAGAGTGATTAATTTAATCACTTATCAGTGTTTGCAAACATCTGAAAAGTGATTTTATTTTTAAAAAAAAATGATTTTAAGCTGATTATAGTGTTTTCAAAAACTCTATAAATAGTTAAATGTGGATGGACCCATTTTCTTATAGTCCACGGTTATACACACACACACAAGGTTATTGAGGACACCCACCTAACAAAAAAATCAACTAGAGGGTACGTAAAATGTCCAATATACCCGGCCTTTGATGAAATTTAAAAAAAATCGACAGATGAGTACACCCATCCATTTCATTTCACATCAGAATCGTCCCCATCATCAATATCAAAAAAACAACCACCAACAATCAAAACTAGCAAATGGCCACACAATTTCTCTTACAAACACAAAATTTCAGAAGAAAAAACTCTTAACAAATAAAAAATTTCATAAATTGTTTTTGTAAGAAGACCAAAAAAATCTGAAAAGAAATTAAATTTTCGAAGAAAAAAACTGAAAGGAGATTAAATGTTCGAAGAAAAAAACTGAAAAGAGATTAAATGTTCGAAGAAAAAAAAATGAAAAAAGATTTAATGTTCGAAGAAAAAAACTGAACAGAGATTCAATGTTCGAAGAAAAAATCCGGACATCTATTTTTTGATAAATAAACTAAATTTCGGGAAAAAATTCGAAAAAAGTAACTGGATTCGACAAAAAATTTCAGACAAATGCAAAAATTTGGAAAAAAATAAAATAAAAATCCAAAACCCTTACATTTGGATCCGTAAAAAACCTAATACATTTTAATCTAAAACCCTAATACATCACTACTACACATTTAAGCTTGAAGAGCTTTTAGAAGAGCTCTCCAAGCTAAATTGCACTTGGAGAGCCCTTAATTGCACTTGGAGAGCCCTTAAGTTAATTTTTTTAATTGCATGCAATGTTATTTTTTTTTTTTATGTAAATGGAACCTGAAATATGTGGTGGCAACGATGACCTTCAAACGGAGATGACGAGTGGTGGCTTGAACAGACGCAAGGGCGGCGTCGGCGGCAGAGCTCTTGTAGGTGGGCGTGCGGCGGCGGAGCTGTTGCAGATAGGCGATGGTGTGTGCGTGCGCGGCTAGGCGACGACGTGGAGGGGCAACGAATGGGCCGTAAATGTGCGGTTGAGTGAAGAAAGAAGGAGAGGAATAAATTGAGCGGTTGAGTGGTGTACGCAAAATAAAAGGAAAATTAGGGTGAAGAAGAAGAAGGGTACTTTAGAATTTTCCACGTGGGTATCCTCATCTCACGATGTGTTAACCAGTGGGTGTCCTCAATAACTCCCATGTGTGTATAGCCATGGCCTTACTTGTAATAAAGACTAGAGTGTGGACTGTTTAGGCCCAACAGCTCAAACGGCCCAGATCTTTGCATCTTCTCCTTATGAATTGAGTCAGGTTATTTGCACTTTTATCATGAGTAGATACATCCACATAATTAGTTCACCCATTCTAATTTTCACAATTAGTATAGTAGATACATTCCCATGTGCTATCCATTATACTTTCTCCATCAAACCTTAATTTTCTCATCTCCACCCCTCTTTTCTTCCATGTTGTTCTTGCAATATTAGGGTGTTTCTACTAATTATAATTGACTATATAATACTCCATTGGTCTCAAATCAGTTTTCACTTTTTTTTTATTCGTTTCACATTAATTTTAACACCCAAAAAAGAAATTTCTCATAATTGAAAATTTTAAGTTATCTAATTTTAAAATTTTCACTTGTTTTATCCTATATATCATTATTTTTTACACAATACTTATACTTATCTCTTTAATAAAGTTGAAAGGAATTTAATACATTTACTTTATCATTTTTTTTCTTAATTTTCGTGTCCAGATCATTGTAAAAAAAATTGATCTAGGACAGAGGGAGTACTATAAAAAATTTGACATTTAATGATAAAAATAATGTCATTATAATTTTTTTAGTTAAAAGTCTTTAATGACATGTCATTGATTCTCAATTTTTCAACATTAAAGATTTTTTTTTTCTAGAAATTATAAGGGCATGATTCTACTATTAAAGATCAATTTGTTTTTTATAATGTAAAAGGTTATTCTTAAAAATTACTCTCAACGTTCAATTTGATTATTCTTATATTTTTTGTTATTCGATTTTATTATATTATTTCTTTTTAAAAAATTACTTTTTACATTACTTTATTTCCAGTTTTCAACCATCACTCATTTATTTAAATAATTATTCACTTTATAATTAAACGGATCTCAAAATACTCTTTATTATACTTAGATATACTTTATATATAACTAATCAACATATTAAAACTCGTGTTTGAAAAAAATGTGTATAATAAATTTAATAAAGAAAGTATTTCTTATTATTTTAAGAAATAAGCGTTTCTAAAAAACTCACCAAGCCTAGGTAGTTAATATGATATGAGTAATAATGGAAACAATCTTGATTCATCGCACCGAATCTAGCTAGTAGGCGATGATGGCTCACGTGAAAACTTAATGATTGTCGGCAAACTGCCTCACACTTTTGTAATTTGAATATATATAATAATTTAACTCAAAATATTTTATTATTTTACTCAAAAAACTTATTATTTATTTTATTATTACATCACATATTTTGTTTTACTCAAAATATTTTATTATTTATTTAATTATTTAAAATACTTTCATATTCTTTACTTTATTATTTTAATACTATTAAATAACTCTTACATTGAAATTAAGCATAAATAGTAAATGTTCAATTTAATTTGAGACGCTTACAAATGGGAAGTAATTGTTGGGTTTGGTGAAATAGAGAAACAAAGGACGTCGGTTGCTCGTGTTACCGACTCCCCGACACTCTTTTTCCGCACAAATTGTATTTGGTTAATGGGCCCGCCCTTTAATTACATATGGAGCCCACCAAATCATGAAAAATCATGAAACGTCGTTTTCATGGGCCTTGACAGTCCCACTAATGAGGTCGGCCCATTATTTTAACGTAATTGGGCCATTCTATATTATGTAACACTGATGTTGATATGACGTAGTAAAATATTCTCATTTTTGCTTTTCTTTTAAAGCCAACAATTTTGTTTTTTATTTTTAAGGGAATTTAAATCCACTATTCCAAAATATATAAACTCCAAGGTATTTAATACAATTTTTTTTTAAGAGACGATTTCATAAATAAGGTGAATTTTTTTATCACATATATATTGCATTATACATCAGTTTGTGATTCTATATGAATCAAATTTTGAAAAAGAAAAAGAAATTAAAATTTAAAGGGAAATTTCATCTAATACATGAGATTTTTTCCCACAAAATGTAGAGACGTGAAAGATGGAGGGCAGCTCCCGGTGACCGATTATATATACTCCCTATCCTCTTCTTCCATAAATATACACATGAGGCGATGCATCTATAATTCCTTTGTTTAGGTTATTTTTATAATCGACTGTGAAAAAGATTTGTTGAAAATTAATATTATTGTATAAATTAAGTGAATCAAGATAGTATTATTTATAAGGAATTATCTTAAAAGTGAATGAATTCATCTATCTGCAAATATGTTGGAAGTAATTATTATTTTTAGGCAGAACAAATGTCGGTGTTTATTAAAGTAAAAGTTAAACCACACCTCTTTTTTTTTTAATATAAGCTATTAGCCAAATTCTTGTATATTTTTGAGTACACCATGTACTTTAGTCCATTTTATATTTCAGTCCAGTCCAATTTGCTTACCCAGCCCATTTCCCCCAAATTCCAAAACTCTATCTATTCATCTTACTTCATTTTATACGACATTAATTTCCTGGAGAAACGAATTCTCCCCACCCTCGACAAATTAGGCAAAACCTTCTTCCTCCACAACCTCCTCTCCTCCCATGGCGTCCACTCCATCGCGCTCAGTTCAACGTCCCTTCCCTCTTCCACGACTATCGCATCTCCAGCCAGAACGACAACAAAATCGCATTCTCAATCGATAAATTTCTATTCTTATGTGCTTCTTATTTTCCTTTCCCCTTTTCATCATCACTAAAAACCTTAGAACACATCGTAAGGAATTAGGACAAAACAAAAGAATTTGATTATCATACACACAGAGATATCTGAGTTAGGGGGACACCTTGGAATTCCCTGGGAAAGGTCGAGCTGTGCATCGTGAGGCCCAAACTGATCGCCGTCCGCCGAGGCCTCGATCACTTGTCCGAATTCTTGGAAGCTCTCCGGAGTTGCTTCAATTGCCTTCAGCACTATGTTTGATCTCTATGTTTGAACACGTCAACTGTGATATTGGACCCTGCAATATCTAAAACAAAAGGAAGGGGAAAAAGAATAAATGGTGCACTTGAGAAAGGATAGAGAAAAAATAACAATTCTTGTTGGTTTAAATAAATTTGGCTCAATTACTCCCAATTCACGTTTGTTTTAGATTATACTTGTTACTGATAATTTTTGTTTTCAGCAAAAATGCAACATTGTATTACTAAGTGCTGGTCATTTTTTTTTATTAGTTCAACTTGCACTTTTTGGACTATAATGATACACCTTTTGGTCATTAGTTCTTGCACTTTTATAATCTAGATAAATTGTTGCCATTTTTTTTTTATATAGTCATTAATTTTACACAATTTATTATTTAAAATCTTGCACTTTTATGTCTATTATCATATACGTTTTGGTTATTAGTATTTGTACTTTTATAATCTAGATAAATTGATGCTAAATTTTTAATGATATTAATTTTACACATTTAATTATTTAAGCTTGCACTTTTATGACTATTTTTTTTTTTTGACAACATAACAAGGAACAATAAATACAATCTCTCAACTTTGAGAGTGACTAACTAGTATTTCCTTGTAATATTGAGGACATTCATCTTCAATCCAATCTTGAGGATACGAAGTGTTAAAAGACTTAAGTGCCAATTCGTGCGCAATCTGATTTTGTTCTCTCGGAATCCATTGGCAATCCCAGACCAATAGCTGAAGTATTAGATCTTTAACCTCTTTAGCTGTGTTGAATTCCAGAGCTCCTAACTGATCTCCATTCTCAATAGCACTCATAGCATCCATGGAGTCCGTACGAATAGCATTGATTTTGATATTATGACGAATACATCTTTGTAAACCAGTTGCCATTGCCTTTAATTCTGCACCACAAACCGAGCCCAGATGCTTCATTTTCTGTGATCCTGCAAGTAAGATCTTCGAATTGGACTCAATGACCACATAGCCTACTGCAAAAAAACCCTTCTCCTCATTAAAAGCTGCATCCGTATAGAGAATAAGGCCTTCCGGAACCAGCCCAAACAACTCCTTTCTCTTTGATATGTGATCACCCAAAGTGTTGGCAATGTTCCTAAGGCTCTGAAAATCCGACAAATAAGAGATTGCCCACTTTACATTGAAAAGCATTCTCTTATCCACGGTTCCTTTACTTTGGCCTTCCCTATGCGTGTAAATACACCTTTCCTTCCATATAGCCCATGCCACCATAATTACCAGAGCCATCTTATCCATTTTCAAATATTGCACACACCAACTTATAAACTCCAAACCATTACCTTTTGTTGCTTTACTAATATCAGTCCATAGCCCTGTATCTTTCCACGATCTTCTGGCAATAACATAATTAAAAATACAATGGATAGAGTCTGCGAAAAAAGCTCCACAACATCGACAAATCGACTCCATAGGCACATGATGCAAAACAAGATTACCCTCGGATGGTAACATATTTTGTGCCATTTTCCAGCAGAAAATCCGTACTTTCGGCGGCACCTCAAGTTTCCAAATTGCTTTAAAAATCTTCGTACTCATCTGATTATTGGAGGATTCCGCCACATAGCGTCTATCCTCTTTAATTTCATCATTCAAAGCCAAAGAGTATCCTAAAGAAACAGAGTACATACCTGTAGATGTGTGTGGCCAGAAAAGATGATAAATATAATCCATGCCAAAAGTGGGAGTATTAAGAATCTGATCCGCTTCATATGTGTAAAAAACTTGTCGAATGAGTTGTACATTCCACGAGCCATCCGCCAACAAAAATCTATTCACTGTCGAAGCACTAGCCACTCTGGAATAAATTCTCCCACCCTCCAAACCAGTCACCCATCTATCTTTGAATAGGCTAATCCCTTTTCCACAACCAACTCTCCATCTTGCTCCCATATCCAGCAACTCCTTACTCCACCAAAGTGATCTCCAAACAAAAGACGGATTTGGGCCAATATCCATATCAGAAAGACATGCTCCTTTAATATATTTTGCATTGAAAACCTTTCCCAGCAGTGTATCAGGCTTAGTTATGATTCTCCACAATTGTTTTGCTAAAACAGCTTTATTAAAAAGCACCATACTCCTAAAACCAATACCTCCAACACTTTTTGGAATGCATAGCTTAGACCATTTCCTCCAATGTTTTTTCTTCCCTGAATCCCCATCTCCCCACCAAAAACCTGCCATCAATTTTTCAATATCCGTGCACACTGCCACCGGAATTCGAAAACATGACATAACATAAGATACCGTAGCTTGAAGAACAGCCTTGATTAAGACCTCTTTACCTCCTTCTGAGAAAGATTTGTGCTTCCATGATAGCACCTTACCCCGCACCCTATCTGTAAGGTAGCCAAACTTGTACCTCTTAGATTTTGGAACAATTGTGGGAAGCCCCAAATAAAAATCATGACCTTGAGAGGACCGAATACCCAGGATGCATTTAGCTTGATCCACATTGGTTTGGCAAGTTGAGGAGCTAAAAGTAATGGATGATTTCTCCCTATTGACAACCTGTCCAGAAGCCTTCTCATACACATATATACAATTCGCCACAGCTTGTGTTTCATCTTTAGATGCTTTGAAAAACAATATACTATCATCCGCAAAGAATAAATGTGAAAGAATCGGCGCATTGCGAGCAACTCTAATGCTCGAAACTTGTTTAGATTCAATCACAGATGATAGTATTGAAGAGAAAGCTTGTGCACACAACACAAATAGGTATGGTGACAAGGGATCCCCTTGTCTCAAGCCTCTAGAGGGGACAAATGTCTCAGAGAAAGAACCATTGATCTTAATTGAATAAGATACAGTTGAAATGCATTTCCAAATGATCTGTATCCATCTTTCAGGGAAATCCATTGCAGTGAGGATTTTCATAAGAAAGGACCATTCAATTCGATTGTATGCTTTACTCATATCCAATTTTAAAGCCGCATATCCCACCTTGCTTTTCGAAGATTTTAAAAAATGCATTCCCTCATACGCCACCAAAATATTATCAGTAATATTTCTACCAGGAACAAATGCACTCTGATGAAGATCAATCAGGTCATTAAGCACACCCTTCAGCCTATTAGTTATTGTTCTAGCAAGAATGCGATAGAAAACATTGCACAAACTAATAGGCCTGACGTCTTGTGGAGAAGCAGGATCTTTCTTTTTTGGGATAAGAGATATAATTGTATGATTCCAGCTATTGAGTGTTCCTTCTCCATTCAGAATATTCAGAACCTCCTTCGATATATCCTCACCAATGATATTCCAATTATGTTGATAAAAGGATGCTGGATAACCATCCGGACCCGGGGCCTTCTAAGGAGAAAGATCCTTAACTGCCTTTAACACCTCCATTTTTTAGAATGGAATATTAAGAGCATTGGAATTCTCAGTAGTGATCTTAGTGTTAATAAATTGTGTTGCCCTTCTAATTTCAGTACTTGATGGACTACTTGAAGAGAACACTTTCTTGAAGTAATCCATAAGAACACCCCCAATGTCATGCCTTGAATGCATCCAATTCCCATTCCCATCTTGAATTCTACTAATGGTGTTCTTCATATTTCTTTGATTAGCTCGACAATGAAAGCATTTTGTATTTCGATCCCCTTCTTGAAGCCAAGACACCCTAGCTCTCTGCTTCCAAAACCATTCCTCCTGTGACTGGAGTTTTGCCAATTCCTCTTCTAATTCTCCAAGTTTTGCCATATTTGGAACCGCAGTGTCATCATCCAGAATTTCATTTACTTGATCTTGGGTCCGTTTAATCCTGTAAGTTAGTGTGCCTCCTTTTGTTTTTGCCCAGTCTCTCAACATTGTGCCACAAACATTTAGATTCTGTTTCAATGGCACATTAGAATTCAACTTATTCCAAGAAACTGACACCACCTTTTTAAAATCAGGTTCTTTCATCCAATAATTCTCAAATTTGAATGGTCTCTTTCCCCTTTACTTCACCACATTCTGCTTTTGATTTTCAAAATTAATCATAATTGGCCTGTGATTTGAGCTATAAAACTCCAAAGAAACCGCCTCATACAAATTGCAAACATCCATCCAGGCCTCATTAGCCAAAAACCTATCCAGTTTCTCCTTAATGTGGAATTCTCCTTTTCTCCTATTATGCCAAGTGAATTTTGACCCCAACATCTTAATACTTTGAAGTTCATTGTGTATCAGTGCATCTTGGAATAAGGCAATATTACTGCTTTGTTTAGTCAGGCCTCCTTTTTTTTCATGATTATAGAGAATCTCATTAAAATCTCCACCAATTAACCATGGATTTGGTAGATAATTTTTGAGTCTTTTAAGGAGTTGCCAAGATGCTACTCTTTGATGAGGTGTTGGGTGACCATAAAATCCAGTGAACCTCCAAACACCAACAAAATCAGAAATACGACAATCAATATGGCCTGAAGAATACGACAACACAGAAACTTCACTTTCATTCCAAAATAAAGCAAGTCCACCAGAATTCCCACAAGCATTAACACAAAACACATTAGAAAACCCTAACCTAACTCTAAGAGTTTCTGCAAGTGAAGCATTACATTTAGTTTCAGACACAAAGAAATAGGAAGGATGATACAACTCAATCAACTTCCTAATCGAACTGAACGCACGTGTACTACTAACACCACGTGCATTCCAACACATAAGCCTCATTCATCACGGCGGGGTTGAGTAACCTCAACACCCGCCATCATTGGAATTGAAATTTCCGATCTGTATGTTTCAATCATGCTTCTTGCTTTCTTCATAAAAAATAAGTCATCCACTTCATTGCGCACATTTTCTGCTCGTATGAAATCTGCAAGATCCTTTGAGTGATCCCTCCACAATCTTTTTTTTCCAGACCTCATATCCCCCGGAATTGAAAAACTATCCTCATTGGCTTCATTTGGTACCTCTTCCACATTATTCTGCCCCATTTCTTCACGAAAGGGAACATAAGGCTTTTCCCCATCAGAAATGATTTCAACAAATGCCGTAAAATCAAAGTTCTTGAAATCCCTTCCCACATGATGAATAATCCGCATTTCTTTCCCCTTATCTTTCTCTTTTCCCCCCAAATGCTCAATAAACATTCTATGATGGTAACCAACTGGTATAGTAAAAGTTAGGGGTTCAAGCACCATACCTGTTCTAGGATCAATCTTGTCAGTTCTACATCGTGCCACCTCATCCCCTTCATTTCTCGTTGTCATAAGCTCCCGAAAGGTATAGACCACTTCCGTATGATTCTGTTTGGATTGAGCTTCTTCATTCAGATTCCAATGAGGCCCCAACACCTCCTGTTCCGCCATTTTCCACATTTCTTTCACCCCCTCATCTAACATCACTGCCTTGCCTTTGGCTCTCCTCTTTTTTCCAGAGTCAGAAGTAAAATTTTCTTCCACATTTATAATATTACCTGTCTTCATTCCTCTCTGATCCGTTGATTTTGGAGCCATCACCTCTTTTGGAATACCAAAGTTCCTTCCCAGTAGCCTTGAAAGGTCTTGCATGTCACCCAAATTGGGTCTTTTTGTTTTATCCGCCTTCAACCAGTCAGGAAAGAATTTGTGGCTTTCACACCATTCCTCGTCTCTATCCTTTGCCTGACTACAAACCCTGACCGAATGAGTCAGATGCCCACAATAAGAGCAAAAGTCAGAAAGCCTTTCATAGCGAAAAAAGATAAAAATAGTATCATTTTGAACAGTGATATTAGAGAATCTGCATAAAGGTGCCTCCGTGTCAAGAAGCACACGAACTCTGAGAGATTCACCCCAAGCCACCTCTCCTTCTTTGGCATTAACTTGCAAAACCTCACCAAGAACACTCCCAACTCTTTCTCCCGTTATCTTGGTCATTGCATGTGCAGGGAGGCCATGGATCTGTACCTAGAAAGGTACACGGTCCATCTTCATGCTCGCAAAACACTCCTCTCCAGAAAGTTGCTTCAAAACCATGAGTGACCGCCTCAGATTCCATGGTTGCATGTCCAAAACCTCTTGCATTTCAGCTTTGCCCTGAAAATCAACAATGTACAGACCATCTCCCACCGAAGTAACCTTGAGAGTGGAGTTAACTTTCCAACTTGAAACAAGAAGCTTCTTTAACTCAATCACATTAAAGAACCTTCTTGAAGCAAACTTTAAAGCAACAGAGGAAGTAGGGATAATGAGCTCGTTCGCCTGAAGAGCCGTGTTAGCTTCCTCTTTCTCCGATATGTAACACTCACTAAATTGTTGCTGAATCGCCATAGCCATTTTTTGGAGAGAAATGTATGAATCGTACACAAGAAGGAAGAAGATGAAGAGTTGTGCCTGTCCATTTGCCTTGAGTTCCATATTTATAGGCAGAATTTCAAGAAGAATACCACCAAAATTCTTAAAAACCATTGGCATATCTGAGAGAAATAAATCATTGCGGATATCTTCTCCAAAGCAACACCCTTTCATTGTAGAAATCGATACAACCCAGCGTAAGTTTATGGAAGTAATTCTTCTCGCCGTTGTTCACACCGCCAATGTAGACGCACGTGATATTCACCTTCCACCAGTTTGTTTGCCAAAACCAAATTATGGTAATGATGAGCCGAATTTTAGAAATCCAAGAAACCCACCAAATAGAGTTTATTTGTCGTGTAAAAAACCAACACTCATTTAATGTTAAATCCCAGTGATCAAAAAGAAAAAAACCAATTTAAGGCTTTCTAAGAAGAACTTAATGCTGATATTAATTCGAACCTTAGGAAGATGAACACTCTTTTCTTTCTTAAGAGAGAAAAGATGAAGGAGTAGAGAGAGAAAATTCTATCAGTCCCGATTATACATGATCTGCACTTTTTTGACTATTAAAGGTACACGTTTTGGTTATTAGTACTTACACTTTTATAATCTAAATAAAATGTTCCTATTTTTTTTTTTAAATGTTATTAATTTCACACATTTTTTTATTTATTCTTGCACTTTTATGACAATTAAAATACACCTTTTGGTTATTAATAATTGCACTTTTATAATCTACATAAATTGTTCCTAATTTTTTTGAAAAACATTGTTATTAATTTGACACATTTTATTATTTAAACTTGCACTTTTATGACTATCAATGATACACATTTTGGTTATTAGTCTTGCACTTTTATAATCTATATAAACGAGTGCTAAAATATTTATTAGGTGCGGAAATAAAATAAAAAACAGATAAAATAAAATTCAAAATTTGATGTAAGTGGGAATCAAATGCGTGACCTTGTGGTAGAAAACTCAAGGAGCAACCACTAGACTATAACGGCTAGTTAGTATATGAGCGTGCAATACGTTATTTATTCACAAGTGAAGGGTTGCAAGTGGACTCAAGTACACGGTGTACTTGAGTACACAACAACCCTACCCAAGCTATTATTATTTCCTCAAAAAGTATAATGGTGTAAAGAGAGACAGATTGACAGTAGACTTATTACCAAGAAAAACGTTTATGTGAAATATTTTAATATTTTATATATGAAATATGTGTAATTATTTTTTTTTTATAAATTTTCTGATTATAAACTTGGATTTGGATAGCCTAAAAAATGTACGGATCACAAATATATGGTTTACTACATGGCCAATATATTGTTACTATACGATTAAATTATTACAAGGTCAAAAGTATACTACTACATGTTAAAAAATATTTTGGAAATTTTTCTAAAACATTAAGTGTTCAAAATATTTTTTGACTTTTTTTTAGTATACTTGTAGCGACAATAATTTAGTCTTGTAATCACATAATATTTTTGGTCTTATAATAACATATTTTGAGTCTGTAGTAGCATAAAATATTTTACTACTACATGCAAGAACAAAAATACATGTTAGTTCAAAAATATTTTGACAAATTCAACAAAAAATTAGTAGTACATTTTTAGCCTTATAATGACAATATTATAATCATGTATTAAAACAATACTTCAAAGAGAAAAAATATTTTTAGTTAAGTTTGATCCGCATTGACTCGTGTTGACCTGCAACTTTTTGTCCAAAATTTACCATAATTACCTACATTTTATGTATAAAATATTTCATATAAATTTTGTGTATAATTTACTTTAATATTCTCTCAATTCGATTTCATTATTCTCACATTTTTTTAGTTATCCAATTTCACTATTCTCATATTTTTTTTAAATAATATTATTCACACTATTTAATTTTAATTCTTTAATTATAGCTTATTTACTCAAATTATTATCACTTTATAAACTAATCAATATTCATTAAAAATGATGTGAAAAAAAAAAATTAACATAATGAATTTTGAGGGATAAGGGATAGGTTAAAAATCCGGTTTTGTATACATTACATGCACGGTGTAGTGTTTTACAATATATTAGTTATTTTTACTTTTTTTTTCGACTTCATTAGTTATTTTTACTTAAAAAAATATTAGTATGTGTTTTCACTGAACCATACCCCTCTGTCCCAAATTAATTCATCATTTTGTAAAAAATTGATATTTTTTTTTTAATTTGCCGATAAAATATTTTTTTTTACTTTAAATTACCCCTTCAAATATTTCAAAATTACACCACATATCATTACTTTATTACTCACAATATTTTATTACTCAATTAATACATTTTTTTTTTTTTTTTTTTGATTACAAGTTAAATACCCATCCCTTTTCCCCTCCCCATGACTCGAACCCAGGACCTAAGGCCTAGGTAGTGGTGCTCCAACCACTTGGGCTATCCCACTTTGTCTAATACATTTTTTTTTAATAATGATAAACAACTCTCATATTAAACTACACGTAAACAATAAATAATAAAACAAACATAAGAACTGAGGAAGTATTGATTATTTCCATTGAATCAAATTAGTTATTTTCGTTCAATAATATTAATCATTCTTATTAGCAATATTAGTTAGTCAAATCATACTTATTTTTATTAAACGTTATTAATTATTTTTATTAAATAATATTAATAGCAGACCCAAGACGTATCTGATACATGAGCCTTACAAATAGTCAGAGATATGTGTAATAAAAAAAATGAAAATCCCTTATGTAAATTTACATTATGTAAATCAATTAAAATAGGTAAATTAAAATGCATGTTATGGAGCCATTAATTTCTAATCGGAGTAACAAAATAGTCATAATTAGATTTTGAGTGTGAGTTAGATTTATACGGAATTAAAATATTCAAACAAATTTACACAAAAGTGCTTTAAGTTGGAAATTAATAATAAAAAAAATATATCGAGGTACGATTGTCCTATATTATTAATTTCCTTTAGTAGGAATGGTAGGATACATTGAATAAATTAACAAGGAAGTATATATTGTGATGAAGATTAATTTATCTAAAATTATATCAAAATTTTAATCTTTTAAATTATAGCTACATTTTCTCTTTTACTTTAGTATTAAATATTTTATTGTCAATTTTACCCCTAATTAATAAGAGTAATTAAGGCTTAGCAGATTTTGAAGAATGTGATTTTAAGGGCAAAATTGACACATTAGCTAAATTTAACTAAATTTATTGATTTTTCTTAATTTGTGTGTAAAATCAAATGTAGCTATCTTTGTGGGAGTGAGAGAATTTGTTAATGATATGTTAAAATACTAACGTAATTATTATATTTATTACATTGTTAAAGTCAATTGATGAACCAATGAGAAGAGTGGATACGCACAATGACATGTAGCATTGAATGTCGCTTAAGTTATTTTATATATTGACATGTAGTGTAATTTCATGTGTAATGATTTGTTAGGTCCAAATAACACCTGACCTACAATAATAGATGGCAACTAGTTTAGAATGTGACTATGCAACAGCTGTGTGGAAAGAGTGCTATCGTTGGCTCAAGGTGAGTATGGTACCCCATATTAATATTGGAATCCACTCTTTACAACATACTGAGGCTATGAGTGAAAACAAATCAAGAAAAAAGTTCATGTCAAGTCTTTGGGCTAGTGTCATTTGGGAAATTTGGAACAATAGAAATGAGAAGTGTTTTATGGGAAAGCAGCAAGTGGTTAAGAGGACAGTGGAGAGCATAAAACTGAATCTGTGGGGCTGGCTTGGAGGTCAGAATATGCTGCTTCAAAATTCTTCATTCTCAGCATGGATTAATGACCCCTTCTTATGTTTTAATGAGTAAGCTAGTGAGGCCTGCGGAGATAACTTATGTAATTAACAGTAGTGTGATATAGTGAGAAGTTTCATTGTACATTTATGGGTTGAGTACCCCGTGTGCTCGAATTTATAACAATCATCTTTACCGTTCAAAAAAAAAAAAAGTTTATAGTGTCTTATCAATTGACATTCTTAAAATGAGGTCTTATAGAGTCGGGACAACAGAGTGAAGAGCACGCGCAGATGTAGGGGCGATTTCACATCTGGAAGGTGCGATTCTACCTCGGGAAGGTGCGATTTTCTCCATCTGTTTAAGAAAGGTCTAATGATGGCCTAAGAGCGTGTTATCACTACAAGAAACAGGGGGAATAGCGATGAAAATTTTGCGACAAATCTAAATTTCATCGCTAAAATCAATTTTTAGCAACGAAATAAAAAAATTCGTCTCTAAATTCTTAGATTTAATATTTACAACAAAATTTATATATTTCATCGCTATATTAGCAACAAATTGCTTCATTTCGTTGTTAATAATCAAAATAGCAATGAAAATTATATTTCGTCGCTAATATTTTGAAACGAAATAGAAATTTGCGTCGCTAAATTTTTAGATTTAATATTTGCAACAAAATTTATATATTTCATCGCTATATTAGCAACAAATTTCTTCATTTTGTTGTTAATAATCAAAACATCAATGGAAATTATATTTTGTCGCTAATATTTTGCGATGAAATAAAAAATTTCGTGGCTAATTTCTTGAAATTAATTTTTGCAACAAAATTTATATATTTCATCGCTACATTAGCAACAATTTACTTCATTTTGTTGTTAATAATCAAAACAGCAATGAAAATTATATTAGTCGCTAATATTTTGCGATGAAATAAAAAAATTTGTGGCTAATTACTTGAAATTAATTTTTGCAACAAAATTTATATATTTCATCGCTATATTAGCAACAAATTGCTTCATTTTGTTGTTAATAATCAAAACATCAATGGAAATTATATTTTGTCGCTAATATTTTGCGATGAAATAAAAAAATTTGTGGCTAATTTCATGAAATTAATTTTTGCAACAAAATTTATATATTTCATCGCTATATTAGCAAAAAATTGATTCATTTTGTTGTTAATAATCAGAACAACAATGAAAATTATATTTCGTCACTAATATTTTGCGATGAAATAGAAATTTTCGTGGCTAATTTATTGAAATTAATTTTTGCGATGAAATTACAATATTTCATCGCTATACTAGCAACAAATTGCTTCATTTTGTTGTTAATAATCAGAACAACAATGAAAATTATATTTCATCGCTAATATTTTAGCGACAAAGTTGAAATTTGTATGACTAATTTTGTGGATTTAATATTTGCGAGAAAATTAAAATATTTCATCACCTTATTAGGAAAAAAATATTTTATTGTTAATAATCAGAATAATAATAAAAATTCTATTTCATCTCTAATATTTTAGTGATGAAATATAAATTTTCATGTTTAATTCTCATGAATTAAAAATGGTTGTCGTTTAAACATAATAAAGGAAAAATGTTTGAGTGCATGCATAGTGTGAAACAATAGAGACGATTCTATCACTATCATGTTTGAAATATAATAGGATCAATATAATTTCATTTACACTCATTAATTTGGCATATTAAGTTTTTTGTTTGATTTATTTTGGGGTATAATTTCTTGATTTCATTATATATAATTTGTTTTATATTTTTCTATTTTCTTGATTTCATTAATTATTTGTTGTTGTTTCTACCTAGCATGAGGGAAGAGTACTACTTCAACTATGCATATTAAATCAAAAAATCGGTTTAAATGTTTAATAATTCTCCAAAATTTTGTGTCTTATATAAATCAGTTTGAATGTTAATAAAAATATTTATAAATATGAAGATGCAAATGAAAATGGACATAAAGATGAGATGATGATGAATGGATGTAATATTTATTATTTTTTTGGAATTGTTAAAGTAACATTGATTTTTTACAATTGAAATTGTTTTAAAAATTACAATATATATATATATATATATAAATAATTGTTACAAGTTAAAAATTAATCAATTAATATATGTGAAATAAATTAATTAAATGAGTAAAATTAACTAAATTAATAACAATTGAATACATATATAATTAATATTAAAAACTGAACTAAAGAGTTGTCTGCCCGAGTGGTGGACACCCATAGCTGGGTGCGCATCCACCTGGGATCGATTCCCACAAAGCCCAAATAAATACTCATTTAAATAAAATGGGGAGGGGTATGCGGATTGGGTGTGGGTCGGTTGGGTTGGGTTGGGTCGATTGGGTGCGGGTGTGGGTGTGGGTCGATTGGGTGCGGGTGTGGGTGTGGGTCGGTTGGGTGCGGGTGCGTGTGTGGGTCGGGTTGGGTGCGGGTCGGGTGGGTCGAGTGCGGAAGTGGGTTTAGAGAACAATTCGAAAATCGGATATCGATAGCCAAATATTAGCGACAAAAAATATGGGTTTCATCGCTAACATTTGCAACGAAATTAAAATATTTATCGCAAAAAATTAGTAACGAAGTAAGAAATTATTATTTTAGACACGAAAAAATTTTGTCGCTAATTCTAATATTTTCGTCGCTAATGTGAGTTAGCGATGAAATAATTTTGTCGTGAGATTTCGTCGCTAATGTGTTTGCGACAACTGTTTGATTTTCCTCGCAAACATTTTGCGATGAAATTCATATTTTCATCGCTAATATTTTGCGATGAAACTCAAATTTTCATCGCTAATATTAGCGACAAAATTAATATTTTTGTCACAAACATGTTAGCGACGGGTGTATAGCAACAAATCCTGCGACAAATTTATTTCATCGCTAATTCACGTTAGCGACGAAAATATTAGAATTAGCGACAATTTTTTTCGCGGCTAAATTGAAATTTTCTTGTAGTGTATAGGGAGTAATTATTATGGGAAGGAGGAGTATACGCATTTAAGATGTCGGAATCTTGCCAAATGGCTTCAATACTCGTGCGATTTACGTGATTCGGTAGACGATTTTTGCAGATTTTCCATCTACCCAAGACGCCTCTTCGTCTGGGTTTGGTTCATTCGAGATATCCATAATCATTATCTGTTTCTTGGGAAAATACTCATCGCCGATTGGGCATTACGGTGGCAAGATGGAGTATAAACCCGTTTTTGGGGGGCAGACGAAACACACTCAAACCCTAATTTTCCTTCTTTCTCTCTGGTTTTTTGCAATGGCCGAGCACCTCAATGAACCCCTAAGAAATGTGTGAATTTCCGATGTGGAGGATGCAAATCTCCATGTTGAAGCGAATGAGCTGGCAATTCCAAGGCACGCTCTGTTGGGACATTTCACTCTACGACGGCCAATGGGCCTGATTGAGACGCTTAACTCTCTGAAGCGTATATGGAAAGTGGAAGGTCAGGTGAGGATTGTGATGTTAGCTGATGGGTATTTTATGTTGGAGTTCGAGAGGGAGACCGACTCAAACAAGGCGTTCTACAGGCAGCCGTGGATCGTCAACGGACCGATGCTGGTGTTGTCCAAACTCGAGGAGGCGGAGCAGCCAAGAGATTTTGTGATCAACCGGATCCCTTTTTGGATCCAAATCCATGGGCTCCCCATATATTGCATGACTCGCCAGATCGCCTTCAAGCTGGGTGAAACACTAGGGGATGTCATTGATTTGGACTGCCCGCAAGGGGAGACGGCCTGGGGAAGGTGTCTTCGTGTGAGGGTGCTGCTGGATCTTCATCGCCCCCTAAACCGGAGTACAAACCTTACCATCCATGGAGAAGCTATTCTGTTAGCTGTGAGGTATGAAAAACTTGGGGAATTTTGTTATCAGTGTGGTGATCTTACACATATTGAAAAAGATTGCATCGAGAGGTATCGTGAGGAAGGGCAAAGGAGTTTGGCCCATAAGAAGTTCCCACTTTGGCTCCGAGCGGAGGGTCAGAGGGGGCTCACTCAGGAACAATTTGATTTCTTGAGAAGCCTCACTACAGCCCATGCTCCCGAACAGATGCAACCACAACATGAGGAGAGAAATGCTCCTAACTCTCTGGTGATTCGGGCTGATGCAAGGGTAGGTGGACTGGTGATGAGGGAAGAAAGCTGGAGCGAGCATGAGCAAGAACAAATGAAGGAAGCAGACCAGTTTGCTGACTCGGTACTGGCGGACGAAGCCCAACTGACATTGCAGAGAAACACTAACAGGTACTTAGCTGGGGAAGAAAGCAGAATGAGAGTAGAATGGGAAGGAGTTATGCAAGCCAATTATTTGGCTAGTCGTTGCACTTTTGAAAATGGGGAGGGATCGAGCTCTCGCCAAGGTCTGGGAAAAGGTAAAGGGCTAATGAAGGATGTCCACAATAAGAACAAAGGAAAAGCATTGACAATAACAACTCTAGGGACTGAAAGTGGGCAGGAACAAGCAGCGGCTAACCCTCGTTCGTACCCGAAGGGCCCCAGGAAACGAGGAAGGCCTATCAATGCCATGCTGAAAATTTATGAGGGACTAGCTGAAACCGAGAATGATGATGGAGGCGAAGGGGATGGTGGATTGAAGCGGCACAGGAGTGACGAGGAGGCGGCAAGTTCGAACCAGGCGGAGGAGGGCGAATCCCCTCCCCGCTCTTTCCCATGAACATAGTCAGCTGGAATGCAAGGGGCTTGAAGGGTCCCCATGCATTCCAGAACCTTAGGCAAATGATAGCCATAAATAAACTCTCTATTTTGTTTGTGTTGGAATCAAAACTCCCCACTAGAATAGCCCAGCAGTGGAAATCTCTTCTTAATTTTACTTTTTGTTTTGCTGTGGATCCAATTGGAAATAGTGGGGGCTTAATTTTGTATGCTTCGTCTGATGTTAACATCTCAGTTTTCTCTTATTCCAACAATCATATTGATTCCCTTGTTAAGTTTGGAGAGGCACAATGGTGGTTCACCGGATTCTATGGACCCCCAAACTCAAATCAAAGACATTTATCAAACGAATTATTGAATCGTATTGCTTCAACACATTCTTCCACAAAAGCTTGGCTCGTGGGGGGAGACTTCAATGAGATATTACGAGTTAATGAAAAATGGGGAGGAAACCAAAATGGTAGAACTCGAAATAATATGGATAGATTTCGAACAATGCTAAACTCTCATGAATTGATAGATTTAGGTTTTAAAGGGCCTAAATTCACTTGGGACAACAAGAGAAAAGCCCAGTTTCATATCAAAGAAAGGCTTGACAGATTCGTGGCAAACAATGAATGGCGATGCATTTGGAATTTAATACAAGTTCAACATTCCCATTGGTTCGGGTCCGATCACCGAGCTATTAATTTAAATGTGAAGGTAGAGGATTGGGTTGGAAACCATAATCATCATGGTCAATTTCGGTTTGAAAATGCGTGGCTACTAGAACCAACATTCGAAGAATTTCTTATCCAAAGCTGGAGCAGCCTTGACAGCGCTAGTTCGATCACCTCCAAACTTCACGACTGCTCGACGCGTATGGTAAAATGGGCCTCGGCAAACATCGGTAATCTGGACATGAGAATCAAGCGATTATCAGAGAAGATCCTCAATCGAAACGATAGCAATGTTGATGATTTAAATACCGACAACATGGAGGCTACTTTTGAAAAGCTCTTGACTCAGCAGGAAGAATATTGGAGACAAAGATCGAGAACGAATTGGATGATCAATGGGGATCGGAATACGACTTATTTTCATCGAAGAGCCACAGAACGAAAGAATCGTAATACGATCTCTAAAATACAAAAGAAAGATGGTGCATGGGTGTACTCAAAGGAGGACATAACGAGTACTATCTCAAATTATTATCAAGAGATTTTTTCTACAAGCCATCCTAATGAGGAACAAATTCATAGGATCATGGCACATACAGAACCAGTATGGCCTCCTTCCTGTCTCGCCCATATACAAATGAAGAAGTTAAAGAGGCGAATTTTAACCTTAACCCTAATAAAGCACCGGGGCCGGATAGCTTTAATGCAAAATTCTTTCAAGATAAGTGGCACATTGTTGGAAGGGATCTTTCAAAAGGGGCGCTCAATATATTGAACAATAACGGAGATATCCAAGGATGGAACAAGACATGGATTACCTTAATCCCAAAATTTAAAAATCCAAAGAATGTGAAGGACTTTAGACCAATAAGTCTGTGTAACGTTATTTATCGAATTGTGGCTAAAGTTATAGCAAACAGACTAAAGAGTATTATGCCAGGAATCATTGATGAACATCAGAGTGCCTTTATCCATAACCGACAGATAGCTGACAATGTGTTACTGGGTTTTGAATGCATGCACTGGCTGAGGCATAATAAAAGTAAAACCGGGTACGCAGCGTTGAAACTTGACATGAGCAAGGTATATGATCGTATGGAATGGCCATTCATTAAAGCTCAACTTCAAAAATTGGGCTTTCCAAGCGGAACCATAAAACTTCTGATGAATTGTGTTCAAACAGTTAATTACTCTTTTAAGCTAAACCAGTCGGTGGTAGGTAAGGTGATTCCCTCCCGAGGCATACGCCAAGGTGACCCTCTCTCGCCATTTCTATTTGTCATTTGTGCGTAGGGGCTTTCATCATTCATCAAAGATAGGGTAACCAGGGGACGGATTGAAGGAGTGAGGGTGGCTAGGGATGCCCCGATCATCTCTCATCTTTTCTTTGCAGACGACAACGTTATATTTTTCAAGACAAAGGATAATAGCGGACCTGAGATCAAGGAGGCTTTGGAAAACTATGAAAGAGCCTCAGGTCAAGTAGTCAACTATGATAAATCCACAATTCTTTTTAGCCCTAACACGACTGACAACGCCAAGCTCCTGGTGAATCAGGCGTTGGGAATCCGGGCCACCCAGGGCCATCAAATTTATCTTGGACTACCAACTCTATCTCTTAGAGCTAAACGTATTCAATTTTCCTACCTTATTGACAAAATGAAAGATCGAATCGATAATTGGAAAAACAAAGAATTCTCGGAAGGTGGTAGGGAAGTACTTATCCGCTCAATTCTCCAAGCTATTCCTACTTACACGATGATGTTCTTCAAAATTCCTTTGCAAATTTGTGAAAAAATGAAAAAACTGATGGCCGATTTTTGGTGGGGAAGAAAGGAGAGGGGAAACAAAATGCACTGGCAGAAATGGGAGGATCTTTGTAAACCGAAGGAAGAAGGCGGAATGGGCTTTAAAAGAATGCATGTTTACAATGATGCACTCCTTGCGCGGCAAGTTTGGAGATGCATCAAAGATCCGACATCTCTACTCAACAGAGTGCTCAAGGCAAGGTATTACAAACACTTGGATATCATGGAAACAGATATCAGAAATAACTCGTCCTTCACCTGGCGATCTCTGTGTAAGAGTAGGTACATATTGGAGCTTGGAATGAGGTGGGTGATAGGAAACGAAAATTCTATTCATATACACAAACATGCATGGGTACAAGGTATTAAGAGCGGAAGAATAACCCCAGGTATTGCAGCGGCCCCAAATATTAACTACTTTATCAATGATGATCGGTTATGGAAAGAAGATATGATAAGGATCGCATTCAATCACTATGAGGCTGGAGGGATACTCCGAACGCAGGTCGGAGGTAAAGAAGACGAAGATAAGAGATATTGGAAGGATGATCCAATGGGGAACTACTCTGTTAGCTCAGGGTATAGAATGGTAATAAAGGAGACGTATGACAAATCTCAATGTGCCTCTTCTTCATATGGAGACTAGTTTAACCAATGGTGGAATCTAATTTGGAAAATGAGAGTACCTCCCAAGGTTCGGATATTCGGATGGAAATTGTGTAAGGACTTCATTCAAACGGAAGGAAACCTAGCTAAAAGACATATCCCAATCCGTCCGATATGTGGCTTATGCGGTAATTATTCTCCAAGTTCTACCCATGCTCTTTTCCACTGTCATAAAGTAAAGAAGGTTTGGGAGATGATGGGTCTTTATGGTTTGATTAAAAAAGGAGAAGGCCAGAATACCATGGAATTTTTGGATTTCCTACGTTCCAATCTTACAAGGCCAGAGTTCGAAAGGATTATTATGACAACTTGGGGTATCTGGAAGGAAAGATTTCGTATTATTCATTCAGATCACCCTAGAACAAAAGGAATGGGCCCCGACATAGGAGAAAGAGTATTATATTACTTCGAAGCGTACCAACAGCAGCTGGAAAAGATTAACCAGAAATTGCACCTTGCCCAAGCTAAAGATGATAGATTTAATGTCGAACCATTTAATAGGCTTATTTTGGAAGTGGATGGAGCCCATAAAAGTGATGACAGAAGATACGGAATAGGTGGAATCCTGAAGGAGGCAAATGGATACGTTATCACGGAGTTTGCAAAAAGGATAAGACCTCAAAGGGATGCCCTTGGAGCTGAATTGATGGCAATTTTGGAAGGGATGAAACAAGCAGTTGACGCCCATGCGACACAAATCGAAATCAGATCGGATTGCCAATTAGCAATATCTTTATGTCAACATAAGCGAACTTCCTCGGGACCAGAAGAATGTGTGGTTAAGGAGATTATTTCCTTGACTAACGAATTTGTAGTGTGCAAATTCAAATATACCCCGAGAAGCCAGCTAATGGGAGCACATTACCTTGCTCAGATTGGAACTGACTCTACCGTTTCTCAAGATTGAAATGGAGTAGTCCGTGGGAAGGAGCAGGATCTTATCATCACATCACCAAAACCCCTGCTGTCGAAATAGTTGATAGCCCCCCCCCCCCCCCAAAAAAAAATTGACATTCTCTCTCTCTAAGAATTCTCTCCGTAGCTTAGTTAATAAGCACCCCCAAAACCGCCTCAAAACTCTACCGCCCCAAAACTCTACCGCCCACACCGCTCATCTTCTTCATCTGCAGCCCACACCGCCCACCGGTTCCTCTTCCTCTCCTCGACTCTAGAGGCTATCTTGATTGATTGTTTGTCGTCTATCGTTTGAGTAGATACGTTACCGGACCGCCGCTCATCACCGTCGGAGCACCGTCAGACCGTCGTCGGACCGCAGAAGAGCTGTCTCCCTGTTGGAATCAATGTGTAGATCCTCTCCGACGTAGCCACGGTGACCGTATGGTTGAGTTTCTTTCGTTGATCCCGTTTTAGTTTCTTGTTTTTTTACTGTGTTTGTTTTCTTTATTGTTTTTTTTCTTGTTTATTTACTATTGTTTTTATCCTCCCTTTTATGGGTCCTCTTCCCCTGTTGTGGGTATCCTACCCCTTTGTGGGTTCTTGTTGCTTGGAAGTTTTGGTTGGTTGACACTGGCTGTCCTTGGGTTATCTTCTATGATTTGGGAAGTTTGTAGCGCGTGTCGTAGTGGGCGACAATTTGTTTCTTTTTTTAAGCAGGTTTGCTATCTTTCTTGATCGAGGAACCAGATAGATGGCTTGTGTGACTCTCCACTCTATCAAGATTGAGTTTGGAATATGAGTCTATGGTAGAGTTTATCTGTAATAGATAGGTGAGCGAGAGATGAAATTTCAATATTCCTATCTTGTAATTCTACCCTAAAAGAAACTAGTTTATAGTGTCTTCAACATTTTCTAGTAATAGTATGACAGGAACTTATGTTGAACAATCCTACCACAACCCACAACCTATGTAATTTTATTTCAATCTATATAACCAAAAAAATTTGTAGCAAAATATTGGATTTGCAAGAAGTTAAGTTCACATTTTGTAGTAAAATATTGTAGCAAGGACGCGTTTGACTGCAACTCAAGTTTATAGTCGGATTCTTGATCATCATAACAATTCTCCCTAGCTAGTCCTATGTAGTTCACATCACTCACTTGCACTGCATATGTCTGAACAAGATTCACATTCAAGTAAGTGTACGTATATTGTGAGTTGTGGCAACGTTAAAATTACGTATAAAAATAACAGGAATTCGAGGGGATGTATATAAATGAAAATGATCTTATTTTGTTACTGCATTCCATGTGAGGGCATTAAAATTGGTCCATGATCACAGTGTTGTTTGTTGCTTTGAAAATTATATCTTTGAAGGTGATATTTTTTGCAAAGCCTGAGCCTCCCTACAGAATTTCACAATTTTTTTTTTTAAATATAAGTGTTTGATAATTTGGATTAGGGTGTTTTGACTATTTGACCCTAGTTAATCACTTGTTTTGTTCACATATATATTGACAATCCGGTATTGTTCAGAAGTCTGTATAAGACCCGGGCCGATTGTATGCACTAAATTCGAATTGGGTCATGGGTGTGTGATTCAATCAATTATGAAAAATGAGTAGATGAAACAACGTGGAGGATCGACCTTCATATAACTCACTCATTGGGGGTCCGTACTAAGCCACGTCCGTCGAATATTGCTATCTCGGTGCGTTATTTTTCGCCGGATCCGGGTTGGTACAAAGTTATTATTGATGTAGTTGTGTGTGTTCTCTGGGTCGTTTGTTCAGTGGATCTCTCTTTCAGAATTCTAGAGGCTTCTTTGTTGCGACATTTATTCGAAAATTCGATGTTTCCTTTTTAGTGATATGAACAAATTAAGAATATTTCAAATTCGAATTTCATTGAGTGTTTCCTTTTTAGTGATATGAACAAATAATATTTCAAATTTACCTAGTTGCTTTCTTGTTATTTATGATTTTATTTTAGTCTTTTAATTTATTATTCTTAGAAGGGGATACATTGGATTTTGTCCTTAAATAGAGTTTTCCCGAACAAAGTTTTAAGACAGATTCTTCTATGTAATTGAGTGTATAGATACACTTTGATTTTAATGTTCAATTTACTCAATTTAATTATTGACCCAATTTTGACCCAATTCGTTGGTGTTCAATTTCAATTGTATGAGTGTAATCCATTGCACCAAAGTATTCCTTTCAAAAAAAAAATAAAAAAAAAATTGCACCAAAGTAGGAGTATCACTTAAATTTAAATGACACTCCAAACTTTCAACTTGTAAACTTATCACTTTAATTTTTTTTTTTTTAAAAATCATTATTAGCCTAATATCTCTCCTCATAAAACACAGTTTCCTCATAGCGTGCAAACTCTTCAGCTGAAGCCGCTCCCCTCCCCCCTCTCTTTGTCATATAAATAAACAAACTATAGATTTTCTTCTCTTGTTTAATTTCTTGATGAAACCCTAGAGCTAAGTAAGTATTCCACAAGGTAATCAAAAACATTAATTTTGTTTGCTCACCGTCATATACCTTTAAGTCATGCCTACTTTCTGAAATCTATCTCTCCTTTCATATGCAAAACCGTTAATTCTCTCTCCATACTGACTCGTGCAATTTTACTTCCTCTCTTGAGACAAGACAGGGTTTCGTGAATATGGATTCGGGCAACAGCGGGATTTTGCAAGCATCCAGTGGAGAGTACGACTCACGCGCCGCCTCCTCTTTCTTCTCAAACACTACTCATCATCAATTGTTGGAACCGTTTTCCAACCATTTACACCAAAACCACACCTCTTACCTCATGAAGCCCGCGCGTAAGCCGAAGAAAAGATCAAGAGCGTCTAGACGCGCTCCGACAACGGTTTTAATGACAAATAGTAGCAATTTCAGAGCCATGGTCCAACAATTCACCGGTATTCCATCCCAACCTTTCGGGACCGTGGAGGCTCTATCTTCTTCTTCTTTGCCGATTAGTACTACTGATCATAGTTCATCGAATGATCTTTTCAGATCTCTATTTCAATCAAACCCCCCTAAATATCATCTATTCTCTGCACACTCATCAAAACCTGATGATGAGAATCAGATTAATGATACCAAAATGGGGTCCTATCTTCTCCCAAGCCAGCTTGTTTCTCCTGATCATACTATAAAAGAGAATAATGCAGAAAGCAGCTGGAGGAGGAATATTGATGATTATGAAGCTCAAATCATGGGCCCCGAATCATGGATTAATTGTTCTTCGTCAGAGTACAAATAATGATGATGGAGGGTCATCAATCATCATTAACTACCAATTAACTAACTAGTGGTGAAGTGAATTAAGTGTTCATCATTTAATTTTTCACTAAGTCAAATTAATTAATAGTCTTGTTTTTGTATTTACATATCACTAATTAATCGCACTAAATTTTAGGTTCTACTCGTGATTATATATAAACATTCATCTGGCTTGTTTTGATTTTATTTTCCAGCTTAATTGTTTTCACATTCAAAAGTTTGACTACATGCGCTGATCCAGAATATTGTGCATCAATCAGATATTAAAAACGGTTGTGTAAGAAAGATCAAGCATTATAAGTGGGTGGGTGTGGGTTTAATGGTGGATTTTGAGCTTCAATTTATATCTCATTAATTTCTTCCATTCTCACTTTCCTTCATTTCATGTTCAAGTTTCATATCTTGGATTTTTTTTTTAAATCAACTTCTCTGTTCACTTTCTGTATTGTTCTATCATGTATAACTATACTTTTTACAGAGAGTATAAAAGTGTGGGAAATATATTTTCTTGATTAGTTGTAGGAATGATTTACAATGGGTATTTATACAAGAGATATTTTAGGTCTAACCTAACCCTAATGGGCTTTATAGGAGAGCCCATAGGAAACTAAGATGGGCCTATACAATAAATAAGAATAAGAGTGTATTTACTAATATAGGTCCAATACGCCCCCTCAAGATGGAGCACCATCGGTGAGTCCAATCTTGGACATGAGAAGTTGTAGACGAGTGCTGGAGAGAGGCTTCGTGAGAGCATCCGCAAGTTGATCAGCTGAAGAGACATGAGACACACGTAGTTGTTTTGTCTTGATGAGATCACGAACAAAGTGAAAGTCAATGGCAATGTGCTTCATGCGTGAGTGAAAGACAGGGTTCGAGCACAGATATGTGGCACCAATGTTGTCACAGTAGAGGACTGGTGTAGGTGAAGTGGGGAAGTGGAGTTCCTGAAATAGGGATTTGAGCCATTGTACTTCAGAGGCAGCAGCAGCAAGTGCTCGATACTCGGCTTCGGTCGAGGAGCGAGCAACAGACTTTTGTTTCTTAGATGACCATGAGATAGGGTTAGACCCTAGAAATACAATGTAGGCACTGGTGGAAGTTCGGTCATCAGTGTCGCCGGTCCAATCGGCATCAGTGAAGCAGTGAAGCGATGAGGATGGACTAGAGGTGAGGGTGACCCCAACGTTCCTTGTACCGTTCAAGTACCGCAGTAGACGTTTGACAGCACCCCAGTGAGTGGTAGTGGGTGCATGCATGAATTGCGACAATTTGTGCACGGCAAAGGCAATGTCTGGCCTGGTGAGTTGTAAATATTGAAGGGAACCAAGGACCTGACGATATTGGGTGGCATCTGCAGGCGAGGACCCATCCGAGATAGACAGGCGAGCAGAGGTCGGTAGCGGGGTGCGAACAGGTTTCGAAGTAAGCATGTTGTACCGGGCGAGCAGGTCAGTGATGTACTTGCGTTGGGAGAGGAAGCATGAGTTTCTAGATCTGAGAACTTCCACTCCCAAGAAGTAAGATAGAGGGCCAAGGTTTTTGACCGAGAACTTGGCACTGAGGTCGGCAGCCACACGGGCGAGCATAGGTGTGGAGTTGCCGGTTAGGATGAGGTCGTCAACATAGACGAGAAAGTAGGCGACCACCCCAGAGTTGTTGTAGACGAACAGTGATTCATCAGAGTGAGTGGGGGTAAAACCAATTTCTCCAAGAAAGGAGCGAAGAGCATGGTACCACGTGCGAGGAGCTTGTTTCAAGCCATATATGGATTTGTGTAATTTGCAAACATAAGATGGAAAAGTCTTATCTGCAAAGCCAGGTGGTTGTGCCATGAAAACTGTGTCGGAGAGTGTGCCATGAAGAAAGGCATTGTTGACGTCGAACTGTTGGAGTGGCCAGTGCTGAGTGACAGCAATGCTGAGGACTGCTCGTACAGTGGCCGGCTTGACGACCGGGCTGAAAGTCTCAGTGAAGTCAACACCCGGTCGTTGGTGAAAACCTTTGGCAACCAGGCGAGCTTTGTACTTGTCAAGGGAGCCATCAGGTTTTCGTTTGATACGAAAGACCCACTTGGAGCCGACCACGTTTTGAGATGTATTGGGAGGAACTAAGTCCCAGGTGCCGTTTTGAAGAAGGGCATCAAATTCAGCCGATATGGCTGCTCGCCAGTTTTTATCTTTGAGTGCCTGCGATACACAACTCGGCTCAATGTCAGAGGCGATGACAGAAGTAAGTCCATACCTCGGGTTTGGCTTGAACACATTGTTTTGAGCTCGAGTTACCATGCGAGATGCAGGAGGTCGTAAGGGAGCATTGGTCGGCACAGGGATGTCAGGTATGATCGCAGCTGGCGGGGAGGCTGGTGGGGGTATAGGCTGTTGATCGACCAGTGTTGGTTGTTGGGGATTGGTAGGCATGAGATTATGGTCGAGGACAGCTGTGGCGAGGTGAGGGAGCACAGGTGCTATAAGAGTGGGCGAGGAGCTGGGTGGCGAGGAGGTGGATGTCGGCAGGGAGGATGATTGATTAGTGGGAGAAGGGTTTGAAAAAGGGAATGTATGTTCGACAAACTGAACATGACGCGAGGTGTAGATTCGGTTTGTGGAGCGATCAAGGCAGATATAAGCACTTTGTGTGGGCGAGTACCCAACAAAGATGCATGGAGTAGAGCGAGGATCAAGTTTGTGAGTGGTGTAGGGGCGTAGTAGAGGATAGCAGAGGCAGCCAAAGATACGGAGTTTGGTTAGGTTAGGGGGGCGAGTAGTGAGTTTCTCAAAGGAGGATGTCATGTCGAGGTTGACTTTGGGAATGCGATTTATGATATAGGCTGCTGTGCAAACCGCATAGGGCCAGTAGGTGAGAGGCATGGAGGGTTTTCCATACATGCTTTCAAGCATCGACCAGGCTTCGCAGGAGGTTTTAGTCGATGCCACGAAGGGAATAAGTTCCGGGGACATAGATCCAACCATGGCGGAGAAAATGAGGTTGTCCTGACATACCCATAAGTCGTGTGCAGGGTTTTGAATGGTGGTGGTGGTGTCGCCAGCAGCTAGGATTGTGGGAGGTGGGCATGGATGTGTGCCCAAGACATAGCCAAAGAGGTTGTGTCCAGTGAGAAGAAGGCGAAGCTGGAATGACCAAGCACCATAGTTGGTGGAGGTAAGCTTCAAGGACATATTTGCAAGTCCTTTAAAAGTGATTGGCGCCGGCGACTGAGATGGAGCGGCCATTGTGTTGAGTAGAGCAGCGGAGAGAGGAGAGGGGCAGCACGAGCTGGGCGTCCTAAGACGAATGGCAGCGGTGGCGCGTCAGTGGTGAGGACGGCGGCGGCTGGTTATGGTGCAGTAGGCAGCAGCTGGGCTACAGTAGCGGCGGCGGCTAAGGTTTGTAGCGGCGGCGGTGGCGGCGGCTAGGGTTTGGATCAGGCGTGAGCCAAATGACTCGATGATACCATATAGAGAGTATAAAAGTGTGGGAAATATATTTTCTTGATTAGTTGTAGGAATGATTTACAATGGGTATTTATACAAGAGATATTTTAGGTCTAACCTAACCCTAATGGGCTTTATAGGAGAGCCCATAGGAAACTAAGATGTGCTTATACAATAAATAAGAATAAGAGTGTATTTACTAATATAGGTCCAATACTTTTAACATGACATATATCAATAAATCAGGTAGTAAACACAAAAATTTGTATGTAATATTGATCAATTTTAGGTTATAATTTGTTACTGCATGATCAAAATTATGTTACTACAAGACCAAAAGTGTATTACTACAAGTTCAAAAATATTTAGAACACTTATCTTTTTTTTTTTTTTGGCGAAATTACTAGAATATTTTTGCTACTAGATAACTAAAACTGTGTTACTACAACAAAAATATTCTAGACACTTAGTTTTTTGAGTGAATTTGTCAGAATATTTTTAGACATGCAGTAGTAAACTTTTGGTAACAATATTTTGATAATATAGTAATCCACCTGTTTACAACTTGCGAAATTTGAGCAACTTAGATCCGAACTTATGACCAGAATTTTTTTTAAATGAATTAAACATATTTAATGTGTAAAATATTTCATACAAGTGTTTCAATAAAAAAATATAAAGTGAAACATAAAACAATATGATCTCGTATTTTATTTTTTTGGCTTTATTCGTGTTGGTAAAATGAGAGGGAGCAATCGGTGGCGTGATTTTGGTAGTTGTTAGGCGCCGCAACCCACGCTTCAATTAACAACCACCACGATACTACGATTAATTAAAAACTAAATATTCATATTTATACAAAATATAAAATACTTATTATCAACTTTTCATATATACGGTTCAATACTTATTTTTTTACAAAATATAAATATATATTTTGATATGAAATAGTATTAGTGAAAATTTGGTGTTGTACGGTATGTATTTAAATTTTGGTACAATATACGTTATGCATTTTTGGTGTATCAAAAATTTTCTTTCAATATCAATATCTACTTTAGAAATATAAAAAATTTCAATACGATGTCGACATATTTTTTAGTACACCGGACTAAACAACCCCTATAAGGCTACAACCAACATGGTTGATAAATTAGTATTTTTCATAATCTATCAATATTTTTAAGTTTTACACTTGCTCATTGGTCTATTTTAGATTTATCTTACTAATTAATTGATAATTTTAATGCTACTCACAAATAAATTTATTATCCTTTTATTGTCATAATATGGTTATGCTAATGTAGACATATTTTAATAAATTAAAGCACTTAAAGGATATCTAACATACATATTAATTTGAATTTATTAGGCTTGTAATATTATTTAATATATGACGTTATGTGATCTAATTGAATCGTGCAACTAGATACAAAGGTGAAACATAACATTATTTTTAATTGAAATATGACGCTAACTTTAACTAAAATATAACACTAACTTTAAATAAAATGTATAACCTAATATAATACACCAATATATCTATGTATATCAAGTTGAGCTAATTAAGTTATAATATATCTATGTAAATTAGACCAACTCCGACCATTATACAATCCCTCCGTTTCATAATAAATTGAGTTTTTTTTTTTTTTTTTGAAATTAAAAAGAGGTATATATTGACAAAGTAGTATGTAGTATTAAATTTAATTAGTTGATAATTATTAGCTCATCTATAATGGTGTAGCAAAAAATATTATACCAATTTGTAATGGAAAATATCTCTGCATTTAAAACACTAGTAGGGCACCCGTGCTAGCGCACAGCTTGATATGTTAAAAAAATGTCACGATATTTTAAAATTTGAATATTATTTATAATGTGTATTAATTTTATAGTAATACCACTACCTTATATTAATATATATATATTAATTATCATAAGTAAAAAATTAATTATTGCTTACTAATATTTATAATACTAAATCGAATTTATAAAAATAATAAAATAAACATTGATAAGTTGTACGTAAGTTGCTAAATTATTAATCTTAAACTTTTGTTACATTGATGTCTTATACTATATAAATTTAAACTTAGCATACAAAAAAACAAAATTAATATGTAATTAATAATTAAATATATGTATATTTATGATACAACAAAATTGTTAAATCACTATAAAATGTTAAAGATATTACACAATTAAATAATGAAATAATCTAAAATTAACACTCTGTAATAATGACTTTATAATAAATAAGTAACTTAAAACTTATCAAACTTAAATATCAAATTATTATAAAATCATACATTTCTAAAAACTTCATTGAACACTACGTTCTTTGTGATATTACAATCATGATTGATGTCATGACATAATAGGGTCTTCAAACCACGATGATTGGTTATTCTAGGTACACTACTACATATTTGGCCTTGGAGAGCTTTTAGAAGAGCTCTCCAAGTGGGAGCTGTCCAAGCTAAATTGCACTTGGAGAGCCCTTTATATAATTGACCATGACTAAATACAAGTTTTTTTTTTTTTTTTTAAAAACACCTACATTAGAAAATCATTGCCCCTGGCTTTTATTAATAGTCATAACATGACACAATCAACGGAAATTGTCTACGTTGAAACTTGAAAGACAATCATGGGTCAGAAGGTGTCAATGTAAGTCGCGATATCAATACCATTTGTCCTCAACTATTTCTAGTTAGAATCTTAGCTTCAAGAACTTTATCATCCAACCTGGTTATAACCAACCTAACAATAGAAAAACAATATTATAGATAAAAAAATTGCAAAATTTTAAATGATAGAAAATAAAAAAATAAATAAAGAAAAAGTTACTAAAAAAATGACACAAACCTGGTTCCATTGCATAAGCCATTCGAGTGACCTATATTTCTTAATAACATTACCGGCGTTCCAACTTTCAAATTCAATTCATGATCCGTACACCAGAACACTTCAAATTATTAAAAAATTCAGGAGTATGGACATTAGCCAAATTATCAACATTCAAATCAGATCTGTAAGGACTGACATAGCTCAAATAAGTACACGATTCATTTTCAAACCGAATAATGTGCTCATTTATTGACCTAACAACATCCAACGTGGGCGGCGCAAGAATAGCTCTACTTTGTCAATAGTATTGATCATCCATCATGTTCTTAAAATCAGGATAAATGCTATCAACAATAGTAGAAATCGAATCATCACCACACTTTACGAAATTTGTACATCACATCCGTACTTAGCTTCTTTTCCTATAGTACCATCTCCAATAGATGTTATTCATTCAGAAAAAGAATTTAATTCATGTAGAAATTCATCAGATCTCAGGTTTTGAAGCCTCATGTTCTTAGTGAGTTTTAGAAGAGTACAATCATTCCATAAATTAGATGAATTGATAATAGCGTGAACGATATCCTGCCTAGTTCCTTTCGAAATAACGGGTAATATCTAACGAAAATCACCTCCAAGTACAACAGTCTTATCGCCAAAAGGGAGAAAATTTCATTTTACGTCTTGTAACTTAGACCTAATCCAATTTATATCCTTTAAGTTTTTACTTTTTCGATTTACATCCTTTTTGGTCCAATTTACGTCCTTTCCGCCGGAAAATTTTAAAACTCACCGGAATGTGAGGAATAAATTGGGATTCCGGCCAAATAGTCCAATTTACGTCCTTTAAGTTTGAAAATTAAAATTTAATAATTAAAATTTTTAAAAAAAATACCATTAAAGATTTAAAAAATCTAAAAGCATCATTAAAAATCCAAAAATCTCCTTAAAATTAAAAAATATAAGATGTGTAAAATAAAATTCAAAATATATCACTAAAATATCGAAAATTAAATATCATTACAAATTATAAAATGTGTAAATAAAAAAAATTCTAAAATTTTGAAAATACAAAAAAAAAAGCTACAATTTAAACAATGGAAAATGTGTAATTTAAAAATGAAGAAATTCAAAATCTCATTAAAATTTCTAAAAACTCTAAAAATCTCATTAAAGTAAAGGTGTAATGAGTGGGAGAGTTGAGGGGTAATTTTGTAAACTTTTATGAATAAAGTAAAGTGAATGATTGGATTGAGGGTAAAAGTAATGGCATTTTGTGTAAATATGTGAATATTGTGAGGGTGGGGTTTATGAAAAAGTTTCCTTTTTGGGTAGTGCAAACAATTGTGGGACGGACGAATAAGGAAAGAGTGCAAACAATTGTGGGACAGAGGGAGTATTAACATTTCATTAAAAATCAGATTCAGACTCGTTTGCCATTAATAATTTTTGGGTCCCACGAGATTTTCCAACTTACCGTCGAGGGTTGAGTGGAAGTTCCACACCTTGATCGATTTTGGAACCGTCCTAAATTCATTTTCACGATATTTTTAAAATTGTGGAATTTTTTATTTTAAACATTTTTAAAATTTTAATTTATAGTGTTATTTTTATTTTTATGAGTTTTTAGATTTTTTTTTTTTTACATATTTCAGATTTTTTGAATTATAGAAATTATAGATTTTTTTTTTTATGAGTTTTTAGAAAAAAATTTTTTTACACATTTTCATATTTTTTGAATTGTAGAATTTATAATTTTTTTTTTAGATTTATTTCACACAATTTATAAGTTTTTAATGATATTTTTTAATTTTTAATGATATTTTCAGAAATTTTATTTTTTAATTTTTGAACATAAAGGATGTAAATTGGACTATTTGACTGGATTTTCAATTTTCCGGTGGAAATGACGTAAATTGGATAGAAAAGGATGTAAATTGGACACCCTAGGATGTAAATTGAAAATGTGAAAACTTAAAGGATATATTCTGGATTAGGCCTAAGTTACAGGACGTAAAATGAAATTTTCTCGCCAAAAGGCAGTTCAGATGACAAAGGATCTGTGAGCTGCAAAATATCCTTCAAAGTGGTATCAAGAGTCTTAATACAATATCTTTTAACCATTGGCGCTTCATCCCATATTATAAGATCACATTTAATCAAGAGCTCATGAAGAGGACTTCCTTGAAGAATATTGCATGTAGAATCTTCAGTAATATCAATTGGAATAAAAATTTGGAATGAGTAGTATGTCCAACTTGAAGAAGGAGTGAAGTTATACCACTCGAGGCTACATGGATTGCAATCTTGCCCTTAGACCTCAAACATGCTGACAAAGTCTTCCATATGAAAGTTTTGCCTGTTACACCATATCCATAAAAAAAAAACACACCACCCTTACCGGATTGAATGGATGTAATTATTATATTGTACACACCACGTTGTTCATCACTAAGTTTGCTAATTAAATCCTCATACTTTAACTTCAAAGCAGACATGTTGTACGTAAAATCATTCAAAATCAATCTATTTCTAAACGAAAAGTTCAGATCATGCTTAACCACCGACATTCCTTCAAAATCTTGCAAAGACTTACCAAGATTTCGCAACATATTATCATTTTTTATTAAACCTGATGTTAGTGCGTAACAAATAAAGATTCCAACGAACCTAACGCACGGTCAAATATGTTGAAAAATGTCATAACATTTTAAATTTTAATTATTATTTATAATGTATTTATTTTATAATATCACTAACTTAATTTTTTTTAATCTATATTAATATTTATTATCATAACTATAACATAATTTATTTTTTACTATACTACATCAAATTTTAAAAAATACGGAGTTATAATATTTAAAATTTTAAGATTTTGCAAATATACTTTTTAGATTAAATTATTTTGGCTTAAAAAGTCAGTTAAATTGATAGATTATACTCTCACCATCCCGTAATTCCTTGCACATTTTTTTATATTGGAACATCTCAAGATTATTTTCATACTTTTAATATGGAAATAATCCACAAAATTAATACCGTCACAATATCATTTAATTTTAAAATTGACACTCATTTAATACCCACAAATTCCCATGCATACACCTCACTAAATCATATTTACACCTTAGTAAATCACCAAAAATATCATTTCTCATAATTACTTGCGCACTTTTTTTATTGGGACGTCTCAAGATTATTTCCATACTTTCAATATGAAAATAACCTACAAAATTAATACATTTACTAACATAATTTTATTTTAAAAATTGTCACTCATTTTGAACCCACATATCACCATACATCTCACTAAATTACATTTACACCTAATTAAGTAAATCACTCAAAAAATTCCTCATTTATTTGATCCCACAACCTGTTAAATTTAATTTTATTAAAAAGTAAGTCAGTATGCAAGTCATCACGGAACGGAGGAAGTATATAACTATAGATTTAATATTTATAATAAATTAACGTATAAGTATATAAAATTAATGTCTAATATATTGACATGTAAGTATATTTATTATATGACAAAATCATTAAATCATTATAAAATGTTAAACAGTAACATAATAATTCAATAAGAAATAAATTACATTGGTATTTAAATAATGTAATAATTTAATATCAACAATAGTATAATGAAAAATTAAATCGTGAAAATTATTGTGAAACTTAAATATTACTAAATTATTATAAAATCACACATACCTAAAAACTTAACGAAACACTATATTTTTTTATTATATTACAATCACGATTGTTGTCACGACATAATAAGATTTTTAAACCATGATCTTTCTTTTTTTACCGGGTCGGGATACAGTTACATAAAATTGACTATGATTAAATACAAGCTTCTAAAAAAATCACCTACATAAGATAATCATTGCCCCTGGATTTTATTAATAGACATATCATATGAGTCATATGACACAATCAATGAAAATAGTATACGTTGAAACTTGAAAGACGGTATAAAATTAGAAGGAGTTGATGTTAGTCTCGATATCAATGTTAATTGTCCAACACTACTTCTAGTTATAACCTTAACTTCAAGAACCTCATTACTCAACCCGATTATAACCAACCTACACATAGAACAAAATATTATATTATGAATTAAATTTATAGATAAAATAAATGCAAAATTTTAAACGCTAGGAAAAATTTTTAAAATATATATATATATATGACATAAACTTGGTTTCATTGCACAAGCCCCTTGAATGATATATATTTCTCAATAATATCACAAGTGTTCCAACTTTCAAATTCAGTTCATGATACTTACACACGAATACTTCAAACTATTCAAAATTCAAGAGTATAGACATTAGACAAAATATCAACATTCGAATCAGATTTGCAAGGACTGTTAGAGCTCAAATAAGTATGTGACTCGTTTTCATTTAAATGAACCATGTTCAAATTTATTGACCATACAATATGTAATATAGGTGCAAGAATAGCTCTACTCTGTAAATAATCATGATCATCCATCATATTCAAAAAATTAGGATAAATGTTACTCCCTCCGTCCGCCTATAAGTTTTCCATTTTACCATTTTGGTCCGTCCGCCTATAAGCTTCTCATACCTTTTTTGGTAAGTACTTTTTCTTACACTCCACTTTATATCTTACTTTTTTCCTCTATCTCTCTCCTCTCTTAATCACATCACTTGTACTATATCTATTATTTAATCACTTTTCTTAATCTTTGTGCCAAAAAGTAACGTGAAGCTTATAAGCGGACGGAGGGAGTATTAACATAGTAGCAATCAGATCATAACCACCTTTCAACAAAATATTCTCAGGAATTTTTACATCACGCTCATACTCAATTTATTATCATATATACTACCATCTTCAATAGATCATGTTTTCCATTCAAAATAATTTTTAAGTTCATGAAAAATTTCATCAGCTCAAAAGTTGTACAACCTCACGTTCCTTGTAAGTTTCAAGAGAGTATAATCATTCCAAAAATTATGGCGTGAACGATATTCTGCTTAATTTCTTTTGGAATAAAGGATAATATCTGACGAAAATCACCTCCAAACACAATAGTCTTACCACCAAAAGGCAATTCAGATGACAATGAATTTGTGAGCTGCATAATATCATTCAAAGCGGTATTGTAAAGCCTCAATACAATATATGTTCACCATTGGAGCTTAGAGCTTACTCTTATATTATAAGATTATATTTAATTAAGAGCTCGGCAAGAGGAGTTCCCTAATGAATATTACATTTAAAATCTTCAGAAGTATTAATTGGAATGTCAAATCTGTAATGAGCACTATGTACACCGAAGAGGAGTGAAGATATACAACATGTTGTTACATTAATTATAATCTTATTTTGACCTCAAACATGCAACCAAAGTCTTCCATATAAAAGTTTTTCTTGTTCCACCATATTCATAAATAAAAACACATCACTCTCATTAGACTGAATGGACCTAATAACTATTATATTATGCACACCATGTTGTTCGTCACTAAATTTGCTAATTAAATGTTCATACTCTAATTAACTTCAACTTTGATCTATTCTAAGCAAACTCATTCATAATTCATCTATTTCTAAAAAAAAAGTTTGGATTGTAGTTTTCCATATATAAGCATATATATGCCTTCAAAATCTTGCAAAAACTTACCAAGATCACGGGACATACTATCAATTTCTATCAAATAACAACTCTTGATTTCATCATTAGTCATCCCTGATTCTACATGAATTTAAAATAAAAAAGTAATAATCCATATGTCCCTTATTAGATTGCCCCTTTGAGTTTGGCTCAAAAAAGTTATTTATTAGTATTATAAGAGGAAAAACAACTTTTTGTTGAGTATGTATTAGTCAATTAAGGAGAGTATAGTTGTAAAAAAAAATGATGATTTTAAGTGAAAAAAGTAATGACATTTGATGTAATTTTGAGATATCTGAAGAAGATAATTGAAAATAATAAAATAATTTTATTATTATTTTAGGAAGGGGCAATCTAATAAATGAAAAGAGAGAAATCTAATTAGGGTGGAATGAAGCATTAGTTAATTATGTTAAAATATTTAAAAATATGATTTTTTTCATAAGTAAATGAGTGATAAATTTATACAATATAGTTGATATTAATTTTAAACTGACATCTACACTTAATATGAGATATACAAGCATATAATAAACCATATATTAAAGTTTATGTAGTCCAATAAGTTGGACTCTTTTTAGTTTTGGTCCAGACGTTTTACACATTTTGAATTCGATTAAATAACTTTGTTAAAAAAAAATTAATTGGTCCATCAACCTGCTATTGCAGGTTACCTATCATATCAATATACATGTGGCATTCTATTTGACTATCCTTGTACATTATATATTTTTTTCTAATTGGAGAGCTAATTGTTTTTTCAAATAATTAATTAGTTAAGTTAAAAAGTATTTTAAATATTATTTACAATTTATTTTTATATTATCTACTATTTTAATTAATATTCATATTTTTCTGAATTAATAAATATAAATAAGTCTTTAACTAATATGAAAAAAATACAATTAGAAAAGAAAATGTCACAAGTTACAAAAAATGAAAGAAAAAAAATTCACATATATTGACTTGATATGTGACTTGAGATAGCAGGATGGTGGACCAATTTTAAAATTTAGACAAAGTCGTTATTGGATGAATTTAAAAAACTATTGCAAATTACATTGAAAAATTTAAACAAAGTTATTGGATCGAATTTAAAAACTATAATGCATCTGAAATAAAATAAAAAGAGTGCAATTTATGGGATTGAAAAAACTTCAGTCCCTATTATTTATCATATATTTCATTTATTGGTTTTCATACATTATGATAACATAATTCAATGCAGATCGTAAAAAAATGTCATACTCTGTTCGAAGCCACTACTATTTCCGTATTTCAGATTATTTGATTGACGGGGTCTGACATCTACATGAAGCATTTATGCGAGCTTTTCAATTTATGGTGGATGACATTTTGGAATATACGTATGGATTGGACAGTGATCTTCGAGTTTTTTCGAAAGCATTGCATGAAAACGTCACGACGAAATTATCATATGACAAAATTCATCTGCATTATCTAGTGGTTAATTGGGGTGTCTGGTTATGGGCATGTTACATTCCTCCGCGCCGATGATGGTCCTTTAGAGAGAAATTCATGGAAAACTTCTAACCTAGGATAAAGTATTGCAAACAGGTTTTTCTGGTCCTAATATATGTGCGTTTTGTAGGGCACATGAGACTATGGATCATTTATTTGGTGCTTGTCCTTATTTCTTGTTTACTGCCTCTAAAATCCGGGATTTATTTTAGTTTGGCATGCTCGGAATGATGAGGTATTTGACAATGCGAGAGGGTTACCGGAGACAATTGCAACGTCGACCTAGGTCTTAATGTTTGAGGTTATTGGTTCTGATATGGGTCATCTGTTTAATTCGACGGACAATTTACGCATTATAAATGTATTCAACCATGAGGGGCGGTCGGGCTGTGCTTCAGCTATTATCCCGGTCCGGTGACTGTGCCTGCTTGTGGGGTTGTGAAAATTAACATGGATGGCGTGGTGGAAGGGGCGTCGGATCCCATGGATGGTGGTGGAGTCTCAAGAAATCGTGTAGGAGTCTTTATTGGTGGGTTTGCTACTCGATTGGGGTTTGGTTATGCGTATAAGCCATACAAGTTTACGACATTACATGCTATCAAGGTGACATTTAAAATAGGGTGGCAAAACTTTTGGATTGAATCTGCTTTGACGTATGTGGTAAACGTGCTCTCTGCGCTCCCAGCGGACATCTCATGGAGATTTCATGTGCAATGTCAGCATGTACTAAGAATGAAGCAGGATATGATTTGGAGGGTTTCACATGTGTATAGGGAAGGTAATTCTACGGCGGATATATTAACGCAAGTAGCATCGCAATAAGCCTCCAAAATTTCTTGCGAATTTATTAGCAAACGATATTCATTGTGATTTCTTTTCAATTTACTTAAATATATTTATAGGGGCTCCATTTTTTTTTTAATTAGAGGTTTTGTCCCTAAGTTGAGTTTTCTTCTGTTAAGTTTTTTAATGAGTCTCCGACCTCTCGAACGATTTGTGTTTATATGGTTTCTAGTTTTTGTTTATATATATAAAGGGTTTTTTTAGTCCTTTAACTTTACCACATTTTGATTTTAATCCTATTAACTTCTAAATTTTGATTTATGTGAAGTAATTAAACTTTTTTAGCTTTTTTGTCTTGTAACCTGTTATAGCAGGTAAAAGTAATTTGATATAAATAAATATATACTTAATGAATTTGAAAAATATATAATTTTTTTTTTAAATAAAGCATATATATATATATATATATATAGAGGAAATGAAAAAAATGTCAAATAAAAAAAATATATATATTAACATTAATATATAAAATTATATAGAATAATAAAGAATTATTAGCATGTATTAGTACTTATTATAAAATTGACCATTTAATTAAATAATTAATTATTAAAAAATAAAAATTAATATACAATTTTTTTTTATTCGATCATTTTGTACAAAATATAATTTTTTTATATAAAATTGTCAAATAAAATAAAAATGTGTGTTAATAAATAATAATAAAAATTATAAATCAATAATTAATAGGCTATTGTGGTTAATTTATGATGAAACTACACTCATGAATTCAATTTACTGGTGGAGGAAAACGATAAATTAACATGAAAATCAACTATTATAAACTATCACAAATTGCGCTCTTAATGTATATGTAACTATTGTAAAATGATATTAATATACAATGGAGGAAAATCTATATAAAAATCAATTAACAGGAAAACATGATTGCTTAGAATGAGGCATTGAACATGTGAATAAAATTGAAAACTCATACTGCAATTAAAAAAAAAAAAATATCGTTGTTCAACCACAAAAATTTAAGCAGATGGCCAAAATTTCAATGCTATAAATTGACTGAATTGGAAAAAAACTAATATTGACTAAAAAATTTAATTGTACTAAAATGGTTAAAACTAACAATAATTAACTAAAATATTGACAAAAAAAAAAACATTGACTAAAATTTTAAATTATTAATAAAATGGTTAAAATAGTTTAACTATATAAGATGATAAAAATTACTTGACTACTTTTTTAAATTGAAATAAATTCACATATCTGAAAATTAATAAAAATGATTAAAATTATAATCCAACAAACTTGAATTCCACAATAGACCATAAACATACAATAAGAACTTTAAAAATATTATATTGAATAATTAAATCTCATCAATAATTGCGAATATCATTAATAAATGCGAGAATATTTGGGAGTACAATTAGTACTAATATTTAAGGATTGGTTACAAAATAATTTAATTAAGAAGAATTAAGATTGACTACAATTTTAAATTAGTACTAAGATGGTTAAAATAGTTTAACTAAGATGATAAACATTAATTGACTATTTAAAAAAAAAAAATTAATTTTACATATCTTCAAATTAATAAAAAAAAATTAAAATTTAACAAACTTAGATAACAATAAGCAACATAAAAAAAACTATACTATAAAAAAATAATTAAGAATTTAAATAAAAATAGAATTAATTGATAAATATAAATATTGGATTTTTTTAAGGGTAATATAAATATTAATTTAAATTTGAAATTATATTAAAAATTTTATTAAATTGATCTTATCAACCATTAATTAAAACTCATCAATAATTGTGGATATAATTAATAAATTAAATCTAAAAGTATTTGATGGTAAAATTAGAAATATTTAAAGAACAGTTACAAATTAATTGAATTGGAAAAAACTAACATTGACTGAAGTTTTAAATTATATATTTTTAAAATAATAAATTTATTATATAATTATTTTAAATTTCAAATTAAATGATGATATTAATTTAATTTTAAATTGAGTTTAGTTATGAAAATTATATAAATATATATAGTATCTTGAAATTATTAATTGTAGTCTTGATATAAAAATGAAGGTTAGTAACAATGACATCATAAAAAATGAATTGATATAAAATAAGTCAATTAATAAATAAAATTAATTGATATAATCATAATAAATTAACTAATCACTTTGATCTTTATGCCTAATCTAAAATGAATTGATATAATTATAATAAATTAATTAAATCACGGATTTTAGGACAAAATTACATTAAAAAAAAGGATCAACTAAATGTTACTTCAACTTTGACTATTCATAATCAATAAGTAAATTTGAGGTCTGAAACTTTAGGCCAAAAATATTTAATAAAAATAGGATAATTACATACTATTAGTTAAACACATGCCTAAATTTCATACACAAATTAAATGTTAATTAAACACGCCACTTCCACTATCTATCTCACACTACATTTTTAAATTTTTATATTAATATTAATTGTAAACTACACTTTAATTTTTTTCATATGATATTTATAATGTACACTATGGTAAAATATAATAAAATACTTGTTTTAAAAGAAATTCTTAAAATACAAATTCATTAATTTTATCATATAAAGGATTTTAAAAAATTAAAGTATACGGGAATGCAAAAATTATTTTAGAACACAAATTAAATATGATATCAATCATATAATGCATTTTATAATATTGCAAAAAATATTTATTATGTATTAAAACAATCGATGTATTATATGAACTAAAAAAAAATATAAATAGTATATATACAAAATTTAATGAGCAATGAGATATTTTGACTGAATATCTTCGAATGAATAATGTACAAAAACTATAATAGAGAATACATAAGAATCGTAAAAATTAGAGAAAATTATCATAAATTAAATAAAACTCGCAACTAAAATATAGACGGATCAAATTAGATGAAATATTGAAAAATAACAACATACATATAGAAGTTGCATCGCGAATTGAAAAATAAAAATGAACATACAGTGGAATCAACAATATTCAAAATATAATTACTCGAAAGAAATTGAATTAAAATACATTTTAAACATCAATGTTAAGATAAAAAAATAAATTCACTATCTATTACAATTGGAGAGATCAAACATCAATGTTAAGATAAAAAAGTGAAGAACGATAAATCTCTTCAACAAAGATATGTTAAAAAATACTAACTAATCTAAATGAATGATACACCTCTTCAACAAAGATATATGGAGAATTCATAAACAAAGATAGATATCTTGATGACATGGCCGAAACAAAAATCTTCAACAATTCTTTAGATCTTGATGAATACAAATGAAAATATACAACAAACCTTCAAATCTATACAAAAATCTTCAAATACAATTTTAACTATTATGCATATCTACATCTTAGAATAATAAATTTAAAATTTACAAAAAAGTAATTCGAACTCCATAAGAATCGAATAGAAAATAGAGAAGTGTGGTGATGAAAATGAACAATGCAATGATAGGTATAAATAGCCTACGAAAAATAACCGTTCCTATAATTATGCTTTTGATCCTAAGGTCTAGATTTCATCAAAAAAAAATAAACGGTCAATATGAAGTAGGATAAAATGATGAATTTAATGATAATTAGAGTTGTCAAACCTACCATTATTAGCAAAAACAAAATTGAACGGTTCAGATGAAGTAGAGAAGATTAGATCAACGATTCACAAACTTTCCCGCCGAAATTAAAAATGGAAATTGTAGGTGTATTATATTAGTATAGATGCCAAAAGTCAAGACTCAAATCAAGAAGAAATACAAGTTTCAAATTTCCCCTCGCTCCATGCACTCGAATTCAATAAAAAAAAGGGTGGGGGCTAATAACACCCCATAAAATGTTATACACACCCCAACTGTTAAACACACCCCATTAAAATTTAAAATTCACTTTTTATTACTATACACACCCCAATTATTTTCTATTTACCCTTCAACCCTCCTAACTAATAAAAATTAACTAACTCTTTAAAAACATATAAAATTTATAATTTAATTAACAAAAAAAATCAATAATACAATAAAATGACGTGTAAACGTTGAAAATATTTTAAAAAATCAGCTAAATTTTAAAAATCATTTAAAAATGGAACAATCAATTAAAAAATTAAGAAAATAAAAAAAATAAAAAAATAATAATTAAATCTAAATTAAATCTGAAAAATAAATCAAATAACATAAAGAATTAATGATTAACGATTATTTTATTTTTTTTAAATAAAGAAAAATCAACTCAAAATTTAATTAAAAATAAAATAAAGCTAAATAAAATTTCAACTAAATTTAAAAAAATAATTTAATCAATTATATTTATAATTAATTTAATTAATTCTTAAGATTTAGGAGATTTTTAATTTTTTAGATTTTATTTATCATTATTCGAATTCTTAATTTTAATTGATTTTTTAATTAATTATATTTTACGATTTATTAAAAAAATTACGAACTTTTTTATTTTTTATTGATTTTTGAATTTATTTTTTTATTTTTAAAAAATATTTAAAATTTTCAGATTATTTTTTAAAAAATATTTGATTTATTTAAATTAAATATTTTTTAAGATTTTATTAATCTTTTAAAATACTTTTCAGATTTTAATTACATTTTTTAAGATTTTTTCAAAAAAATTGTCTTTAATTTGAATATGGGTTACTTAGTCATTTTACAATTATCTATTTTTATTTTTAAAATGATGGGGTGTGTATAACATGTTTTGGGGTGTTAGTAGCCGGTACCCTAAAAAAAATTGGGTCGCGTCTGTTAACATGAAAAAGTGCTAGTATACTTATTGAAAGGTGCGTATTGTTTTATTGAAAAATGAATGTAAATTTACTAAAACGTGCACTTAGTATTACACTAAAAGTGCTAGCTAGTACTACTTACTGAAAATTGTATGTAGTTACTTTTTACTAAAAAAAAAATGTATGTTCTATTTAATAAATTGTATTGTACTATTTAATAAAAAGTATTGAAAGAAAAATGCATGTAGTATTCTTTTACTGAAAAATGTATATGTACCACCTACTAAATAGTGGATGCACCTACATACTCCCATTTTGCGAATCATGGATTCATGGACTTCTCGCTTAAGAAAGATTAGACATTATTCCATCTACTGCCATACTTAGTAAGCAATTGAATTTTTGTGGGTACGTATATAAAGAAAGGTTTGTGTCCCTTTAACCGATTTGAGTGCATGAGTGCACTCAAGCTAGTAACAACTCTTAGTTAACATACCCAATAAAAAAAAGTGAACAAAGACACAAAAATTAAAACCCTAACCTTCACACCAAAACAAAGAGAGATCCAATTCTAACAAGATAAAGTGGGATAGCTCAAGTGGTTAGAGCACTACTACCTAGGCCTTAGGTCTTGGGTTCGAGTTAGGGGGAAAAATGGATGGGTATTTAACTTCAAAAAAAAATATATATATAATAACCACAAGCACCAAATCAAGAATGCGATAGCGAAACATATATAAATACACACGATATTAATATCTTAAAAAAAAGTATTGACGTTGCGGTCGACATATATAGTTATATTTGACTGGGTTGTAAATTTGTAATATTAGTATTAGCTGTATATATAATGATATTTTTCAGACAACACAACCGAATTCATGCATCTTGTTGTATAATTGGCAAACTTAAAGTTAATCATAGCGTAGAAGTTAAGACAAATTATAAGGATATATAGCTATAAGTTAAATATATTAAATCAAATCAATGTTTACCTAACCCAAATAAGAAAGTTTAAATTTCAAAGAAGTTGTTTCAATATGATAAGACATCACTTTTCTTGCTTGCTTTTGCATAATAAACTCTAATTATTAAATACCTGTAATAAAAATTCCGATATTTTTAAGAAGGCTAATTTTTTAGGTTAATAAAGGCGGCTCACGGTCACGGATTGTCATGCTTAATGTCACAAGATTATTTTCTGCCTAAGAATTTTCGCCTTGCGCGCCACTGATCACGCACAATCAGTCAGTCCACAATCTCACCGACACTCGTGTTTAATTATCAGAGTATGTTTAATTCGATTTATGCAAGCAAGTATGTAAATCACGCAGCGGAATTAAACCATACAACACACACAACACATACGAGAACTCATTTCCCAACCTTTGAATTAACTCACAAATTACAAAGGAATGCCAAGGCTTGCACACACGAATCTGTGCAACTCAGGGCCTAATTACAATATATGTAATATGATGTTTTCTGCCCCAAAACTTCCTTGCAACTCTGCTTGCCAACCGCCTAGCAACATCCAAATCCGTTTACTACACTGAGTAAGCTGCCTAGGACGAGTTAGACGCACACTGTCCGACCAAGTGCCTCAACTGCCGCCTAGACGCGCACCGTCCAGCCGCTCGGCCAGCACTAGGCCACATCGCCTAGCACTTGGCCGACCACCAACTGCCTTTAGCACTAATTTCGTCCGCCCCAAGATTAGTCCAGTGCATCCGGACTAAGTGTAGCCGCATGCCACACCAAAACCAGCCAAACCGTCCACTGCCGAGAACGTCTTGACACCATCCAGCCGAGACGCCCCATGAACTAGGCACGTCTCGGCAGCCAACATCTAAGGGGCTAACACTTAACTAAGCGACCAAGTCAACAATTTACATAGTATATTAAGCTTTTTGGAGTGGAATCAGTCTTCAGTGCATCCAATACGCCATTACGGTATAAATGATACACAACTGAGATGTTTAGTAAAATAATAAACTTGTTCACTAAAAATAAACTAATACTCCGCAGTAGTTTCTCCGTCCATTAAAATTGTGTTCATTTATTTATTTGTATGTCCACTAAAAATGTGTTTATTTCCTTTTATGTAAATCATTATTTTATCTTTATCTTACAACAATTCCACAACACCTTTGTTTTATCTATTTTTTTTTTAAACTTGTGTCAAAATATGTAAACACACTTTTCATGAACATAAGAGTACTCTTCAAAAATACAAACTAATTTTACAGTGAAATAAAGAATTTGAGTGTTTTAGGCGCTGCCTTTTAATTAATTAAATAATTATTGGACTGACCCAATTAAATATGTGCCCATTATATATCCCAAATCTCAGTTGGTAATTGGACTCTCCAAATTACTCTGACCCAACCAATACATAAACCCTAAGAAGAAGGGCAGAAAGTCAGAAACCTCCATAGCACATCTCCTTACATAAGCGGCGACACGAGCATGGTGACGACAGTAGCACCGCGAGCATGGCGACGGCTTGGAGTGGTGACGGGCCATTCATCAATTTTTAATTCAACCCTAATCCATAACTTTATTTTGTAAAGAAAAAAAATGATCATAATTTGTTATCCTTGAGTGAAGCTAGTATTAGGGATATTGTGTATTACAGATAAATTAAGATCCGTTTGGATGGAGGGATTTCAAATCCATCGTTCAAATCCACTCTCCTTGTTTGGATTAAAAATTAAATGAATGGATTTAAAATCCTAAACATATTTTTTTAGTTAAAATTGAAAGGATTTTAAATTCTCTCTAAAACCATGTCATTTGAAATCCATCTATTTTCAAAACCTTTCATTTGAAATACCTCCTCAAATCAAATCCCTCCATCCAAACACAACCTAAGGTTTATTGTTTCCTTGCATATCTTGGCCCATATTGTTTAGTTAACCTAAAGCTGTGTCTATAGTTAACCTAAAAGCCCATGTCTATAGTTAACCTAATAGCCCATGATGTAATCTATATATACTCGTTCTCATTGTTAATAATATAATCACTTCAATTAATCTATTCCATTCATCTCAACATGGTATCAAGAGCTTCTCCAGGCTAACGCCTCTTTTCAATCCTCACAATCACACCTCCATCTACGAGATTCAGAAATATTTTCCCATCTCCTAAATCTTTTTTTTTTCTTCTACAGGCTAACACCTCTTTTTCGTTCCTCGCGATCACACCTCCATCTACGAGATTTAGGAATATTTTTCCATCTTCTAGATCCTATTTTTTTCTTCTACAGGCTAATGCCTCTTTTTCGATCCTCACGATCACACCTCCATCTCCGAGATTCAGGAATATTTTTCCATCTCCTAGATCCTATTTTTTTTTTCTTCTACAAGCTAACGCCTCACTACTACATATTTGGCCTTGGAGAGCTTTTAGAAGAGCTCTTCAAGTGGGAGCTGTCCAAGCTAAATTGCACTTGGAGAGCCCTTTAAGGGCTCTCCACTTGGACAGCTCCCACTTGGAGAGCTCTTCTAAAAGCTCTCCAAGGCCAAATATGTAGTAGTGCCTCTTTTTCGATCCTCACGATCACACCTCCATCTTCGAGATTCAGAAATATTTTTCCATCTCCTAGATCCTATTTTTTTTTTCTTCTACAGGCTAACGCCTCTTTTCGATCCTCACGATCACACCTCCATCTCCGAGATTCAGGAATATTTTCCTATCTCCTAGATCCTATTTTTTTTCTTCTACGTTTTCAAGATTAGGTCTATTTGATCTCTTCTTCTTCTTCAAAAAAAAAAAAAAAAATGCACACACACCCCTACATGCATCAACTCCTTCTGTTGTTCGCCTTTGATACTAAGGCTTATGCCTCGTTTATTTTTCTTTTCTGATCTCGGGATCACCAAAATACACCAAGATTTGGTTAACAATACTGCTACCAATTCATCTCCTCAAGTTGTTGCATACGCCCAAGAGGTTCGCTCTCTTCCGCAACAACTCATTAAGAACGAGACCACGTTCTTCTAAACCCAAGAAGATGAATCTTCTTCTTCTCCTCGAGTTGTTGCATACACCGAAGAGGTTCGCTCTCTTCTGCAACAACTCATCAAGAACGAGACCACGTTCTTCCAAACCCAAGAAGATGAATCTTTCTCTTCTCCTCAAGTTGTTGCCTATGCCTAAGAGGTTCGCTCTTTTCTGCAACAACTCATCAAAACGAGACCACGTTCTTCTAAACCCAAGAAGATGAATCTTCCTCTTCTCCTCAAGTTGTTGCATACACCCAAGAGGGTTCACTCTCTTCTGCAAATCCCACATAACCGCTTTGTTCGTTGGGCATCCTTCGTCTCGATTCTCACAGTGGATCATGTGTAGTCTGTTGATCCGGTCCTCGTCTTTAACCACTTGTGAACAAGATTGAAATCACCAATGGTGCTTCATCTTAAGGGGGTGTATTAGGAATATTGTGTATTAGAGATAAATTAGGGTTTATTGTTTCCTTGTATACCTTGGCCCATATTGTTTAGTTAACCTAAATCCCGTGTCTATAGTTAACCTAAAAGCATATGTCTATAGTTAACCTAATAGCCCATGATGTAATCTATATATACTCGTTCTCATTGTTAATAATATAATCACTTCAATTAATCTATTTCATTCATCTCAACAGCTAGTGTATATAATTTTAAGTTAATTACAGTGACGGAGCGACGTGGTGCCAGCGGGGGTAATGGGCCCCCCACTATTTTTTTTTATTTTTTTTATATATATTTTTGTATTATAACCACTATTTAGAAACTTTAAATACTTACATATCTCGAGGGCGCTTCGGCTGCAGCAGGAGACACATTTTCCCACAGATTATACCTTTTAACATTATCTTAATATTTTCGACATACTTTAGTAAAATGGTTTATAATAATTACTGAATAAAATTTTTGTTGCTTGTAAATATTTATAAAAATTAATTCTTTTAAGGAGAAAGTTAACTTTGTAAGATAAACATTTTGGAAAGAAGAGAAAATAAATAATTTTGGCCGAAGGTTTGAACCTAGGCTCTGATACCACCTGTAACGCCCCGAATCCGGAATGCAGCCTTTGAGGCTCAAACACTCTAAATTCGAGTCGCCACTTAGTAACTGAAAAACCGAACCTAAAAATTTCTTTAAAATATAATAACATTAGTGAATTGACAAGAGTTTTGCAGTGGAAATAATTTAAAGATAGCCATAATTTGCAATAGAAGCAGTGTGGGCCCATTTATTTTAAAAACTTAGAACATGATAAGCAATATTTGGTTTGAAGATACCTTACATAATGATCATCGAATTACTTTAGAAATGTTTGTCACTCGACATAATAATAAAGATCGTCTTTCATAACACATTTCATTTATCATCATATGTCTGAAATAGATGTAATATTATTGCATTTTAATATGGGGAAACTCCGTGTCGTCCCTGCTACAACGCCGGCCCCTCCAGCTCATAACCTGAAAATATTTTTTTTTTGGGTGTGAGATAAAAATCTCAGTGGATATCCTTGTACGCTGTTATACAGATTGGCAGTACGCCGAAATAATTATTATTAGTATTTTATCGTAAATAATTCTTAGTCATAGTACATTCACATTCATGTCATATAATAATAATTCCCATAATTTCCTTCATCATAGTGGGACGGCACTGATAACGATTTATCACGTGCAATCCCCACAATTCCTTTTATTTTACAATCATATTCTCATCTACTTTATCATAGGGGGCACAACACTAGCAACAACTTACTACGTGCAATCACCGTCATCTCATTTGACTAAAAAAGTCTCTTATAATAGTGGGACCACACTGACAACGACTTACCACGTGCAATCCCCATAAACACTTCCCACCTCCTCCGTGAGATCGAAATTCATATATCACATATCACAATGTCATAAAATAAGTATATCATAATTCATTCTTGTATTCTTAGTTATATGTTAATGTTTGTTTAGTTCAGTTCAGAATACACCAACAGTCCATATAACATTTACATCGGCAATACAGTAGTGACACCCACCTCGTTAACTTTTAAGAAACGTTACAAACTTCTTGAATAGTTTTAGCAAGCGTTACGCAGGGACCGTCCAAGCTCTGATTAGGCCGCACTTCGCCTAGCACGTTTTCTTGAATATTTAATTACTATCAGAACTCTTGTCTCTTAGTATACTTAACAATTTTCATTTATGAATAAATTTTATAATCACATAACAACTAATACCAAAATAATAAATTTAATAAAATACATTTTAACATATATTAGTTGACGTGCTTCCATTTATGTAACAACTCATAGATAACATGTTCCTCACTCAACAATAACATAAGAGTACCTCATAAAATAACGCATTTAAAGTAGGATGTAACTTAATTATATTGAAAACATCCTTCTTACTTTTATTAACATAGAACGAGGGTAGTGATAATAAATTGATATATTAACACTGTTACACTTGACACACAAATAATAGCCAAATCAAAATCACTCATTCTACATATATATTATAATAATAAATACAAAAAGATTTGTTTGATTCCTTTAGAAAAATCCGTTTAACTATAAAGTAGACATTTAGATCCTTTAGAAACATTTCAAGAATCTATTTTTAAAAGATTTAACACATGCCGAAATGGATTTGGATAAGATTGTGCCTGTTTCAATTGTAGTCCTTTTTACTCGGAAAATTAAAATAAAATAGCTATAGCTCTTTGATTCCAACAAAATTTATTTCTATAGCATTTCATAATAAACATAGATATTTTTTTTTGCAGAATTTAATTGTGGTTCAAAAGACAATACTTTGTAATTTTGCAAAATTGAACATCCTTAAACTTGTGAATTTTTGGCATATGTTCGTCAATCATTTCTCGTCAAACGGTTAATTCGATTAAAATGAAATCTTGGGGTAATTACACTACGATATATCAAGTTTACTGGCAATAAAAGGTTTTGTGAAAAACCTGTCTCGAAGGGGAGTAAAAATTACCCCGAAGTACTGAACATAAAACGAATGCTCTGTTTTTCCCACTTTTTTCCAGCTTACTGTTTCATTTTCAAAAATGAATATCTCTCGTTCTATTCGACCAATTTATGTAATATTTTATATTCAGACTCTCTACCATATGTAGATTATAATCACGTTGGTTTCGTGTCAAAATCAGTTTTCGTTTAAAAGATATAAGCCTTCAAAGTCACTGCTTCTAACACCAAAATTCCAATTTTTTGTTAAACTTCAGAAAATCATTTCATGTACTAAAATCATGTCTTCTACCAATAAAACACAGCTAACATATAACATGATTGTTGTAAAATATATATATAACAAGTTCCACCAGATTCAAGTACCGAAAATCATAAACGGAAATCGAAATATACGCAAATGGCATATAAATGGGTTGTGTGTTAAAACCTGTGTAGTTTTCTCGATTTAGGCTGGATAGAGCTTGATCGTTTTCGTGCTTAGGGACTGAGGAAGGTTATAAGAACAACAGGGGTTTGGTTCTTCAAGGATTTGAGCAAGAAAATTGAAGAACAAGTTAACAAACAGAATCTGGAAATAAAAGACAACAGCAAATTAATTAAGGAGGTGGTGTTCTTTACTTTGCTTAAATGGAGAGGGTTGATTCTCCAACTCAAACACCAGCTGGGACTCGTTTCTAATGGATGGAAAAACTGAAACTGTAGAAATCAATCGATTCTTCCTATGGATTAGGAAGGTCGATCGAAGAGACAAAATGGGAAGAAGAGGAGTGTTCTCCTCCTTAATCTTGATCGATTCTTTAGATGGAGTGGAGAATGATTTTGGCAGAGCTTGGGAGTATTTTTGAAGGGACTACACTACAAAAAATAGTGAAAATGGCGAGGGGGAAGGCAACGGATTCCCCCTCACTAATGAAGAAGGCAACGGCAAAGGCAACGGCACTCCGCCGTTGCCAATATGGGCGTTACTATTTTATAGGCAACGGCATTTGGAAAAACCGTTGCCTTTTGGCAACGGTATATGGCCGTCGCCTTTTGGCAAGGGCGTGGAGGCCGTCGCCTTTTCGCAACGGGGCCCAGCCGTTGCCAAGGCCGTCGCCTTTTTGTTACCTTTAAAAAAATGAGAACCTGGGTTTCGAACCCGGGTCTTTTAAGCAACCAACACCCCCCCCCCACCATTAGGCCACCAATATTCACAATTTTTCGCTCCAGCTGGGTTTCGAACACGGGACCTCTCGGTCCTGTAGAGTTTTGGGCGCCCCCTGTGTGCCGTTTAGGCTAGGAGCTTTAGTCGTCATGTTGTGAACACAATTAATATATATTCAATTTAATTTTAGTTTCAATTCTTTATTTCAATCCATTTTAAGTTTAATTGTTGCTTATTAAATTGTCAAAGCATATCATATTTATTTCTAAACGAGAATTAACTAAATTATAATGTGTTTCAAATTAAATAATTTAATTACGGTATCATTAATTAATTTACACTATTTAAATTTATTCTAATCTTCAATATACAACATTTAAATTCATTCTAATTTTCAATTCACAACATTATAATTACATACAACATTGAATATAATTATTTTCGATTATACATGTAAATTTATTCTAATCACATCATTTAAATTCATTCTAATTTTCAATTCACAACATTATAATTACATACAACATTGAGTATAATTATTTTCTATTATACATGTAAATTTATTATAATCACATCATTTAAATTCATTCTAATTTTCAATTCACAACATTATAATTACATACAACATTGAGTATAATTATTTTCGATTATACATGTAAATTTATTCTAATCACATCATTTAAATTCATTCTAATTTTCAATTCACAACATTATAATTACATCCAACTACGACTTGAATAATTCATCATGTCAATCGACGTACGTCTACAACACACAAATTAACAACCAACGTCTCATTCCTCCAACTCTATTAAAATTAATTAATATAATTCCAAATATAATCTAATTATAATTATTCTAACACCCTAATTAACAAATAAATTCATATATAGACATAACACAATTATATATATAATTCTAACACCCTAATTAACAAATAAATTCATATAACTTAATTAATTAATTAAAACATACATTCATATAAAATACATGCCTAGTGTTCTCCATCCTCATATTCTCTCTCATGACACGTGTCCTTCATCCGAGTAGTGTAACAGGAGATCCCGTGCCATAATTAACGAGTTCATTTTAAATTTATATGCGTACGTAAGAGTTTTTTCTCTTCTCAATTCACCCAACTTATTTAGTTATTATTTTTTTAAATATATGAATGATATGTGTATTAAGTATAACTAGGGGTGTAAACGAGCCGAGTCGAGTCGAGAAGTGCTGAGTTATTATTTTTTTAAATATATGAATGATATGTGTATCCAACTCGATTGTTATACTCGAAGCTCGATACTCGAGTCGACTCGGTCGAGCCTAAAATTTTGAAGATCGAGCTCGACTCGATAAGAAACTCGATAAACTCGAGCTCGGCTCGACTCGATTACCTATCTAATTTTCAAAATTAATTTTAAAACATATTTTTTTGTAAAATAAACTCAAGCTCGACTCGGTTCGGTTCGACTCGACTCGATTACTCGTATATAAATATAAATTATATATTAATGGCAAAATAGTAAATATTGTTCAAGCTCGATTAGGCTCGCGAGCCTTTCGAGCCGAGTATTTATGAGCTCGAACTCGAACTCGGTAGCTACTTGAGTAGCTCGAAACTCGACTCGACTCGATTAACTTCGAATCGATTTCGATCTTTTTTCGAGTCGAGCACGAGTAGCTCGCAAGTAGGCTCGACTCACTTACACCCCTAAGGATAACTATATCAAAAATTACATTAATGTGATAATTAAGTTAGTATTAAAATTGTTTGAAAAAAAAAATTGATCTAATATATTTGAACCTTATAGATCATCATTTTGATATTAATTTTAATTTTTCATGTATATTTAATTATTTTATATTGTATTATGTTATGAATTATTATTCGTCAGCCAATATTTATATATGTTCATTTTATACATAGAATTTTATCGTGTTTTTAATTGAATATATCAATAATATATAGTATGTTAGTAATAATTTCTAAAATTTCATGTTAAATTTTAATTCAAGATTTTATTAAAATTTTCGTCATTTTTAAAACAAAAATTAAGATATTATATCCATAGAATCAATTTTGTGATATTTATTATGAACTAGTGTAAGACCCGCATTTTACGCGTAAACTTATAATTTATTAATTAAATAAATAATTTTTTAAATATACATAAAATTTTAAATTTCTTTATTTAGAATTACCTTACTTCTATATAATTTTCTTCTAATTATTGCATTTTCTTATTATCGAACATGAGAAAATTATGACATGATTTAATTAATTTATGTGGTTAGTTTTATTGTAAAATTTGATTAATTTAAATATATGTCAACTCAATAATCAATATCTCATTTGACTTGGATACATTAAATGAATTTTTTAATTAAATTAGGGCGACGGCAAAGGCAACGGGCCTACTGCCGTTGCCTTTTAGCGAGTGGGGGCCCGTTACCAAATGGCAACGGGGCCCATTGCCGTCGCCTTTTGGCAACGGGCCATATATGCCGTCGCCTTTTTGCAACGGGGCCCACTCCCGTTGCCTTATCCGTTGCCTTAAGGCAACGGCACCCGCCCCCGTCGCCTTTTTCCTTCCCGTTATCAATGCCGTTGCCAATTGGCAACGGTAGCCTGCCGTTGCCTTTTGCCGTTGCCTTCTGGCCATTATTTTGTAGTGCTAATGAATAAGAAGTTGCTGTCATGGAGGGTATATATAGAAGAAGAGGGAGTGTACCAATTGGGGAGATGAAATAATCACCGTCCACTTGGTAATAGAGTAAGGGGTCTAGTTGCAATTATTTACACAAGTTGGTAAAATATCTCAAGGGGCTAATTGTTAATTTTAATTATTGAAGGAGGGGATGAATTAATCCTTTACTGGCATATGACTAGACATGGGCAAACGGTTAAAACCGCCGATTTCGGTTCGAAACCGGCGGTTACGGTTTGTGAAAAATTGTAACCGAACCGGAACCGAGCCGGTTACGGTTCGGTTTTTGAACCGCCGGTTCGGCCGATTTTTTTTCATATATAAAATTATAAACCTACTTTTCGGTGGCCATTAGTCCATTACAGAAACCCTCACAATTTATTCTTTCTTCTAGAGAGAGAGAGAGAGAGAGAGAGAGAGAGAGAGAGAGAGAGAGAGAGAGAGAGAGAGAGAGAGAGAGAGAGAGAGAGAGAGAGAGAGAGAGAGAGAGAGAGAGAGAGAGAGAGAGAGAGAGAGAGAGAGAGAGAGAGAGAGAGAGAGAGAGAGAGAGAGAGAGAGAGAGAGAGAGAGAGAGAGAGAGAGAGAGAGAGAGGGAAAAATTGTAACCGAACCGGAACCGAGCCGGTTACGGTTCGGTTTTTGAACCGCCGGTTCGGCCGATTTTTTTTCATATATAAAATTATAAACCTACTTTTCGGTGGCCATTAGTCCATTACAGAAACCCTCACAATTTATTCTTTCTTCTAGAGAGAGAGAGAGAGAGAGAGAGAGAGAGAGAGAGAGAGAGAGAGAGAGAGAGAGAGAGAGAGAGAGAGAGAGAGAGAGAGAGAGAGGGGGAAAAATCAGAGATTTAAAAGATTTACCTGCGAATAAATTGATGGAGGTACACGATGGCTTGTGATGCTGCATAAAAGGAAAACTGGAGGAGTAATAGATTTAGACATTCCGTGGTGGCGGAGTAAGATTAAAGTAAGTCCATTTCTTGAAACCCTAATTCAATGAAGGTTGCAGTGTGGTAAAACTTGTTACTTTCTCTCTCCCCCTCTCTCTTATGCATAAAAGGAAAAATAGAGTATGCTGCATAAAGCCTAGGCAAGTAAGCATAAAGAAAATAGTAGGTCAATGGTCACGTGATAAGGTCTGATGGCTTGTAAAAGTTGTGATGCAAGCGCCTGCAAAATCTGCTTTAATGCCAAGCCCATAAAAAAAAAAAAACCCAAAAACTGTCGGTTAACCGAAAAATCGGCGGTTAACCGTCAAAACCGGCCAAACCCGCGGTTTGCGGTTTGTCAAAATGCCGAACCACCATTTTTCGGTTACGGTTCGGTTTTCAAACCGTAACCGGCGGTTTGGCCGGTTGGCCGGTTTGGCGGTTCGGTTTTGTGCGTGTCTACATATGACCGACTCCAAGTATTGAAGAGAGGTGTGGACAATTTTTAACCTTTTATTTGCATGTGGTTACTAGTTAAGGGTCTAGATATTTTTATTTACGGTGGTATTAATTAGTACTCGGAATTTAGTACCCGGTCGTTATTTTCGTGTTAGTTTGTCGTGGAAAATTATGCAAGGACTAGAAATATTTATTTAGGATTTATAGTGATAAAATCGTCGCGCTTTGAGATGAAAATTATTTAGTTAGTAAATCAATGAAAATGAGCTAGTAAACAAACAATATCAGATAAGGCGAAAACTCAAAAACTATGACGACTAAAGAAAATGAAATTCTCATGATTATGAATTTATTATATACTCGTATGAGATACTAAGCAAGTAAATGTATATGATCCTATTAAATTAAGATAACAAAACATTATTATATATTGTGCTTTCTTAAGTTGTTTATCATAAGTTTCATAAAATGATTTGTAATAAATTTCTTTCATTTTTAATACTTATTAAATATTCATCAAATCTTACACTTTATTTATTTCTTTATTATGTGTTAGGAGTGTTCCTCGATCAGAATGCTCGTCCGCCTTCCTGAAAATCAAGGTCTTTTGAAAACAAATAACGACGTTAATAAAATTGAAAAACTCCTCCTTTATTTTACCTCACACCCCCCACTAAATTCATTTTTCTTAAAAGTGAGCCGGTGAAGCAAGACATCACGAGACGGGGAGTATAATTTAAGCTCTACATTTATCTAATACTAGTAACTAATGTCTCTGTAGGGTTGCAAGTGGAGCTGTCAAATAGGCCGGGCCGGGCCAGCTTGGTACCAGCCCGTCGGACTGCTCAATTTTTTCGGGCCAGCCCAGCCCGATTGCTACCGGGCCTATAAAGTTGAGGCCCAGCCCGGCCCTAGTCGGGCCACCGGGCCATCGGGCCAAAACAGCCCGTTCTTTTATAACACTTTTTTTTTAATATATAAATTGCGGACTCATTATTAACGGTCCATTAATACTTAATATGGGCCTATTTATTCTAAATGTGAAGGCCCAAGAAATATAGTGAGTACTAAAAGCTAACCCTAATTATAAATAATTAAATATACATTCAAAATACCAATTACAGTATAGAGGAGAAATATTGGGGCGCCGCTTAACATAGACAGATTGGAGAAGGGCAGCCATGGCACACTTCCTTTCCATTCCATGGTGGCTAAGCCATGGCACAATTTCATGAAGGCGACGGCAGTGTGGCGCTTCTTAAGACAACAATATTTTTTTGCCTTTTTCTTCTTTTTTGCATTTTTTTTAAAGCAGATTTCTTTTGAATGGTATTTTTTAAAAGCAGATTTCTTTGAATGGTATGAGAAATAAATTCTTGTGTGTATAATGTGTCCAAGACAAAAGGAATTAAATTAAAAAAAAGGCGTGAAGAAGAGGAAAATTTAATTGGAATTTTCTTAGGATAGTTTTTGTATCGCCTGGACTATTAATAGTTCGGATGTCAAATTGCATCGCTCTGTGTCGCCCTCTGTGTCGCCCTAACTTGATACCTGTTGCCTTTTTTTAATATTTTAAAATAATTATTTAAATTTTATTTTATTATTTACTATTTTATCCTTTATTAAAATTAATAATATTATTATTTAGATTAAACAATACGAACGTAAAATTAGATTTTTTTAATAGAATTAAATTATTATTTTATTTATATTTTATCTACACCTACTCATTTAATTAGTTCACCCTCAAATTATTTTTTTACTACGGTTATCTGCACCCGCTCATTTTATGAGTTCACCCCAAATTATTTTTTAATCATGGTTATCTGCAATCGCTCATTTTATAAGTTCACCCAAAATTATTTTTTACCACGGTTATCTGTACCTGCTCATTTTATAAGTTCACCTCAGAAGATTTTTTTTTAAAATGGAGTAATTACATTTAAAGGACTATATTATCCTTTTATTAATTTACACAAAATATAATAAAATCAACCCTAATTTGTAGGGTGATACTCGAGTACATGCAAGATACCGGTACACACCAATTTTAATTTTTTATTTATATTTTATCTACACTCACTCATTTAATGAGTTCACCCAAAAAACATTTTTTTTACTACGGTTATTTGCACCCGTTCATTTTATGAGTTCACCCCCAAATCATTCTTTTTTATCACGGTTATGTGCACCCGCTCATTTTATGAGTTCACCCCTAAAATATCTACACCCCTCATTTTATGAGTTCACCCCAAATCTTTTTTTACTACGGTTATCTGCACCCGTTCATTTTAGGAGTTCACCCCCAAATCATTTTTTATCACGGGTATGTGCACCCGCTCATTTTATGAGTTCACCCCTAAATTATTATTTTTTACCACGTTTATCTACACCCCTCATTTTATGAGTTCACCCCAAAAATATTTTTAAAAAAGTAATTACATTTAAAATACTATATTATCCTTTTATTAATTTACACAAAATATAATAAAATCAACCTTAATTTGTATATTTACAATCTGTAGTCAAGTCATTACCGAGTTACCGTCGATTCACCATCAAGTCATCCATATTTTTAGAAAAAAATCGTAAAACATAATTTAAAAAAAAACTATCGAAATTAGGCAAAAATCTTGATTTTTTTTCTTTCTAAGTTTTCTTCCCTTTCCTCTTTTTCTCCCATTTTCAGTTTTTATTCCAAACTTTTAATTTCTTCGTTTTTTTTCCTTTTACTTTTTTTTTTCCATTTTTTCATGTGTATTTTTTTTTTTAATTTTAATACAAAATAATATTATATGTATGATTTTATTATAGTCGTTAATACAATAAGTAATAACGACTAATACCATAAATTGTAATCAGTAATACCATTAACAGTAATTAGTACGAATAAACACTTATCTTATTCAAAATGAGATAGTCTCATGGCGACACTGTTCATAAATTAGTAGAAATAAACACTTTATTTTTTCCAAAGTGTTAAAACGTCATTCTCAAACTATGTTTTGGAAAGCAGAATTTTGGTGAAATCAGAATAAAAAAACTTTAGAAAATGTGAATGGAACTTAGGAAAACGTCATGATCAGACCATCGATTAGTTCTAAAAATTATGTGTCCATATAATGTTGCTTACGAACATTGACCTAATGTCCGATTTGTATAATGTAACTAGATTGATTGTTACCAGACTTGAAAATTACATTATTGAGGACACATTTTTATTTTGGAAGGAATGTTGGTAGTAAAGTTTTTATTTTGAGAATAATATTGAGTGTTTCGATGACACGGCTCCCATAAAGTTTCGAATAAGATAATTTCTTATTCTATTGTCTTTTGCAATGACGATAAATAAAAGTTAAAGGCCAGTCTCTTTTCATGGTAGGTGTGTAGTGTGTACCTTCTGAAACATGTTCATGCATAGACAATTATATGTTGCAGCCCTCTAGAGTTAAGAGTGTATTGAAAAATATTTACCTAGATTCAAATGAATAACAAATTTACAAATTTATACTATGGAGTACATGTTTCAAATATTTTTTTAATTGACAAATTAAACTTAAAATATATTATAAATTTATTTGAATTCTTTACGGGCACTAACAGTCCTACGTTGCCCATTGTGACATTGTCCCTCCTTTACGTCAAAAAAAAAAAAAAATTGTGATCGAGAGCAAACCGAGTAAGTGGAGACTTTTTGGGCCAACAATGTTAGCCCATTTAATTAAAAGTGAAGAATGTTTTGGGCTAGCATTTAATTAAAAGTGAGCAGCCCAATTGTTTTATCAAAGAAAATAACCAAATTGAACAACCAATTTCTTGAATTGTGCGTGAGTAATAACAAATGTTCAAATAAAAAATAATAACATAATGTTCTTTCAACAATTACAACTAAAAAATACATCAATTTTTCAAAATAATCTCATCTTCATGTTGAGCCCCCTAAAATATTATAAAACATGCTGAAATGTTATAATATTATAAAACATGCTGAAATTTTATAATGAATGAACAAAAAATTCCTCAAAATTAATCCACGTCTTTTGTCTTTTCTTTTTAATAACAAAATCATTATCTTAGGTATTATTAGATGAAGTTGTGTCATCATGATAATACCTAAGATAATAAATGTGATTGTGCAGAAAGAAAAAACAGAGTAAGAATCTTATAAATCAATAACCATATAGAAGACATATCTGCAAAATATACATTAAAAATAAAATTAATAAATGTTAGAATCTTATTATATTCATAAATAAAATTCATAAATTTCAAATAAATTTTATAAATCAATAACCATATAGAAATCATACAAATTTTATAAGAATAAGAATTGAGATTTGAGAATACTGCGATTGTGCAGAAAGAAAAAACAGAGTAAGAAAAAAATCAAAAGTTCAATCAGAGGAATGCTCAATATCACATAAAAAAAACTAGGAGTAATTATCAACAATTTGAGAATACTTCTTTTTAGGCATACTAATAATACTCATGATTCGACTAAAAATGAACAAAAAAATAAAAAATATAAATATAAATTACATAATTAACTGGATCGAGCAGCGCATGTGCAGAGAGTTTTTTTTGGAACGTGTTTGGTATCGGAATGAAATTTTGTAGGTTTTCTCCTGATTTTAAAAAACTCAAACGAATCTCTTTCTGTTAGATTATATAAAGTATATTTGCTAATTTTCTGATCATAAACATATCAATTACTCCATGATCATAAATTGTAACAAATGGTTTTCTGAATTTTGAATAGACGACGACCATAACACATACAATAGCCGCGCCCAATTTCGTAATCTCGAAACAGAAATTTGTATAAAAAATTCAACTAAATTAATAATTTAACCTAAAATTCAATTCATTCCAATAAAAAAAGATAATTTATTGTTTATTATGATTATTAATGATATGAGAATTAAAATAAAGATTATATATTATCAATTAATTTTTTTATTAATCATGTGAGGATAAATTTGTAATTTTATAATTATATATTTAAAATTATTAAATTTAATTTAAAAGTGTAATAGGGCGACAAAAAACGATAATAAGTGCAATGCAAGGCGATGAATTCTGCGACGCCAAATGCAACAGGTAGCAGGTCATCAAATATAAGCCATTAGATTTCAGATCATATGGCTCAGATTACTGGACTGTTGATAGTCCAGGCGACATTGGACTGTCCTTAGAAGGCCCCCCAATTTAATTTAATCCTAGATTATAGTAATACTTAGAGATGTTTATCCGGGCTGGGCTAACCGGGTTGGCCCGTTTAACCCTGAAAAAGACAGGGTTAGGGTTCATGAATTATAGGCCCATTTAAAACCGGGCTTTTTTTACCCGGACCGGTTAGCCAGTGGGCTAAACCGGGCCAGCCCGCAGGGCTACAGGGCCAGCCCGCTAGCCCGAGTTGTTACCTTTTTTTTCTTTTTTTTTTTAATAAATAACCTAAGAACAAATTTTGGGTTATTTAATCAATAATCATAACTATAAGCATTAAAAAGCCCATTATCATCCATTAGTCATTATTACTATTTTTTATTAAATTATGATATTTGTTTAGCTTTATTTGGTCATATTAGTTCTAGAATTGTGTTTAAATTATACTTTTGTTTTCTCATTTACTGATCATTAACTAATTATTATGTATTTTTCTATTTTATTTGCTTATTGGACGTGCCAATTGAGACATTTAATTTTAAAAGAAAAAAAAATTATTGTAGCCCGTTTAGCCCGTGGCCCGCTAGGGTTAGGGTTAGGTCCCAACAATTGTAGGCCCGTTAAATATGAACCGGTTAAGCCCTAACCCGTTTAGCTCGTAGCCCTGTAGGGCTGGCCCTATAGGGCTAGGGCCAGCCCGATAGACATCTCTAGACTAATACTGTATATTCTGTGTATCTTCTTTGATATGTGATTCTCCATAAACATAGTAATGATAATAAAAATAAATTAAAAAAAAAAACCAGAACCGGGCCAGCATGAAAAATCGGGCTTAGCTCGGCCCAGTTGTTCAAGTGGGCCGGGCCAAATCGGCCCGGTTTTTTTCGGGCAATCTAAATTACAGCCCAGCCCATAGGCCGGGCGGGCCGGGCTGGCCCATCGGGCCGGGCTTATTTTGATATCCCTTGTTGCAAGTTAAATTTTAACACCGTTTCGCTTAATACGTGATGGAACAATCAAAATTAATTCCCTTCAAAATATAACAAAAGTCGTTAAATTTAAATTTAATGAAATGAGATATATTGAAAATTTTATACTTTATAATAAATCGGGCCCCTCAATCTTAAATTTCTAGGTCCATCATTGGTAGAGCTGTCAAATAGGTCGGGCCGGGCCAGCCTGGTACCAGCCCGTCAGACTGCTCAATTTTTCGGGCCGGGCCGGTCCAGCCTGATTGCTACCGGGCCTATAAAGTTGAGGCCCAGCTCGGCCCTAGTCGGGCCACCGGGCCATCGGGCCAAAACAGCCTGTTCTTTTATAACACTTTTTTTTAATATATAAATTGCGGACTCATTATTAACTGTCCATTAATACTTAATATGGGCCTATTTATTCTAAATGTGAAGGCCCAAGAAATATACTGAGTACTAAAAGCTAACCCTAATTATAAATAATTAAATATGCATTCAAATTACCAATTACAGTATAGAGGAGAAATATTGGGGTGCCGCTTAACATAGACAGATTGGAGAAGGGCAGCCATGGCACACTTCCTTTCCATTCCATGGTGGCTAAGCCATGGCATAATTTCATGAAGGCGACGGTAGTGTGGCGCTTCTTAAGGCAACAATTTTTTTTGCCTTTTTCTTCTTTTTTGCATTTTTTTTAAAGCAGATTTCTTTTGAATGGTATTTTTTAAAAGCAGATTTCTTTGAATGGTATGAGAAATAAATTCTTGTGTGTATAATGTGTCCAAGACAAAAGGAATTAAATTAAAAAAAAGGGCGTGAAGAAGAGGAAAATTTAATTTAATCCTAGATTATAGTAATACTTAGAGATGTTTATCCGGGCTGGGCTAACCGGGTTGGCCCGTTTAACCCTGAAAAAGACAGGGTTAGGGTTTATGAATTATAGGCCCGTTTAAAACCGGGCTTTTTAGACCCGGACCGGTTAGCCCGTGGGCTAAACCGGGCCAGCCCGCTAGCCCGAGTTGTTACCTTTTTTTTTTTTTTTTTTTAATAAATAACCTAAGAACAAATTTTGGGTTATTTAATCAATAATCATAACTATAAGCATTAAAAAGCCCATTATCATCCATTAGTCATTATTACTATTTTTTATTAAATTATGATATTTGTTTAGCTTTATTTGGTCATATTAGTTCTAGAATTGTGTTTAAATTATACTTTTGTTTTCTCATTTACTGATCATTAACTAATTATGTATTTTTCTATTTTATTTGCTTGTTGGACGTGTCAATTGACACCTTTAATTTTAAAAGAAAAAAAAAATATTGTAGCCCGTTTAGCCCGTGGCCCGCTAGGGTTAGGGTTAGGTCCCAACAATTGTAGGCCCGTTAAATATGAACCGGTTAAGCCCTAACCCGTTTAGCCCGTGGGCCAGCCCGATAGACATCTCTAGACTAATACTGTATTTTCTGTGTATCTTCTTTGATATGTGATTCTCCATAAACATAGTAATGATAATAAAAAAAATTAAAAAAAAAAATACCAGAACCGGGCCAGCCCGAAAAATCGAGGTTAGCCCGGCCCAGGCCCGATCGGCCCGGTTGTTTTCGGGCCACCTAAATTACAGCCCAGCCCAGCCCATAAGCCGGGCGGGCCGGGCCTATTTTGACAGCCCTAGTCACTGGTTAATTACCAAAACTTTCGTTGACTTTTGAGATAATTACCAAACACCCCCCCTTTATTAGGAAAAAATATGGTTGATCGACCAATAAATGCAACCGGGTAAAACATGTTTTTTGATAGCGTGAGTTAAAATACAAAGTGTTGGATACGATGTTGAGCAACCATCGATACAACACATATTAGTACAACGTAAATTGGACTTGAAAACAATGGAATTCAAAACTATACTTAGAAACTAAACTAGTTTGTGAGTACCTCAGGACGAAATATCACCATTAAAATAAATTAAGTGATTACAAATGAGTGTGATACAAATTCACAATGTAAGAATTTATCACAAAACAAAACCTAATTTCATAACTATATCTAAAAGTTTAAGAGTAAAATACTCCTCCAAATAGCTTATCAAAGTAAGTAAAATGAGTATGACTCGAACCTACCTTACAATATGATAAATCTAGAGGAAGCTAAAATATATTCTTTGATATCTAATACGATAGAGTTATATGTGTTTATTATTTCTTTAGGTAAAGTCTAGTATGCACTCGAGTGCATGTTGTGCACCCTAGTCCATGTTGCACTTTTCAGTTTACTGACTTACACTTTTTGGTAAATGGTGTTGCACTTTTCAATTATTACTAAAAATATTATTATACAGTTTAATAGTTGAAAAGTGCAACACCATTTACCAAAAAGTGTAAGTCAGTAAACTGAAAAGTGCAACATAGACTAGGGTGCACAACATGCACTCGAGTCCATAGCAGACCAACCCATTTCTTTATTGTTCCTGGTTTATTCATTGATTTGATGATAATAATCCATGATGAGGGTGATTCGAATTGGGTTTATACTCGTCTTCCCTTGAAGTGAGCTGGTGAGCCCAGTCCAGCGCCTGGACGACCTTTGGAGAGGCTCGTACAACTTGATTCCTGTGATTAAGTCTGACTCGTAAGACCTGAATTTGTGTAAACAGACCTTGGGAGCTCATGGGCCCTGAGCCCATTAGAGAACTTGGGGACCCTTTTTGTGACTGTACATGTAGATCTGTTGAGGATTTGATCAAAGTTAGATCAATGATAGTTGAGAGAGGGTTTCCATGATCTCCCTTGAAAGTCCGAGCTGAATGTTGAAGGGGATTCTCGGACGAGGCATTTTGAACGAATTAAGAAGATATGGCTTGAACTTAAAATGCTGAACGAGGAGTCCTCGTGAAGGTCAGTTAGGGAGAGATAAGGGGAGACGGTTATCCCTCCTCCTAGGTATGTTTTTAGTCATATTCAACATTATACGTACACATTCGAGTACGCCTAAGTCAATACACGTACTTCGGATCTAATAGAACGCATTACATAGCTAAACAACATCATTTGATACCTGATAAACACGATTGAAGCGCACACACTCCAATCGTACATACACACATCGAGCATCGCATTGCATCTAATTAAGGAGGACATTCTCACTTGTGATCAAGTGTCCTCCAAATATACATTGAGATCGCTAGTTTTCTGACTTGAGCGTCGGAGTCGACGAAGATCTCTCCTACATTTTCACTTGCAGGTGTTTTGCATATATATATTTCGAACATAAGTTTAAATTTTTTTTTCTGAAATATCATCATGTTCTCAAACAACTAGTGTTGAGATTATAGTACTCCATGTTCGAAATATGACCAATTTTTCAATAAACAAGACCGAGATGTTTAAATTTCTTCAAAGCAAAAAAAAAAATATCACAATCCATGTTATATAAATATCACATTTGCATTCTCAATCCATGTTATTTAAGCAAATAGTATGGTAAGCATAATATTAAAAAAAAAATCATAAATATAAACATTATCCAAAACCTTAATATTTTAAAACTTTTTATTTTTATAAATGAGTGTGTAGCACCACTATAAGACGATATTGCATCAACATCTGAATAAAATCAAGGTCACCATTAGACGAAACTTAATTAAACTTGATTTTTTTGAAACTTTTAGTTGTGGGCGACAATTATAATTCTCACCGTGAAAATATTGATGGGTGTTATCACGTGATTATTCTTTTTTTTTTTTTTGAGAAAAGGGTATAATTGACATTTCATAAATTACTAATTTATTCAAAACTACCGGTGGGTGTACTCTTATATTATGTAAGTGCAAATAACCGCGACCTTTTAGCATTTACCACACAAGTTTTTGTATGTGGGTTGTGCTTGAGAAGGATATGGGCGCGGCTAAAGGTACCCTGGATTCCTATGAGTACACCCAGGGGATGACAACACACACAAATCGGATGAGGACACCCACCTGAAAAACCCAAAAATGCCCTTAACCATTTTCGCACTCCCTCCCCTCCCTCCCTTCTCTCCCTCCCTTCTCTCGATTGGGTACACCCACCCCTCCATCTTCCCCAAACCTCTCCCCTCCATTTTCGCACCATTTTCGCAGCACTCCACTCCCACTCCATTTTCGCACCACTCGCAGCGTTTTTTTTTTCATTTTGCAAAAATGGGTAAAGGTTAGTTTTTCTTGCTTATATTTGAGAAGAAGAGTAGGACGCATGTTTAATTTTGGTTTTTGTTGGTTGAAACATTGATTTTATTGTTGTAGGGTTTAGGTTTTGTTTTTTGAATTTGGGGTTAATTCATGCATGTGTTGATTAAGGTTGATTTTTTGTGTTATAATCATGTTTATGTGTAGAATGTATAAATTTTTTATGTGTTAGGATGAAAATAAACAAATGGGCATCTAATTGGCATGGTTTAGCACGAATCAACTGTTGTTGACTGGTTTTTCGAACATTAGATGGTTGTGCGGAACTAATTTTCGGACATGTATAGTTTGTTTTGGATTGGGTTTCGAACATTAGTTATTTGTTTCGGTTTTAGTTTCGAACATGGCTTGGTTATTTTGATTTTAATTTCGAACATGGCTTGTTGGTTTTGGTATAATCTTCGAACATTGCTTGTTTGTTTTGGTTTTAGTTTCGAACGTGTAGTAATTTTCGAACATGGGTTGTTTGTTTTGGTTTAGGTTTCGAACATGGCTTGTTGGTTTCGGTATAATTTTCGAACATTGCTTGTTTGTTTTGGTTTTAGTTTCGAACATGTAGTAATTTTTGAACATGGGTTGTTTGTTTTGGTTTAGGTTTCGAACATGGCTTGTTGGTTTTGGTATAATTTTCGAACATTGCTTGTTCGTTTTGGTTTTAGTTTCGAACATGTAGTAATTTTCGAACATGGGTTGTTTGTTTTGGTTTAGGTTTCGAACATGGCTTGTTTGTTTTGGTTTTAATTTTGAACATGGCTTGTTTGTGTTGGTTTTTGTAGAGGGTGTTAGTAGGGCTCGACCGACTGCTTCCAACAGGAAAAAGAAGCAACATATTAGCGATGAGGCCGCTCCTCAAGAGCCCAATCCACAAGAGGCCAACCCTCAAGAGCCCACTCCACAAGAACCGGTGCCCACTCTACAAGAACCGGAAGTAGATGAGGGAAACGATGACGAGGAAGAGGAAGAGACGGAGGGAGATGATGAGGGAGAGAAAGAAAGAAGAGTTGTGAATGTTGATCGGTCATTGGTAACCGCACCTCCCCTTCTCAAAAGCTTCCAAGACCATGTAGCCAAATTCATATGGTTGGGTGAGGAGCGAGATGTGTTGAAGTGTCACTGTCATGTGACCAAACTATTGAATTGGGAGTTCGACGATGAAAAGAATTGGCGTCATTGGCGGAGGTTTTTGAGAGGATCTAAATTGATTCATGTTAGACGTGCAACTTACAAGTATTCAAACAAGAACCTTATCACAGCCTTCGTTGAGAGATGGCACGAAGAGACCAACTCATTCCACTTGCCCTTCGGGGAAATGACAATCACTCTTGATGATGTCTACTGTATCACGCGTTTGAAAGTTAATGGTCTCCCGATGCAGTCTACTTCCGAAGAACATATTTTGGCTTCAGATTATTTGATGAAATATTTGGGTTTAACCTTAGTAGAAGCCAAGGAAGCATTAAGTGGGCAACAAGGGGGTTCTGTGAAGCTAGCGTGGCTAAGGGAGACTTTTGTGCCCATGATGTCCTCGGACAACGAGGACGAGGTGTTGTATTCAGCACGAGCGTTTGTGTTGTACATGTTTGGGACCACTTTGTTCCCGGACAAAAGTGGTACTCGTGTTCACGTACACTGATTGCAGTATATGGACGACATGGCACAATTTTCTAACTATGCTTGGGGTACCGCAGCACTTGCCTATTTGTATAGACAATTGGAGATGGCGTCAAAGTTCAAGTGTAGGCAGATTGGTGGTTACCTTACGTTATTGGAGGCATTAAGTATTTTAAATAAGTTTGTTAATATTTCATGTTTTTCATTTGATATTGACCTAATAATATTGTACTTGTAGGTTTGGATTTATGAGCACTTCCCTACTTTGATATTGCCGCCTCATAATCCAGACTTTGCCCATACAGATCCACTGTCGATGCGTTATGCACCCGAAGCTCATACAGGCCCCTGCGTCGACCGAGTAAGAGGCTTTAGAGAGCGATTAGATACCCTCCTAGCAAGCGAGGTACGTTACTAACCAAATTAATATATTTGTCTGTTGTTTATTTGTTTTTAAGATAAATACGCATTTTTTATTTAATTTGGTGTTGTAGGTTAACTGGAATCCATATCGCCCCGTACGAGAAAACTATCCATTGGATGAGGTATCTTACTTTCATGGGTGCATTGTGTGCGGAGATATTGTTGAGCCGTACATGCCGGATAGAGTGCTCAGATAGTTCGGGTACGTGCAAACCGTTCCTAAGAAGCCGTTTGTTGCCCGTGTTAAGAGAACCGGTTCCACATCCAAGAAAACAAAGCTAGTGTGGGGTGCTATGGCGGAGTACTTTTCTACGTGGGACGCACACATGCTTACGGAGGATAGACTTGGTGAGCATTGTATCCAAGATTCGGATTGCAGTGACGGTTATATTGATTGGTACCTCGCCAATGGTCGTCCTTTCGTTTCAAATCCTTATAACAGGAGACTTCCTCCTCGTGAGCCGCCACGTAGGGCCGAGTCATGGCACTTGGTAGATTTTGCAAAGGTTGAGCTTAACATGTTGTTGCACAAGTGGAGGAACGATGAGCCATTAACAATGGATGTGGTAATGCAAAAGGTTGAAGAAATTGTGAGGCAGCTTGGTGGACAAACTTCGGATAATGTAGGAGAAGAGGCACCATCATCATCAAGTGCACGTCGTGGATGTGGAAGAGGTCGGGGACGTGGAAGGGCTAGGCGTTACTTGTTTTATATCATTTTGAACAAAAACTTGACAATGTTGTTTTTTAACATGTATGGTAACTTTTATGATAATTTAGTGTTTTAACATGTATGGTAACTTGACTACTTTATGAATGTTATGTTGTATTTATTGAATGGTTTATATATAATGTTGTATGATTTTTATAATGTTATAGTATGGTTTATATATAATGTTGTATGGTTTTTACAAATTTCGGATGACAACACCCACGTGGTAAAGTTATATGGATGAGGACACCCACTATGTACGGGACAATTTTTTGAAAAAAGGAAGATCGTTCGGGACAAATTTGTCGAACAATAAACATTTTCGAACATTTGTAGTATTTGCGGGACAAATTTTCGAAAAAATGAAGACCGTTCGGGATAAATTTGCCGAACAATAACAATTTTCGAACATTTGTAGTATTTTCGGGACAAATTTTCGAACATTGACACGTTTTATGGGAACTTTTTTTCGAACATGGCCAAAATGTTCGAATAAATGTTCGTTACAGAAACTTTTAGTTTAAAATTCGACCAAGTAAAACTCGCGGAACAAATTTTCGAACATTGGCACGAAGTTGGGAACTATTTTTCGAACATGGCCCCAATGTTCGAAAAAATGTTCGTTACAACAACTTTTGGTTTAAAATTCGACCAAGTAAAACTCGCGGAACAAATATTCAATCATTGGCACGAAGTTGGGAACTTTTTTTCGAACATGGCCCCAATGTTCGAATAAAAGTTCGTTACAACAACTTTTGGTTTAAAATTCGATCAAGTAAAACTCGCGGAACAAATTTTCGAACATTTGCACGTAGTTGGGAACTTTTTTTCGAACATGGCCCTAATGTTCGAAAAAATGTTCGTTACAACAACTTTTGGTTTAAAATTCGACCAAGTAAAACTCGCGGAACAAATATTTGAACATTGGCACGAAGTTGGGAACTTTTTTTCGAACATGGCCCCAATGTTCGAATAAAAGTTCGTTACAGCAACTTTTGGTTTAAAATTTGACCAAGTAAAACTCGCGGAACAAATTTTCGAACATGGAACAATTGTTGTGACCTTTTCTTCGAACATTGACCAATTGTTGGAAACATTTTTTCGTACATTGTCCCAATGTTCGAAAAAAAGTTCGTTACAGAAACTTTTGGTTTTAAAATTCGACCAAGTAAAACACGTGGAACAAATTTTCGAACATGGACCTATTGTTGGGAACTTTTTTTCGAACATGGACCAATTGTTGGGAACCTTTTTTCGAACATGGACCAATTTTCGAACATGGACCTATTGTTGGGAACTTTTTTTCGAACAAAAGTCAATTTTTTGAAAAAAAAAAATGATCCCAACTATAGGTTTTAACACAATTGTAGTGCCTCATTCAAAGACGATAAACCATTCAAAAAATAGAGCAATTAAATTACACAGTCATCCATTGTAACGTTGAAACCGTATACATGTTCCAAAAATATTACACATCAAGAATTTGTACACAAATTATCTATAAATGTTGTTTGTTGACAATTTGTACACAAATTACACCAAAAAGACAAAAGTATTCCAAATTTTTTAACCACAAAAACTAACAAAAGATGGTAACTACATCCATACACTATCATCTAATTAATTCCTCCGGACGCATATGCATTTTTCCATCCGTCCGAAATGTGTTGACCCTCATGCTTCCACGAATTAATGACCGGGGGCAAAGTGCGCCGAGAACCCATCGTAACCTACACGCATTCGAGATTTATGTGTTATATATACGTAATGCAACATATACGTGTAAATAAATTCATTAAATCAATGCAATCAAATACCTGGACGAAATGGTTCTCATTAATTAATCCCAACCAAATACTCCTCGGTTCTTGAGGAGGTTCTTTGTTGAACGACAGATACGTAAGGGATAGACGGGTATTAAGAACCACCACCGCCACATTGTAGTGTGACGCCACTAGATATCTCATGTACGGCAACACGAACCAATATTTTTTATGTGCAAACTCCGTAAAGCAATTCAATTTTTGAAGCACAACATGGACGTAATCATCCAACAAGAACACGTTGTTGTACAACGTTAGATTGCGGGACAGTTCGCTCATCAAGTCCATTCGAACCCTCGCCCACTCAACCTCACCCCATCCCATAAGCCCAGCCACTGCTCGAAAACCGCAATGTCCGTCCCCCTTACATTCTTGATATCGATAATGTAGGATTGATGCTCGATCGGTAAATTACCGATGAAGTCCATTCCTTGGGATTGTCGGGTACGACGACGGGATACCTACGCACATTACAACCAAAACACCAAAATATTACAAATCTATAACCAAAACAACAAAATATTACACATCTACAACCAAATCACCAAAATACAACCATCTACAACCAAATCACCAAAATATTACACACATCTACAAAAAAAAAAAAAAAAAAAAAACACATCTACAAAACACCAAAATAAACATGCAAGGGCTGAGAATTACCGGTTGTTTTTGTGGAATCCCTTTCTTTTGGAAGGACGGGGATGAGAGCGAGTTATCTACAGTGATGACCGTCTGCTCCTTTTGTACTGAGCAACTTGCAACTTGACTCTCTACAAGCTCAAATAGGCTCGGCTCACGTTTGGGTCGACCACGAGTGTCTTCCTTAGGAGGTGGCTCAATAAGAGTCGTAGTCTCGGGGTTTGCAAGCTCCCTCATATGCTTCAAGAAGATGAGTTGCTCCTCCGGAGAGAAGCTCTTATAAACCTCAGTCATATCGTCTACGGCATCTTCAAACCGATTTTTATTGTGGGTGGGAACGGGGTCAACCGGTGTGGTGGTTAGGGTAGGCTCCATATCCAACTTCCTCCAAAAGGGATCAATGGCATTCACGGGTATCGGTTTGTCACAGTAAACATACTCCTCGATCTCATGACCACAGGGCAAACCGTACACCTTCCTCAAGATATGTTGACACTCTTTAGCATCGAATCCGGGTCGTTTGATCACCTTGATTTCATCAAAGATCTTTTCTAGAGCCACAAACGACACCACCCCTCGTAAATAATTGAAAACGTTTGACGAGAACCTATGTTGGGCAACATTCAAACTCTTTTCGAATGAGGCTTTAATTGAAACATGACATGCCTCGAATAGAGTGTGACATTTCTCCCAACACGTCTCAAAATTTCCTAAGGAATTGCCGAGCATTCTTTTCAAGGTGGCATGATGGCTTTCGACCCTGATTAGAGAAAATTTAAAACGTTAGGCAACTTACAAATTAAAGTAATAATTTAAATAAAGACAAAAGTATAAACATACCTGTTGGTTGTGGTGTTGCCAAAGTGCATAAATTCATTTGTCCAAACCCTTACGAACCTCTCTTTGTAAGGTGTAATCCAACTCTTCAACACGTAATTCACGGGCTTCTTCGGAAATTTGGACTTGAACTTAGCAAGAGCTTCTTCAAAGTCGGACTGGGTATCGGACCTCCACAAATAGTTGAAATGAGAGTTGAATACCTCCCATTTTTTGACATCTTTAAATGCACCCTTGCAGTTTGCTAATACATTCCGGTCAATGTGGAATGTACAAAGAAAATGACGGGCTTCAGGAAATTTCTTGGCCACAGCATTCATCAATGCAAGCTCACGGTCCGTGATAATAACATCGGGAAGAGAAGATGAGTCCAACGCGTCTCGAAGCACCTCCAATGCCCATAGATAATTTTCTTCTTTCTCATCCATTAGGTACACCGACGCAACACAAAATGTGATCCCAGTCGATGTAACCCCCACAATCTCCAAATAAGGTAGCCGATACATATTTGTCTTGTATGTGCAATCTATCATGAGTACCTTCGAAAAAGCACGCACCAGTTGGAGTGAGACGGGATGTGCAAAAAACAACTCGTTAAGAGTGTTTGTCTTCTCACATCTTCGTGTGGCATGAAAGTAATTTTGCTCGACAAGTTGACTCATCAAATATTGCAACTGACTACGTCCACAATATTGATGGATTTTATGTTTCAACCTTACATTGTAGATCGTTCGAAGAGTCGAGTGATTGTTCTCATTCTTCTTCTTCAACCTCATCAATACAGATTTAGGAGGAGCGTGTAATTTAGACATTTCGACAACGAAGTCCTCTTCCTCGGTATTTAGGCGGCCGACATAAGAATGACCCACAAGGTAACGGGATATTGGATGGTTATGTGTACCGCATTTCACCTCCAATCTCCACTGCATTTCAGATTCTTCTGTACCCTTCAACATAAGCGGACACCCACATTTCTTGGTGCCCGTAACCTTTCCACTCTTTTCTTCTACCACCTCGTTCTTCTTAGTCTTTTTCTTCATAGGAGTTGTAGGCTTCTTCTTTTCACGGTACACACCGCCACGCTCACACATCAAGAATATACGAGCTTTTTTAGTACCTTGGTCGTTATCCGACCGCTTCACAACAATAATTATATTGTGTTGTTTCCCCGTCCTACGCACCCAAGACAAGAGTGCGTCACGAGACTCGAACAAAGCCATATTCGTGAAGACGTCCGTGTAGTCCATAACAATTTCATTACCCTGGACATCATCATTCTCCCTTTCAACAACGGAGTCATTCACCCACTCATCATCATAATTGTACTCTTCGTACTCCTCTTCGAGACAATATTCGTCCACCCAAACATCGTCCTTCTCATCACCTAAATTCTGAAATTCAAAAAAACAAAAATTAAGTAATGTTCGAAACTTTGTTCAAAACAAAAGCTTCATGTTCGAAAAAAAGTTCAATACAACAGCTTCATGTTCGAAAAAAAGTTCAAAACTAAAGCTTCATGTTCGAAAAATTATTCAAATCAAAAGACCTATGTTCGAAAAAAAGTTCAAAACAAAAGATATTTGTTTTGAACTTTTTTTCGGACAACACGACCATGTCCGAAAAAAAAACACGAACATGGTCGTCTTCTTCGCAGAAGCAGTCGCGAAAAGGGGCTTTTTTGAAAAACGAAAAAATGCAATACATAATGTCAAAATGTATATCCTAAATGCGTATTATTTCAACTACATACCACTATAAAATCATAAAATGCAAAAAAAACAAGCATAAACACCAACACAAACACTAAAAAACCCTAAACATAAAAACTCTTTCACTTAAAAAAAAAAACTTTCAAAACATGATAAATAACTTACAAATGAGTCTTTGGCACCACCACTCGTAGTTATTACATCATAATCGACCATTTTCGACTCCATCTTCGCTCTAAAAATTGAACTTGCAGAAAATGAAATTTTGGAATGGAGAGAAAGCAGTGACGGATTGGTAATTTTACACATATTAAAATTAATACTCTGTTTTATAATTATTTGCACACTTCTGATATAAAAATAATCCACAAAATTAATATATATCCGAACATCATTTTATTTTAAAATCGTCACTCATATTTTGTCTACATTTTATTCTAAATTTCACTAAATCTATTTTACATCCTACTAAATCCTCCTTACACCTTATCAAATCACTCAAAATACGATTTCTTATTTGACTCTACACCACTAAATTCAATTGTTTTTTAAAGTGAATCGGTTAAAATGTGCAAGTTATCACGTGACGGAGGGAGTATTAACTTGTACGAAAACATAGCAAAAGTCAACTTATCCGATCAATTTAATTTAATGAAATGTGACGTATTGACAATTTTATAATGTGAAATTTTGATAAAAATAATGAGTACATATATTTTTTTTTTTATAATAATGTTAATCGGGCCCCCTACCGAAATTTCTGGGTCCGTCACTGAGAGAAAGTGATGACTCTCTGCATTCCCGCGTTTAGAAAAGAAGGTGGGTGTACTCATCCGGTGATTTTTTAAAAAAATGTACAGGAGGGGTAAATACGTCATTTCGCAACACCCTTTTCACAAAAAAAAACTTACCTGGGTGTACTCATAGGAATCCAGGGTGCCTTTAGCCGCGCCCAAAGGATATTACAGAAAAAAGGGCAAGCAATTGTTGTGTTATAGGCCCAACAAGCAGTGATACATAAATGGTTGGGACACGTTTCAGACATGCAACAGGTTCAGTCATCACCCGCCGATCACGCAGAAATAAAATCAAATCGAAACTGGAAATATGAACTCGGAAAAGAGAGATGTGGCGGAAGTGGTTTAAGGGGGCCAAACAGTTTCCAAGTCTGAAAGGACACCCTGCGGCCCAGCAACATGCACAACAAACTGTTGAATCACCACAAAATAGGATTAATTGGAAGAATAATTATAAGGAGTTCAAGATTTATAGATGGAGCCCTCATCATCCACATCGCAAACCTGAAACATCTTCTTCTTTCAATTCCGAATTAACACCTCTTACCCCTAACACTCCCCCTCACTCGTGGGCCGAATTAACACCTCTTACTCTTTTTGGGGAGGAGGCCCATCGAGTGGACAATTTAACAATTTAAATGGGTGGAGTGCTTTCAACAGGAATCGAACTCAGGTCTTGGGGAGGAGGCCCATCGAGTGGACAATTTAAATGGGTGGAGGCCCATCGAGTGGACAATTTAACTCGTGGGCCGAATTAACACCTCTTACCCTTTTTTGGGAGGAGGCCCATCGAGTGGACAATTTAAATGGGTGGAGTGCTTTCAATCGGAATCGAACTCAGGTCTTGGGGAGGAGGCCCATCGAGTGGACAATTTAAATGGGTGGAGTGCTTTCAACAGGAATCGAACCTAGGTCGTTTGCCCGGTTTGCTCTGATACTATGAAAGAATTTCGTGTCATCTAAAAGTCGAACTTATAGTGAGGTTGAGAATTAATTCTTGTATATTAATTCCTAACACTCTTCAATCACTTTTTCCATACTTTTATTTTTGTGGAAGTTTTGCGTGCATAATTTGAGCCTAGAGATTAATCTTTATTTATACTAATTTATGTAATCCTATTTTACACAGTTGAGTTTCAAATAATTTGCTCATGATCATTTTCAGAATCAGCTGTATCTAAATTAATTGCTAGTTAAGTATAAATTTCCAATTTTGTGTGGATTCTCATTTGTTGGTATTAATCTATTCGTTTCGAATTTATATTTCTCATGGCTTAGATTAAATCTACTCCCCTGTTTCGAGATTATTTGGATGTGTGCAATCATATACAAATTAATCTAAGTGAACTTAGCCAGGTGTGAAGTCAAATAAAAGGCCGGTATGATATTTTAAATAATTTAGGGAGGTGTAAAGAAAGACTTAATAAGTCGCAAAGGGAATTCAGCAATCAGGTGTGAGTTAAATGTGGGTTCAAAGTTAACTGATAAGTTTAAAAATAAAATATGAGAATATTAATTTTGTGTCTTATTTACATATTAAGTGTGTCTCAAATAATATTGAGACTGACGGAAAAGAAAAGTGTGTAAATAATTGGATGACGGATTATGCAAACTAAATAATCCATGTGAAAAGAGTACTGCATGATTTTTTTTTTTAGGTTGCGTTTGGTTGGGTGGATTTGGGCCTATGGATTTCAAATCCATAGCCGAAATCCATTCCACGTGATTGAATTATGAGTAGATTTCAAATACTTAGATTTGTGTTCATACACTTTTTAGTTAAAATTGAGAGAGATTTCAAATCTTCATTAAAACCATGTCATTTGTAATCCATTTATTTTTAAAACCTTTCATTCGAAATTCCTCCTCAAATCAAATCCCTCCATCCAAATCAATTTCCCACAATGATGAAAGAAGCTTCATATATAGTTCTGTTTTAGCCCGTTTTCTCATCTGCTAATTACTTGACTCCATTTCTTTCCAACTATATATATAATGTCATTTCTGAATACAATTTTGTAGCTATCAGATTTATTGAGTTTGTGTTTGTATCGTAGGTTCTCGATGCCTTGCAGAAGATAAAAGCAGAAGATGATTCAACTTTGAGCTACAGGAGATCGTGCAGGGAAGGTATATGCGGTTCGTGCGCGATGAACATTGACGGAACAAATACGGTGGCGTGCCTTAAACCCATCGACACAGACACTAGCAAACCTACTGTAATAACTCCTCTGCCTCATATGTATGTCATCAAAGATTTAGTCGTTGATCTCACCAACTTCTACCAGCAGTACAAGTAAGACTACTTATTCTCTTTGAAGAAATATCTATGAACTTGGTGAACTCGGTAATAGCGCTTAGTGTACGAGCTAATATAATGTTGTTTAGCGTGATGCTTCGTATACTAAATAGTATTAGTATTACTTTGAAGATGAGAGTTTACGTGAATCTTGGTCATGTGATGAGCTTGATTTTATCTTTGTTGCCTCGATTCTTAGCTATATATCGCAATGACCCTGCAGGTTAATCGAGCCATGGCTAAAGACGAAAAAGCCCCCACCGGGTGGGAAAGAGTATAGGTGAAAGAAAGAGATTGGATGGACTGTATGAGTGCATACTGTGTGCTTGCTGCACAACCTCATGCCCTTCCTACTGGTGGAATCCTGAGGAGTTCCTCGGACCAGCCGCACTACTTCACGCCTATCGTTGGATTTCCGACAGGGTTCACTTGATAAGCACACCTTAATTAGTTAATATACTTCCTCAATAGTGAATGGGGCATACGGCATAACAAGATTTGCTAAAATTTGGATCTTTATTTAAAATATGGTGATCAATGTGGTACGAATCAAAGAAGTAATTCAACAAGAAAATTAGCCGTAGTCCTTATATTTTACTGATCATGTGTGCAGTCGAGATGATTTTAGCGATGAACGACTTGAGGCTATAACAGAGGACGGAGTTCGTTTGTATCGTTGCAGAACTATAAAGAATTGTACAGCTACATGTCCCAAAAGCCTTAACCCGGCAAATGCCATTACCAAGATGAAGATTAGGCATATGCTTTCTCAGCCTATTGAGAACTTTGAAGGTAAAGAATAGCATCATCTATGATCTGGTTCGTATGTAATTTGATGCTGTGTTTTTATAAGGACAACTTTATTTGATCTCAGAATCCATCGTCAAACAGGTATGAGATCACTTGTGTCAGTTTTAATGTTCCACTTGTGTTATTAGAGGTGACACGTGTTAAATATACATCAAAGTAGAATTAATCTATCAAACACATATTATCTCATAATCCAAATATAAAATAAAGATAAACAATAGACAACGGTTGCACTCTGCAGGCCCGGGTCTAAAAAGCCCAACTCATACACATTACATGACAGTTAGCATAGATAAATCTGAGCCGTGCATCATAATCTTACTGTAATCGGACGAACAATAGTTCCTGATTGCGGTGAGCTCATACGGCGACCTATCAGTAGCCAACCATTGCTCCACTGAAAACTCTTGTTGATTGCACGGTTGATGCACCTCAGCAACAGTAACATCTACATAATTACAGTACCACCCATGGCCCGAACCCGACCCGTCAGAGGTGAGGTTCATTGCACAAACTGGGCCGGATAGACACGGGCCTCGCCCACTGAAAATATCCAGATTGCCTCTCTCAAAGTAGTCGTATCCCGGGCCCATCAGCCCGCCCCAAGACTCGAGATTGTTGATCCGAATTCCGTAGCCTTGTGCATCGTACAGGGTTAGGCTGATGATAGAGTCGGTCCCGCCTTTTATGGTGTTGCTCGTTCTCACGTACACCGTGTACACACAATCCACATCATCCTGCACCAATTTTGTAATTGAATTCGAGATTGTTCGATAAAAACTAGGTCTGACATAGATATCAAATAAGTTTGACTTGAGCTTGATTAATAAAAATTATAAAACAAGTGTAAAAATTCAAGTTACTCAAGCTTGATGGTGTTTGATTCGATTAAAGCTTGTTCTATCTCGGCTCGATTAATAATTGAAGAATCGCAAACATGAATTTCAAAGTTCGATAACATTTCAAATAAAGTTGGACTAGTTCAACTTAACTCGACTTGACTCACTTAAACCCCCGGCTGTAAATGGATTTTAATGCACATATATATATATTGATCATAAGTGTGTAAAGTAAATTGTAAAGGCTAAATATTAAAGCATTAGTCTTGATACAAATTCAAATATATACGAAGAAAATAAATAAGAAATCAGTATGTTTACATATTTTTTAGGGAGAAACTTACAGATATGGAGATGGTGAAGATTGAGAAGAGAATGAGGAAGAAGAAGTGGTGGTTGACTTTCATGGCTCTTCTTGGCCTACTTCCAACGATTAGGTACACTAATGTTTGGATATTTTGATATATATATATTATATAGTGGAATATCCGTATATGTCCTGATTAGGTACACTAGCCATGGCCTATTACAAGTTTTGATGTTTCCAACTACTTTTGTAAGTAAATTGAAAAGTTGATTAAATTTTGGAACTAAAAAGAAAAAAATTAAATTTTTAGGGACGTTTATGATAAAGTTGAAAAATTATGGGACTTAAAAAAATTATTTAAAGAGGGTACGTATTACGATGATAGTTTCTTATGAAACCCAACACCTATATAAATCACATATACACTTTAACATATATGCACAAGTAGTGAGTTCTTTTTAAAATACAAATAAAAGTGATTTTAGAATGGCTAGTTTATGTTCATCTAACATTAATATAATTTCAATTAACCTCATATTTTTGTGATTAACCAATTTAATCTTTTTCCCCTTAAATACAAGGGATTTTAGAATGTTTTTGAAATCATGTGTGTACTAAATTAAATACTCTGGGAGTTTTTGGCAAGAATTAAGAAACGTTAAAATATGTCTAACACCCTTATATAAAGGGTACGTAAATGGTGGAAGAAAATCAAAATTCTAGTATTAGTTTTTTTTTTTTTTTATGGAAATTAAATATTCATCCCTTTTTTTCCCTCCCTATGACTCGAACGAGGACCTAAGGCCTAGGTAGTGGTGCTCTAACCATTTGAGCTATCCCAACTTGTCTCAAAATTCTAGTATTAGTACTCTTGTCCAAAAAAAGTACTAGTACTGTATGTGCGAAAGTTAATAATGCATTCTTTTGGGTAGGGATTTTAATAAACTTCGAAAGTGAATTTGAATTACAGCTAACTAAATTTTATTTAATATTTATCTATATTATTTTTTTAATTCTACATAATAAATTTATAATTATCAATTTAATATATAAAGATTTTTATACAAAATACTGTACATAGATTATTTAAGAAAAATATTCATAATCAGATTGAGTAGGACAATTTTTTATTTCCGTCCGTCCCAAAAAATAAGTTAATTATTATATTTAATATATCATTAATCCTTCATTTAAATTTCCATTTAATGTATTTTATATATTTTAAATAAATATCTAAATACTAGTAATTGTTGTGTAAAATGAGTAGACATAAGAGCAAAATATGAAGAAAGAATAACATGTGAGGCATGTCACAAACTGCCAACCGGAACTTGGAAAATCAATGTGGAAGGTGTATTTAATTTTAGGGACAAACAAATTAATGAGGTAGTTGTATTTGCTAAAGTAGTCTCATTTATTTCTAGCTAGTCCCTCTTCGTCGGCTGATACTCACCACTCTTTACTTACCACCAATGTTTTTTTATTTTTTTTTAAGTTTTGGTTTTCGGTCCTAGAATCAACTAATACGGGACATCAGTTTCACCGTCGATTAACAGGAGCCCCGTTTAAAGTTATACTTTATTTGTATGGACTAGCCCCTTATAAATTGTTTATATCTTAAGAATTTTGAATTTGAAAATTTAAAACTTAAAAAGAAGTACACTCTTAAATTTTAAATCTACACCAGTATAACCAATTTCTTGAAATTGATCTTATTTAATGATTAAGATTATTGTATTGTATTGTTTTTATGGATTAATTAAGTTATTCCTAGAATGTAATACATGATGAAATAATCAAATCACAAAGGGACATTTTTTTAAGGATACAAAATGAAATTCTTTTACCTATATGACTTTTTTTTTAATTACTAGTGGGAGTAGCCAATCATTCATTCAGAACAATCTACACAAATAAATAAATAAATAAAAGGGTTTATTTATGTTATTAAGGTTTTAACACCTAGCATTTGACGAAACTTTGGCTTTGAAATCTCAGTTATATATATATAGCGTGTCATCTTGTGATAGAATAATTAATATCAAGAGAAGAAGACGTGATAGCTACACGAACCACCACTCATACTTAGGCACATGTTCTTTACAAATATCACTAAAAATACATCTATATCAACTACACATTATAAAAAGGTGCAATAAATTCAACATTTTTTTAATCATTTTATTATTAGGTGCGTAAATTGTTTGGTGTTCTGTGAATAATATTATTTAGTGTGAGTATCCTGTGCACTCAAGTACACGGTATACTTGAGTTGGTCTTGGCTGATTAACTGTTGACCATTGATCGGTCCACGGTCATTTTTTTATTACAAGAGAAAATTAACATTTTTCAATGTTGAAAAATTATATTTTCAGCTTGTATTGAATGAGAGGTTATGTACAATATATAGAAATCTCAAGGCTCTAGAGACTTCTATCTAACTACCTAACGATATTTGTTAAATACAACAACTTGCAACTACTTCTTTTCTAGATTGTTCTTGGCATGAGGGTTTGCATGTATGTGTGTATGCATGCGTATTTATACTTTAACATGCCCCGAAAGAATTTGGACCACGTCTAATCACGTGAGATAAAGCCAGGCACTCAAGCGAGCAAATCGTGCTGGGGCAAGTGGTTTGGTGAGGAGGTCTGCTGGTTGATCTTCAGACGAGACAAATCGAATATCAAGCATGCCATTTTGAACTTTCTCATGTAAGAAATGGACATCCACTTCAATATGTTTGGTTCATGAATGAAATGATGGACTAAAGGCCAAGGTGATAGCCCCCTGGTTGTCACACCATAAAAGGCTTGGAGACGAGATTGGAATGTGAAGTTCTGAACACTGACTTGAAATCCACATGATCTCTGTTGTAGCTAGAGCAAGAGCTCTATACTCAGATTCAGTGCTGCTAGGAGCGACGACATTTTGCTTTCTGGAGCTCCATGATATCAGGTTCCGGCCTAGTGTAATGCAAAAACCTGATATACTTCGCCTATCATCCACACTTGAGGCATAATCAGCATGAACAAAGCCTTGCAACCTGAAATCAGATACAGAAGAAAAAGAAATACCATGAGTAAGAGAGCCTTTAATATATCTAAGAACCCTCTTGCAAGCCTTCCAATGGTTTTGTGTGGGACTTTGCAAAAATTGAGAAAGTTTGTTGACAGAAAAAGAGATGTCTGGTCTGGTAAGGGTGAGGTATTGAAGAGCACCAATGATGCTTCTGTATAGAGTGGGATTTTCGAAGGGAGGGTTGTCTGAGATGGAGAGTTTGGATGAGTGACACAGAGGAGTGGAGCAGGGTTTGGATGAATCCAGATTGGCTTTTGAGATGATGTCTTTGGCATATTTGGATTGAGTGAGTTTGATCAAGGTGGATGTAGTGTGAGCTTCAATGCCAAGGAAATAGTTGATTTCCCCTAGATGTTTAAGGCAGAACTGGGAGTGAAGAGCTGAGATAAGGGTGTGAACAAGCATGGAATCATCACTAGTGATTAAAATGTCATCCACATATATTAGAAGCAAGGTGATTTTGCCATGGTGGAATTTGTGAAAGAGACAATGATCTGAGGTGGAATGAGTGAACCCCTGAGTGAGTAGAAACTCTTTGAGAGTGTCATGCCAGGCCTTGGGTGCCTGTTTCAAGCCATAAAGAGCCTTTCGAAGCTTGCAAACATGAGAAGGGTGTTGAGAGTTCACAAAACCTTCAGGTTGAGTAATATAGACTGTTTCATGAAGAAGCCCTTTGAGAAATACATTGTTAATGTAAACCTGCTGAATTGCCCATCCTTTTGACACTAGAAGAGTGAAAATAACTCGAAGAGTGACAGGCTTAATTACTGGGCTGAAGGTGTTGGAATAATCTACCCCAGCTTGTTGTCGAAAGCCTCTAGCCACCAATCTGGCTTTGTATCTTTCAATGGATCCATCTTTATTGTACTTGACCCTAAACAGCCACTTTGTAGTGATGGGGTGAATATCTGATGCAGGAGGGACTAATGTCCAAGTGCTATTTAGTGATGGGGTGAATATCTGATTGCATAGCCTTTTGCCAATTTGAACTAAGCATAGCTTCATCTACTGAGTTGGGTTCAGATACAGTAGTGGATGAGGTAAGTGCCTTAGGTTTGAATATACCAGATTTTGATCTTGTCTGCATATGATGAGATGAAGTGGCAAGAGGTATTATGGAGACAGAAGTGTGAGAATTATCAGTGGAAATATGAGGAGAAGAGAATGGCACAGGTGATACAAGAGGGAGCATATATCTTGTGGAGCTAGAGCTTGACTCATCAAGAGAATGAGAAGAATGAGTAGGAGATAAGGCTGGAGAGGGAGAGTGTATAGTAGGGGAGATAGGAGCAGAATGAGTGGATAAAGGAGAAGTGTGATTGGATAAAGGAGAAGGGGGTGTATTCTGGATTGGAATGGAATGTGGAATATAAGCTGAGATTGGTGGAGCGGGATGGGAGTGTGAAGCAGATGATGAAGTATAAGTGGGGAACTCATTTTGATTGAACTGAACTGATGCAGAAATGTAGATTCTACCAGATGTGTGAAAGCACTTATATCCTCTATGATTGGAGCTGTAACCAAGAAAGATGCATTTAGAGCTGCGAAATTGAAGCTTTGAGGAGTTGTATGGACGAAGAAAAGGGAAGCAGGCACACCCAAAGATCCTTAGGGCATGTTTGTTTTGGGATTTTTAGGATTTTGAAATCCGGATTTCAAAATCTAGTGGATTTTAAAATCCTAATGTTTTTTATGTTTTGTGTTTGTTTTGGGATTTATGTAGGGTAGGATTTAACTTTATAGTATAGGATTATAGGTTTTATAGGTATTTATATAGGGTTTGTAGGTATTTATAGAGTTGACTTTTATAGGGTTATAGGGTGGGATTTTGAAATCCTGAATCAAAATCCCAAACTGTAACGGGGGTGGAGTTTCGAAATCCCAAATCCGGATTTCCCATCCCAAAACAAACATGCCCTCAGGGAGTGATAGTCAGGTGCCCTGTGATATAGGGTTTCGAATGGAGAGATGTTGTGAAGTGTGGGAGTAGGAAGCATGTTTATCACATGAGCAGCTGTATCAAATGCTTGCCACCAAAAACTCATAGAAAGATTGGTTTTGGCTAACATTGCATGGCCAAGTTCTGCAACATGCTGATGTTTTCTTTCAACCAAGCCATTCTGTGGATGTGTATAAGCACAGAGAGTCTGACTTGAACTCCAAGTGGCTGTACTAGTCGAGCAACATGGAGAAACTCAGTACCCATATCATGTTGAATAGCCTTGATAGAAACCCCAAAACCTCTTTCAATGGAATTCATGAACTGAGTAAACACATTGAGCACCTCAGATTTGGCCATAAGTGGAAAAATCCAAACAAAACGAGTAAAGTCATCGACAATTGACAAATAATATATGTAACCTTCCACAGAAATGCATGATGCTGGCCCCCAAACATCCATGTGAATCAACTCAAAAGGAGAATTAGTATAATGCTGAATAGATGGAAAGTTTTTCATATGCATTTTACCTAGTTTACATTCATCACAGAAGGTATCCATAGACTCCTGACAAGGAAGATTCAAACACCTCAAAACAGTAGAGAGTGTTCCATTTCCAAGATGGCCTAGCCTACAATGCCACAATCTCCATATGGACTTATTCATATGTAAACTAGACACATTATTACAAATCTTCTCAGTAGGCTTCTGCAAGCAGCCAGCATCACCAAAATTCAGTACATATAAGCAGTGTTTTCATAACCGAACCGGTGACCAAACCGGACAGGCCAGCGGTTCACGGTCCAACCGGTTGGACCGATTGGATCGGCGGTCCAACCGGTAAAATAATTTTATATGTATTTTTTTAATATTCTTTGTTACATTTTAAAAAATACTACATCATTTATAAAAAAATATATTAAAATAACAAATATTAAATTAAATATTAATATCTCTAGTAAAAGGGGTGAACAACTTTTTTTAGGCATTTATAATTATATTTTTTGTTTAGAATATTGTTGAAATAATAGTTTTTAATACTTTGAAATAATGGAATGCATTATTAATTTTCTTAATAAAAAAAGTTATAACATGTTAGAAAAAAGAATGACAAACAAAGATGAAATTTTGTCCTACATCAAATAAAGAGTAAAACAATATGAGAGGAAAACAATATAAAAACAACAATGTTAGTAAAAAAAAAGTAAATATATGAGATTTATGTCCAACATCTAATAAAAGTAGAAGAAAAATGAGATGAAGCAAACAAATATATGAAA